>OZ002744.1:12793500-13393500 GCA_963924295.1 Dioctria rufipes | reverse complement strand
TAAATGGCATAATTTTACCAGTGCCCTCTTTCCAGTTCTATCCCTATTCCCTGTAAGCTGATGCACAGGTCAGGGCTCAAGTAGTTGTATGTTTTTTTGCGGAGAACTTTAATATATTCGAGGGAAAATTTCAATCTTTTTCATATGGGTTTGTTTGAGTGTGGGGGGCTTTTTTTCTAAATCCTGCGGAAAATGGACTATACGAAAACTCTGGTAAATTTTACTTAGGTTTCAAGTGAAAACAAGTCCTATGTGAATGTGTGTGTGTGTATAGGGTTTTTTTCCGTTATCGTGTCTTGCATGGATGATATGGAAATTTTTCTATATTTGAAGACCCTTAAGGGATTCAGTCATATATTTGCCATGAATTATGAGCCAGATTTAGTTGGAAATAAAAAAATATTTTAAATTTCAGGAATTAACAGCAAAAGTGACTCAGATTGACTTTTTGTTGTTTTTATTTTTTCTTTTTTGTATCTATATAGTTGGGACTAAAAAGGTCATAATAAATGCGAGGCTAGAAAAAATGAAAAGATTCTTCGGGTTGGTCTCATGTAATTAGATTTCCAAAAATATGAAATATTTAAATAAGCCAGCAACAAATTGTAAAACATAAATTTAAAAGAGTCAAAACTATGTTTGAAAGTTATGGAATGTCTAATATAATACAACCCTGGTAATTTCGGGTAAGTAGACCAGAGTCCGATTTGAAAAGTAAATTGAGGCCTGTTCATATTTTTTGACAGTGTTAGAGGAAAGCGTGTCCTTCCCTTCACTGAGATTTCATGGTATCTACGGACAGTAGTATATGGATTTATTAGGATACAGATTGATTTTCTTAACTAAGCCTTTCACTTTTACAATAATGGTAGTCAATGCAATCAAACTGGTGATTATTAAAGAATCAAGACATTGATGAAATAGACTCGTGTATACCATAGTTCGTGCTATATTGAGGTACAAGAAAGATGTCGCGGTTCCTTAAGGACCACATAGGAACAAATATATAAATATATATTAAAAGCATATCAAGGGGAGCTATCATCCCTTGTACGGAGTCAAAAGTAAAAAAAAACCTTAGGGAGGATAACAGGATTTTTCCAATGCAGTCCACGAATGGCGAAAGGATCCAAGCTTCATTGGGCAGCCTCGATGCGATTTATGTAGATCGCATAAAAGGAGTACAAGACCGGAATACCATAGGGTCTAATGAATGTTCAATAAGGAAAGTTCGTTATGAGTTAATCATCAAAAACCTTGACTCATCTTTTTACAAAGTACAGAGCAGCGTTAGCACTAACAACTTTTGCATTGATATGGTCCTTGAAAGAAAATCGAGTATAAATTACGCGACTCATATATTGGATTCTGTCAAATCTAGTCTACAAGACTAACTAGTAAGTGCAAAGACTTCTTCTTAGGAAAAAAAGACAATGTAGTATAATTATTGATATTGAGAGGTAGACAGTCAATACAACATCATTTATGAAAGGTGTCTAAGATCATTTTTTTTTCATTAAAAACAATGCAAAAATTTTTTGCATCATCAACATAGCAAAGTATTTTTGAATTTGTCAGAATTATATAAATTATAAAAAGACTGGCCCAAGATAGCTGCTTTGAGGAACACCAGAAATGTTATTTATTTTGTAAGAAAGAGTTGCGCTAAACACAATTTGTTGTCTAGAACCAAATAAATGGAAAATTGACAATAATAGTAGAAAAATCGAATTGTGATTTATTTTGTCGGAAGCTTTGCTTAAATGTAAAATGCAATTGACCTACTTTTCACTTTCAATAGCAGATAGTACTTAGTAAGTTTTTAGCTTATATAACGTCATGTTAAATAGAGTAGAGATAAGGTTCGTAGTATAAATACACTACCAGGAAAAACCAGGACTTCAAATATCGTGCAATACAGCTCAAATTTATGACAAACCTATTTTCAAACCTGAACTCAAAGATAATTTGTTCCCTTAGTAACTGAAAACACGTCATTTTATAAATTAACGTCTAATTTCGGTGTGACCTGAATAGGTTATGAGTTAATAATTGTTTAACTGCTACAGTTAACACATAGGGTGTATAGGTAAAATAAAAGAAGAGAGTATACAGTTTACAATTTTAATAAAAAGATGTTATGTTACCGACGCTTTTACCTTTTTGCAAAAATAATAGAGGTTAAATTAAAAAAAAAAAGGTAAGAAAATCCGAAATTTTTAGTTTCGACAACCATAATTTTTGACGGGATGGGTATGGGACTGATTGAGCAGTCGTTGGAAAGGCCATAAAGTTGTGAGCTTTTAACTGTGATCGTACGCCCTGTAGTTTTTAAGACACAGGGTGTTATGTGAAAATCTAACTATTTTTCTTAATCACCCTGTAGCCATACAATTTTGTGTTTGCCTAGCTGTCTAGTATTCGCACATTTCGTTGCTAACAAGGACACATAACTTCGTATTTGTATTTGTACATTCAGAGGTGGTGAATAGGATCAATCACGTTGGTACTGTCAACAACAAAGAATCGACTTGTGGACAGAAAAAAAAATGGTGGAACAAAACTTAACTGTAATAGAATCTCAGCAATAAAAAAAACCTTTAGCTGTTCAAATCTAACTTGAAAACTGTTCTGTAAGAATTAGAAGTTTCATAGCACATCGCTTGAAATCATTTGTAATTAGTTGTTTGCCTTGAAATATAAATTAAATTGTTCGCTGGAGAGATTGACTTAGAGTTGGTTGGATTACAAAAATTTAAAATATATATTAAAAAAAAAAAAAAGTGCGGTTTGAGTTTTCATAGAAAAATTGCACGCTGTACCCCGTCAACAAATTAAATTTTATATGAAAACAAAATGGCCATGACTAAGTGATGAAACTTCTCATCCAGAACGAGAAATGTTCGACCACAGTCGCAACAATTATCAGGACCTAAAAAACCTAAAAAAAGGTCTGTCAGACAAAACAAGATTCTGTTAATATGGAACAATAAAACTTTTGGCATTATCCTTTTATATCATCAAAATAAAAAATTTAAAAAAAAAAACAAAAACAAAATAATTCTCGAAATATTTGACCCAATTAGGCCTACTAAAAATTTTAATCAACAAATTAGTCCATAGTATCACACTTAGCCATTAAAATGTCATAGACTTTCAACTTCATGAAACCTCAAATTCAGTCATGTACCCACCACCTCTCCACCCCGACTGACTGTTTATGAAAGCTCACAGTTATATACGAAATATTTTCATCATTTCTCCATCTCCTCGTCTATTGTTGTTGAGTTCTAAAACTTTCAAATAAATCCATTAACAGCTACCATCCACGATTTTCAACCCTTAAAGGATTTCCTTAAATAATTTACGAGGACCTTTATTCCATAGGATGAAATATAAAATATTCAGCGCTTCTACACTGAACTAGATAGGTGTAAAAGAGGAGATAAAGGTAGGTACTCACCGTCAATCAGAGAATAGCGTGGATTTGTCATCTCAACTTTTGTCTGGTTTTTCATCCAATAAATTATCGGAACTGGATTACCAATTGCTTTGCATTGCATCACAGCCGTGTGTCCTACTTCTATGACACGTGTATTTGGAACTTGTGTAATTACAGGAAATCCTGGTGGTGTTTTATCGCCTGAAAGTAAATTAAAAAAAAAAAAAAGTTAATAAAGTTAGTTTAGTGTAGCCTTAAGAGTGGTTTCTAACTTTGAATTTAAAAGAATATCGTTGATCCGAGAAATTTTTTATTATTATTATTATAAGAGGATTAAAAGATTATAAATTAATTAAAGCATTGGTGAAACAAATCCAACAACACAACAAAATCTATCAGAGCTCCTAATAGACATTTACTCCTAAACCAGTAAATAACTTCGCAAAATTTTGCTTTTGTGAAGAATTGTCGAAGAAAAAACGAACATAAAGAAAAAGAAGGTAACAGTATTAATGTAACAAGATTTCGCGTTAACGAGTGTCTTCGATATGTACATATATGTGGGGTATCAAAAAAATTTTATTACGTGTTCATTCGCAGTAAAAATTTCTATAGAGTCTGATTTTTACGAAGAACTTTCAATTAAGTAAAGACAAATTATTAGAAAAGTTATTGAAATTTTTATTTTGAGAATAATTCGCTTTGATGAAGAGAACTCGACATTTTGAGTTAATTTTTTTTTAGTTAATAACAGCAAAATATAATTTATCGATAATATTTCGTTTTAACGAACTAAACTCGAAGTTCTAGAATTTTGGATTTGTAAGCGAATCTAATTGAAAGTGGCCCTTTAGTTATAGGTTAAGGAAAACAAAAGTTTATCATTTGCATAAATTCTCACGAGCTACTGTCAAGAAAAACAAAACTGTCATCTTGCGTATTCTCACCACCCATCGCGGTTAAGGAAAACAAAAGTGTCAGTTTACGTTTGGTTTTAAGCTTTTTGGTTTTGTTATCAGGAAATTCTTCCGTGACTCGGGAGAATTTATGCATTACCTGAATCTAGTTTTTATATTAATTTAGCGAAATATATTTTTGCTTTGAATAAACATTAAGAGAAGAGAAGCTCGTTGACACGATTCGGTATAAATAAATTTGTTTGAAGAAAACTATATTTTTTTTTACCATTTCTGCAGTTATGACCTACCTCGGACCTCAGACTTCGGGTACCCAGCATCACTCGTGGTCGTATATAACCACAATAAAATTCAGTGAACCATTCAACGAAGCAAAATATCCATAATACTTTTTTAGCGTTTGTTCAGTTTCTTTAATTGTTTTTTATCGCGAAAAGTTTTGTTTATCAGCATACGGAGTTCACTTTTTCTATTAGGTAAAGAGAAAAAAAAAACTTATCGAACGCTGTGAACATTTGTCTATTTGACAGATTTCGAAATAAATAAATAAAGTGGCAATTGTCAAAAATGACATTACTCTTGCGATTTGAGCGCCATCTATTATTTAAGTTATTGACTTTTATTAAACAGCCTCCATAAGAAATGTAAGTTATTCTATATCAATGAAGGAAATATATGAAAATTTTTACGGTAGAAAGTCACAACATAAAGTACGTCCCTTCGGTAAACAAAATGAAAATTAAGATATCACTTCGTCACATAAAAAGAGGTCTTATGAAAAATTTCATCAAAGAATTGGATCGTGCTAGAAAAAGATTTCATTGAATACCTGCGTATAAAATTGGGTAAGAAGAAAATTACCAGAATGAGGAATGCCCATTTTAGGCCCGAAATGAACAGACATGAGAGATGTCTTAAGCTATGCATTATGATGCTTTGAGCATATTTTTTAACAATGTTTTTTTCAATTAAGCGGGGTAAGCCTTAAGATGGGGGTCAAGGTTTGATCTAGTACATTTTGGGAAAATCTAGAACAGAATCGAATTCCTTTGGTCTTGAGAAGAAGTTCGAGTACACACACTCCTATACTCGGACGCTTAAATGGCCACCCATACTCACTTTTTTTAGTATTTCCCTCTTTTTTATTTGAAGTGAGGTACTAGATTTTTCCCACCTTAGATCGGCTCTAACTTGGTAGCATTACGTCCGATCGGAAAACTGGTTTCACTGTTCGCCTCAGCTCATTACGAGCTACAATTCTTAGAGAAGGATTTTTCGCTAAATATTTTTAGGGTGAGTGGCGGTGGTGTGGGGGGGGGGGGTGTGGATCCAATACGGCATGATGCATATCAAATTAAAGGTCTCGTCGAGTACTATTACCCAACAAAGTCGCTTAAGCTACATTCGATCGCCAAAACTTTCCCCCGTTTAATTTAAATTAACATTGTTAATAAAATATGTTCAGGTATCATAATGCATCGTTTAAGACATTTGTCATGTCTGCTCATGTAAATGGGATGTCAATCAAGTTGCAAAATATGCACACATATTTAAATATTTTTTCCACGGGAATGTGTGTCATTTAAGCGGCGAACATGGAACACGTTACCAAAAAATGTGGAATACAATTATATTAATTAACAGATTATTGCTAATCCTAACGGTTTCTGAGATATGGCCGTTTAAACAGTTTTGGGTCTTTTCTTTTTTAATAGATCATTAAGTACTATACCTTTTTTTTTTGACACTCTGTATGGAAATTTTCTGTATCCATCGAAAGACCACCTCTTCACCCATAATCTGACTGTAACCTTCATACCGTTATCATATTACGCTTTTAGTATCAATGGAAAGTAACTGGTATTTTGGAAATTGTACGGAAATGTTTGCGCAATTTCGTAGAATATAAAAAATCACTTCTCATGTGATCCGTTTCGGTTCATTTAAGGCTTTTGCAAATTTGACATTTTTAAAGAAAAAGTAGTGCCAAAACTATTATTTCTAATATTATACTTAACAATCAAAAATTAAAACTAACCTAGAAAGGCTTATTATTTTTTCCGATAAAAATAAAAGGTCAGCTTGGCTTTTCATTTTTTTGAGCTAGAAGTCACATTCATCTCTATGTCAGTGTAATAAAATCAATGAAAGTTTATAGCAAACTAAACCTATTAACCGCGTAAAATAAGATCGTATTTAAAAAGTATACCGTAAAAATAGATGTAGATAATTTACCGCGTAAAAAAGAAAAAAAAATGCCACATAAATTGAGGGACGGGGGTATTAAAATTATGTAAAACGAAACTTTAATTAGGGTACACCACAGCGGCGAGTATAGTTACCCTTTTCATGGGACGGGCTTGACTCCTCTCTTATCACATTCACTATACTAATTTAATTGTTAATTAAAAACCAAAACTGAAAATGAAATAATATTGCCCGTAGCTCTCTAAAATTACCTGATAACATATGCAAATACATAAAAACTTTTATTAAAAACCAAATTGTTTTTTTTGTGTGTAATAGTTATCGCCGTCATCACCATCATAACTTTAATGCAGTTTTATACAGCAATTTTTTCCCTGGGGAATTTTCACTCAATTATACCTGTGCGACTGTGTCATGCCATAACATGAAAAATTCAAGCGGAAACTAGTTAAATCTGAGAAATTAATGCAAATGAAATGTTCCATTTAACCTAACAATTTGAACGTGCGCGCATTCATTAATAATTGATGAAATTTAGTTTTGTGTCATGGAGAAAAAAAACGGTTTGCAGGCTCGATTGCAGAAAAAACTACGTCAATTTTAGTTTTTATTCCAGGTACAGCAACAACGAGACAAAAAAAAAAAAAGAAAAAAAAAAATTTACAGAACAAAAATTGTTTAATAAGATTAAATCGTCGGATCAGATTAAACACGTTAAATTGCTGATTAAGCGCGAATTATCACTGTCCGCGAAAAAGCTCCATTCAAAATTAATTTGGGAATTTATTTGAGCAGAGAGTGGCGCAATGGAAAAATTTATGTCGCGATTTTATTCGTGTGGCGGTTTTCAGGTATCGCAAGCATGACATCTCATACAATTTTTATTAATTTGATACTCTGTACGCGGCAGTACCGTACTCAACCCCTGCTTTCCTACCTTATGCAGAACATGCATAGGACTCAGTCCAGTCACACTAATGTGGGCAGTATCTCATCAATTTGGATTTACAATGATGCTGTGGAACCTGCATATCATCGCACTGAACATTGATGGCCTGGGTTTTTTTTTTTATTATAATAATCACCCTGTGACCAATTCGAATGGGAACATCGAGTATGTATTCCATTCGGTGGGGTCCATTTTCATTTCGACCTTTAAAAGGCCGCAATTAATATTTTGCTGCTGTTATTTTTCACTTATTATTATTTTCGATAAAATGATGAGGCAAAATGGAATTCAAAACTTTGATTTTGTTTTTTTTTTATTTATTTTTGTCACAAAAATTATTAAGTATTTTATCGATCCGGGGCTATATATGAAATGTAATCTCTTTAGTGAATGGATTGGATTCTGCTTTAACGACGATAAATTGGTTCATGTGACATGACAAGCTCCAAACATAATCATCTTGGTACCAACTACATAAATAGAACATGAAAACAGTAGATGAAGAAATCCATCTGGTCGAAGTCGACTTCTAATGACTACGTTGCATATAACGCTCCAATCTCAGGGGATACTTTATAATGTAAAGCACAGTATGGCGGCAGGAAGGAGATAGGGAAAGGATTAGGTGACATGAGGAAAGTAGGGGAGGTGTCGATGTATGTCACTCTTGAAATTTCGCAGATTGTAAACCATAGGGGAAACAGTAGATGGTAGACTGTTCCACATTTGCATAGTTGGGAATATACAAAGGATCACGGAATTTTACTGTATAGCTGAACGTATGTATTTAGAACTGCAGAATAATGTGCGTGGGTTACAGCGCGAGTATTGAGTGCAAGAATCAATCTACAAGGGATCAGACTAGATATTCATAGGTTTGATATAGGACTTCTAGAGGAAAGGTAGATTGAAATATTCCTTTTATTTCCGAATATTTGTTCATTCTTCAAAAGAATTTCTGTTGTACTGTGAAATATCGTGTTAAGTATGTGGAACAATTTACCATCATTTTTTTATCGTTCAAAATATGGTTATACTAACTGAACAAATAAATGCCTTGCCATTATCATCATGTATTTTTTATTCCATTATTACTAGCATTAAATTACTGTCATTGCTTATCAAAGCTGCGCTTTTCATTATAACGTATCTGGTGAGTTTTGGAAACAATAGAAAAAATAATGCATTTTGCTTGACAGTCTTTTTCTGATCTTTTATGAGATCTTGATCTTGTCACATTATTTCACGAGTTCACTGGCTTTCATTTAGGCTTGTAAGAACTTTTCACTGTTTAACTCACAACAGTGAAAAGTATTTACTTATACAGGGTGTACCGTATGTAGTGTTACACCCGACTGTGGATAGGTCATACTTAGACAAGCAAAAAATATATGGGTGGGGGGAGGCAAATTCTAACAGTTTTCCAAATAAGGGGACTTAAACATATTTGGGCATGTTTTCATAGATCAGCCTGTAACTACTGAACGTGAGTGACACCCCTATGATGTTGATTTAAATTTTGTTGGATTTTCGTTGGGCCTTTCTTATGATTTAGTGCAGTCCATCGCGCCTGACAGCGACAGAGAGAGCATGCCGATAAGTAAGTTTAAAACGAGTATTCCATCTAGGGATGAATGCGCATCACACTCTGTGCTTCACTTATTGATAGACATTATAAGTTTTACGGACGGCTCATAATATGAACATAACACCGGACCAGGCGTCTTCTGCAAGGAGCCTCATTTGGAACTTACCATACATCTGGAAAGCGATATTACGGTCTTCCAGGCGGACATCAAGACTTTTCTTGAAGCGGGAAGGAACCTCCTTGGCTCAGACACTGAGAATAAGGAGATTGCCATCTGCACGGATAGCCAAACGGTTGTCAAGACCTTGTCAAAATCCTTCACAACCTCCAACATAGTTCTGGAGTATAGAACCACCCTGAATTCTCTCTCCCAGTGTAACAGGGTACTCGTTATTTGGCCGCCTGGTCACAGTGATGTTGGCGGAAATGAAAAAGCGGACGAGCATGCGCGTCTTGGTGCAGCCTCGTAGGCACCCTCCTCTACAATTGGGATCGCACCGGGATACATTGTCTCTACAATTGAGACTTGGGCCGATTGCCAATACAGTTGTCTTTGGTTAGTTGACCCTTCGCGTAGGACAACAAAGGAACTGTGGGGTCAACCTAATCCAGATTCCACAAAAGAGCTGCTGTCTCAGGAGTCACCTACATAGGATTGGACATGCTGATAATCCTATATGTAACGATACAGAGAGGAACCCGAAATGGTGACTCGCTTTCTTTGTCACTGATGAATGGCATGAAGCCGGTAGGGAGGGTTGGGAGCCAATTTTATGGTTTATAAGGCGTCATAGGTCTGGAGAGTGAGCAACGGGCCTTGTTGCGACCCACGTTCTAGTGTCCCGGGAGGGGGGGGGGTTTATCAAAAGACACGTCATCAACACCAATATTTTTATACTGGATTTAAGAAGCTCAAAAGCATAGAGTTAAAGTGACCTATCACACACTGTACCCAAAATATAACCCTTTCGTCGATTTTTGCACTTTTTCTTGGCCATATCCAGAGCTGGGCAAGTACCAAACCAAAGTAAAAGTACAAGTACCAAAGGAATGAGTACTTCAGTATAAGTACAAGTACCGCATGTATGAAAAGAACTTGTAACTAAGTACTAAGTCTATAAAAAGTACTGAGTACTTTTTGAAGTACTCTTTAAAGTACTTTTTTAGAATCTTTGTACGTTGGCAGTAATATTATGAAGTTTATAGAGTTCAGTTAATAGAGATTAATAAATAAATACCTTTTGACAACTGTGATATGTATAGTAACCAGTGGCTACTATTTATAGTTTTTTATAGTTTTCGGCGCTGCAAGTAGAGTAAAACTTTCACCTCTCATTGATACACTTATAAAAACTATTAGAGGTCCGCCCAAACACCCATTATCGCCTCCAATAATGCATAACAATTCTAAGAAAAAAATTTCCAGTAAATTTCTAAGAAAGAATTGAGGCTTTCCCTACATCAGGTCGGGTCATCGTTGATTTTATATTGTAGCGAGGCATTGCTTGCTTATCCTTTGTTATGTCCACTGACGTATATGATATGGACTGCTTTCTTTTCTGTTTCATGTGGGTACAATTGCTTGTGTCAAAAAGAGTTCTTACGTCGCGTCGATGCCAATATTGAAAAAATCATTGGCGGGAAATTGAAAAAGTCAGCACGGAGCTCGGAAAGTGATTTTAATAAAACATTTAGAATTTCTTCTGCGTATCTAATGAATGTATTGTCTTTGGTAAAACAGTTGTTCTCAGTAATAACCCTAAGTGATTAATTTAAAATCATTTTTTCAGTTCTCTCTCAGTTGGTGCTTAGACCAAAAAAGTCAGCAATATAGAAGTGAGCCCACTTTCTGCAGTGTATTTCTAGTCAGTCTATAGTCAGTCCATATTATACATGTCAGTGGTTATGTCACCAAGTCGAGGCATCGTCGATTTTATATTCGAGTGAGACGTTTGGTTTTTGTTCTACTTTTCCAGTCTTGTTTGTATGTTATTAGTTTGGCTAAGGTTCTGCCTTGACGCGTGAGTGCTGCACAGGCTTTGACAGTTCTTTGCGTGCTTTAAAACTCAACAAAAAAGGAGTTGCGCTAAAGATTGTGTTTGCTTTTCTACGAAGAGATATTTGTAGGTATTTAATAGACTCAGAAATACTTAAGTAAAAATCTTGGTACATAAGTACAAAACTAAGTCTTAAGTACAAGTAAATAGATGCAAGTACTTATGTTCAAGTACTAAGTAGGAGCATTTCAAAAGTATTGAGTAATAAGTCTTAAGTAACGAAAATGTACTTTAAGTAGTACTTAAGTCTTTTTTTTACTTAAGTATTGCCCAGCTCTGACAATATCCACAGGACACCCTATATGTAGGGGCTTAAAATATTATATTAACTCTCTTATGACAGTGAAACCTCAGAAAATTGAAATGGACGACACTCGACAAGTACAGGAAAGAGTAGACAAGATATGAGTAGTACACATGTAATCGTAACTGTAGATTACTCTGAACACATGAAATTATTTATTTAAAAATCGAATTTAATAACTACTCACCTCCACTATCTCCATCCTTAAAAATTATATCTTCAGGACAATGATAATATTTGGATTCTCCCAGGATCCCATCCTATAGAAATTCTTTAAAATGTTTCACTCTCGGGCTATATATGTATATGTACGTTGTATATACATATGTATATAATTACGTACTCTTCCATAGCACTTTTCTTTTTTTCTTAATTAAGGTCTTATCGATTCAGAGACGGACGATTTTATCCCAGATATGAAGTTCTGCAAAGGAACAAACCATTTCATCCCATCCTTTGGGGCAATTAAACGCTACCAGGCGAAACATTAAAAAGGATCTAAAACCGATGAAAGTTTGCAAAATGAAGTGCTCGCATGGCGCTATATACATTTTTTTTTCATTCTATTTTTAATTCCCGTCGTTCATTCTCCTCATCCCCATCCCTTACAACTTTCCTATACCATCTATAGTAATCGCTGATGCTGCAGTGGTACTTTAGAACACACCCTTGAGATATTTTTTTAACGTTGTGATGCCCCTTTCGTCTGCTGTTTTAATATTCCTCTTAACTAAGAAAATTTCATTCAAGAATTTCCTCTTACTTATTATATGCGGTATAGGAAAGCACAGCAAGTATATATGTACCTAAAAGTCGTGTCGTCCTAGTATAGTCCTGCTTGTTTAAGTCCTTTCGAAATTTTTCTGTTATATGGACACAAGTAGAAAATATACAACACTCTCGGCTAAATCAAGACTATACAAAATGCAAAGCTGCCACCCTGAATCCTATCTCTGTCATTTCACGCTATAGACACTCAACTGGAGAGGGGGGGGGGGGGGGCTGTAGTATTTTATAATTTCGTTTATTATCGTCTCTTTTGTTTCTTATCCTTAAGTTCATTCATTCCACAGAGGTTCTGAGGGAAGATCTTAAAGAAAACGAAGCAATTTTTTCTTTCTTAAATTAAGTCAGGGTACTTGAAAAAATACGAAAAAAGGGGGAAAAAGCAGCTTCAAAAAAATTCCTTCTTGACACTTTGTACAGAGTACTCTCGATTACATAAAAAAAGTCTGGAATTTTAACAGTTCAACATTTTTTATTACTCAACAGAATTCCTGATTATTTCTAAGTAGGAACACTCCCTCTTTCTTGGAAGAAGGGAGTAATGATCTTTATTCAAATTAGAACGCACTTGAAAATAAGCAAAATTGGATGACACACAACACACCTATGAGGTCATATAGTTTTTGGCAGGAACTCCTTTAAGAGTAATTGAAAGATTTTTACAAAGATCCTTTAGTTTTGTTTACCAGGTATTTGTAGTTTTATTTTCTCAACAAAATTTTCGTGAATATTTATCACTGATAATCTTTCATTGGAACATTAATGCAGAAGTAGCAATATCACCTTACAGATGTCGCTGCAAGTCCTTTTAACACTCGATCACGAGCGCGATACGATACCGTGCGATTTTTTTGTGATGTCCTTCCTGCTCTTACTATAGATATCTCTATTTCCGATTGGTTTTTATCTCGAGATACATTGACAAAAAACACAAATCTTAAGGTTAAGGTTAAAATCACACCAAACTACAATTTTTCTATTGCACGAAATTTAGAAAGAATAAGCATGTTTAGCGACGACCATATTGCTGCAGCCAATCATCAGAGCACTGTCACATACGATATATTGCGCTCATGAACAAGCTCTTAGTATTAGATTGATTTCAAATTCAAATAATGATGGCAGTCTTGCCCCCTAAGGTCTCTTGTCTGAGAAGCACCTCAGGGTTCGCTAGTCGGGCTACTTCTTTTAACCTTCTAATATATAAATCAACTTTCTTTCGATATTCCATGAATTCGAATTCATTCTAACCTGTTAGTTTCAGTTAGACTTGTTGACCTATATGTATGATGGTCTTGCATGAATGAATGAGGATCTCACAAGAATAAATACTTCGTCTACTACTAATAGCTTTTCTATCAATCCATAAAACAGCTGGGACTATTAGAAGGATAGGAACTGTACATTTAAACAAAATTATTACTTTCGTGATAGTTTATGGAGGAGTATTGGAGATGCATATGTAGGGGAAGATGGGTAGAAATGGACCGTTGGGTAAGATGAACCAAGGCCGTATAACTTAAATGAGAATAGGCAGAGATATGTAATAAAGACAAAATGGAAACAGTCTTACAACAGCTTCATTTATTTCAGTCGTCCACAAACTGTGCTCAAGCAAAGGCGTGTTAGTTGAGTGAGTTAAGTTTACCACGTAGAAACTATTTTTGAGTTTTCCATATATCTTTGTGTTTAGCTGACTGGTAACTAACAAATTATTTATAATGCCAACATAATGTTAATAACACGAAGCCCTAATTTAAATAAAAGTAACAAATTTAGTAAATTTAAAAGTTTTGTTAAAAAGAAATTATTTGAATAAATAAAGTGCTACTGGGTAAAAATAAACCATTGCTTGTGGGCGATAGCAGAAGTTGATTGTTGACTGTTCTTGATATAGCGTTGCTACCGATACGAGGCATCAAATGTGTGTTACCACCACCGGTTCCATTAGGAACAACAAGGCGGCAACAAGGCCGCTATCAGCTGCCCGTGTCCTTCTCACATTTTAACATGCGTTAACCCATTTAATTGAAACGTTCCTATTTTCCTTTTTTATTTCATTAACTGAATTGTTATGTTTTGTTATTTATTTTATAATAAAAAAGTTTAACTTTAACTTATTTGCTATTTTTCTATTAAAATTTACACTTGGCTCATATATCCCCCCACCCCCATCACCACACATGTGGGGAGAAATGAACCAAAGCACTTGTTTTGCATTTCTGTCAATAACTTAGAATACGCTCATTAAGACTAAGAAATGTTTATGTCAATACAAATTTAAAAGAATAGGCTTCAATTTCATGCATTTAATCCTATCGGCGGAGGTATATTACAGCTGAAATGTCTTCTCGAAAAAAAGTGCTGCATATCTACCCACCTTCCCCTATGTGTACAATCTTGGTAGTTCGTCAGATTTTACAGACTTTTTCTTGGTCTACTCCCTTTACATTTGCATGTTAAGAAGGAGGCTATCCTCAGTGCAATTAGACTGCAAAGGGAAAATCCACTGAGTTGAAACAATCTGGTTGGCCACTTGTGTAAGTCCTCCAAAAATTCATAGAGGACTCGATGACCAACCCAATCTCAGACGTTATTCTGAAATACCATTTAAGGTAATCTTAGGGGACTGTTAATAGTGGGACTTACTCTTTGAAAAATGATCTCTTAAATGATACATGGATGGATCCAAAATAGAAGGTAGAACAGACGTGGACATATATGGACCGAAGTACCATCTCGGAAAGGCACTGGGAGCCTAAATAACCATTTTCTAGGCAGAAATAAACGCCGTAGAACTCTGCGTTTGCCAAATAAATCACAAGAATGTGCGTAACTGAGCTGGGAATGTCTGTTTTACTAATTTGAAGCAATTGGAGGAAGGAAATAAGATTACACGGATTTGTGTTTCAAGACATGAAGATAATAAGGGCAACGAGATTGCGGACCGTTTTGCATAAGAACGAGCCGGATCTCCGTCTATTGGCCCTGAGCCTGTTTTTAAATACTCAAAAAGCCACCATTCAGCACAAGTCAGTCAGAATCAACATGAAACACCGGGAAAATACCGCGCGCGGGTCTAGGACAAACGAAGAAGTTTATCAAGTATTCGCAACAGAGAGAGAAATAATTCAGCAGAAAGGAATTAAGGCTCATAATGGGTCATTTACTGGGCATTGCCCACTTACATATCATCTCAAAAAATGAGTAAGGTCGATGATGAGACCTGTCGCTTCTGTATGGAAAACGATCAGACTGCTCAGTACGTCCTGTATGATTGTGAAGCTCTGTGCCGCATAGGACTAAAACATTTAGAAAGGAATGCCTTTTCTACCAGAGGGTGTTACAAGTTCTGACCCCCAAGAATATGGTATAGGCTTTGAAAAGACCTTAAGTTCTTATGGTGAGTAATGCCACAAAAGATCTTATAGGTCATGGTGACTAAAATAGATGCAGTAATTCTGTTTGCACTGGGATTTTATAATAATAATACCTTTTCAAATTTTACTCACTACGTATTTTACCTTTCGAAGATTTTGAAGTTCAGGATTTTGCTTTCGGAATTTTGTGCTACTAAAGACCCATTCAAATTTTCACGCTGCTTACGAATTCCGCCTACTGCACTGGAAATCAATATTTGGAGATAATTTATCCTTACTAAGCGGAAAAATTTTTTGCAAAGCAGATTTGAGTGTAGATTATGTTCTAGACGGAAATGTATGCCTTTTGATATATAATCTTTTCAAACCGCTAACAATCAATAATTCGAGTTGATATTAGTATGAGCTCCATGTATGGCGTGATTTCTGGACCCATTCAACAAGTCTGGGACATAAGTAGGTATGACTAAGTGCAGCAGTAAGTAGATGGAAGATTTAGAATTAATGTTAGACTCTAAGTTGAATTGTATCATGTACCTAGGCGTAATAGTGGAGATCATACTGAAACTGCTGCCTAACATACGAATCAACATGGCGACTAAAACCCTGGATTACGTATGTATTAGATCGACTGACATAAGACCCATGTTAACGTATGGACCATTCACATTGTGGTTTATGTCTAAAATCAATGTGTTAAGGCCAAATTAAATAGTATTCGAAATATGTGTTAGAAAAGTATCACTCTGTTATATACGTACGAGGAACCGTCAGTACCAGTGAAAGGTAGTAGGAGATTGGATGAATGTGGTGGATTTTCTTGGGTTCTTAAGAATTTTCCTGAACTGTCGATGTCATCAAATCATACACTAGAGAGCATACAGATCTATGCTATAGCATTCCAAGTCAAGATTTATGTCATACTGCCTACAATAACTTAAAGAGATGTCCCTGCCAGTCACAAATACCAATACACTCTTGACGAATCAGTAGATTCAATTTGATCCGAATACCGGGGCAGAAGGACCTTAATTGTAATGAAAAAAACATAAGCTTGCTAGACAAGGCTTGGTTAAGCTTCTAGTCAGGCCATAGCCTCTGTTTGTGGTAAAGAAAGACATACGCAATCGTGTATCTAAAGGGAACAGCTTGTACCTACTGGTGGAGCATAGTGAAATTGTCCTATACCAATCTTTTCATGGTAAATCCGTTGATGAAAAGGACAGGAGGCTTTTGATCGCACATCTGATATTAAATACGATTAACCAATTAACCTTGAATGGATTATTAGAAGAGTCCCTTTTGCGAACTTAGTACAAAATACATTCATACAATTATTGCAGGGGACTTTAATACGAATATTCTTATGAATAGCACCAGGACCCGCAGATTTAGGGATATGCTATCCTTATGTAATTTAAATGTTTTAAATGATACTCCGACCCACTTTTCTTCTTCACAGATAACCGCTGCTTGATCTTTTCATTGCTTCACGGAATGGTTTGACACTATTTAAGAACCAAATGTCACTCAATAGCTTATCCGATTATGATTTAATTTTTATCACTTATGATTTACAGATACCAGCTAATAATATTTCTCGTAAGGTTTTATCGGGACTATAAAGGAATAAATAATCATAATTAACCCGGATAAACAGGTAGAACACCTTAATAATCTTTTTCGCTACCTGTTTGAAAAATAAGTTCCACTAAAAACTAGAAGGGTCGGAGAACTCTCACCGTGGTTTAATGCTGAGTTACAAACTCTAATTACAGAACGTGACTTTCTTTATAGAAAGACTAGCGATCTGCAAGATTTTCATAGATATGCAGTGGTAAAAAGGATTGTGACGAAAAAGATAAGAAAAGCAAAAAAAGCTTATTTTTCGCGTAAATTAAATTCTGATCTAACCTCCTAAAATACTTTGGTCCAACCTTAAAAGTATAGAAGCTACAAAAACTCAGACCAAAAACTTCTCGAATATCAGCCCCGACGGTTTCAACACAGCCTTTACTTCAAATGCTAATTTTATATATGTATACTTTGTTTCAAAATATTGAAATACCAAATGCATTAACAACATCTACCCATTCTAATGTGTTATAAACGGAATTTTTTCAAATAAGTCGTATACTACAGAGTTGGATGGGATCTGTCCAAGTTTCTTAAAACAGTTCCTACCTCTCGTTATTCTGAAGCTGACCCACATTTTTAATTCTTGTATAACTTCATCAGACTTTCCCCAGATCTGGAAGATCGCAAGAATTGTTCCAATCCCTAAGAATGTCAAGGCGCTCTCTGTTTGTGACTTTCGGCCAATAAGTATCACATCTTTTCTGTCTAAAATCTTGGAAAAGCTCGTAAGCATGCAGATTAGGCCATACTTGGAGTAGAACGAATTGTTATACAAATGGCAGTCCGGTTTTCAGAATGGCCATAGTACTACCGCCGCTATTTTAAAGATAACTGATGACATACGGGAGGGAATTGATGGAGATTGTCTGACTGTGCTGACTCTTCTGGATTTTTCCAAGGCTTTTGATTCCGTCAATCATCAACTTCTTGTGAATAAACTTCATAACTTCGGTTTTTCAGAAGCAGAGATGAGGCTTTTCGCAAGTAACTTAACGGATAGATTCTAGCAAGTGGAAGTAGATGTCAGTATTCTTTGTTTCTTCCAGTCTTGGCGGGGGTTCCTCAAGGTTCATTGAATGGTCCCATTCTGTTCTCCATGTTTATTAATGACATCTATGAGTCCATAAATGAGTCCATAAATCATGGTCATATTCATATCTATGAAGATGATATACAACTATAAATACTCCTACGCGCCACAAAGTGATACAAGCGACATCTATTGGAAATGGAAACAACTTTAGGTTAGTGATATCCTAGTAAACTAAGGGTTCGGAGAATGGAATATTCAGGCAGGTTCTAGGATAATTTGTAGAGTATAAATACGGTGCTACTCACTTCCAGGAGGCGAGTCTTATTTCAGACAGTGAAGTGAACGAAGTAAACTATTTGGACTGCGATAACTATAAAGAGTTAATTTGATAATTGCTTGTAAATATTATAAATGTAAACAGTCAAGTTAAATAAAAGAAGAACTTGTTATTGATATCTGAAATATTGTGTTTTAAATAACGAACTAAGGCCACGCTCGTAACAATACAAAGGCCATTGCGACTAATTGAGGATGCTGTGTTACGGCTGAATGAAGATCTGTGTGATATTTTACACTGGTCTCATGTAAATTAGCTTAAACTGGACCCGCATGGACTGTAATGGTATTTTTATTTATATAGAAAATCTTGATACCTCCTGTTTTCCCCATATTGAGATTGGCGATTTCATTATTCCTTATGAGTCTCAAGTTAAGAATCTTGGAGATGTAATTAATAAAGTCTTTGATTGATCCGATCATGTTAGTATGTTTACAGGAAAGTCTTATGGCGGATTGAGAAAACTCTGGGTGACTGTTCATTTTATTCCCTCATCAACCCGTATGAAACTTGTCAGGGCATTGATGGTTCCTATTATAACCTTCAGCGACATCAGGTATGCCGACCTGGATTCCAATAGAAAGCGCAAGCTTAATGTGGCTTTTAATACCTGCGTTCGATACAGTTTTCTTCTTAGGAGATATGACCATATTTCACCATACTCGGGAAGAATTTTTGGGAATTAGCTTGGATGCTCATGTTCAATACAGAATTTGTGTGCTTATTAATAAACTGATTTTTTTCTGCCAACCTTAATATCTGCATGAAAAACTACGTATGGGAACATCAGAGAGGTCTAATAACCATATTTTGCCACATTTCTCTTATTTGGTCACGAGTCATTCGTTCTTCGTCGGCGGTGGAGGGTATATAATCAGATTCCTGTTGGGATTAACCGGGCGGGCATTGCGGGTAATTTCAAGAAATTTAAAGTTCTTTTATTTAATCATTTATCAACGGGACAAGACTTAGATGAACAACAAATCATGATATATGTGTTGTTTAGTCTTTTCTTTTATATATTTTCCATTTTTATCTTTTCATTTATTCTCTACCTTTATAATTAACTCACGACAATCTTTTGTAAAATATGGTTGGTGAGCTGATGAAATGCCCATTTCGTGAGGGTTTTGTATTTGAAGGAAGTAGATTATCGATGTACATAAGCTTCGCTTAATATAATTGGAAAATGTCGAAGAAAACACAAAATTACTTGTAAAAATGTGTCACATTGAAACGAACGTGACTCTTACATTTTGCCATATACCCAGTAGACTTCTTGACATATTAAAAAAAAAAAACATGAAACTGATATTCTAATTTCCACCACGCTAAGCTGCATCATCCATCCAATGTTTTAATTCTCGTAATTCATTCGTGCATAATGTCAGCTGATTTAATTGAGCCAGCAATTATGCCAAGTAAACTTACTGCACCTCTACATAAAATTCACTTGAATTTCACTCATTCCTTTCAAACCTCATATGAAATGCTTGTGGTGTATGGTCGTTACTGATATGCACATTTGATGTACTCCACTAAAAGCAGCAACAACAAATTTATTTCAAGAATTTTTCAATGGGCGTGTTCCATTCTCCATTCCATCTGTAATGTAGAAAGGATTCACATAAAAAATACGCTTTTAACGTTGCGACGCGAAACTAAACCTCCCTCCCTCTTAGCCCCAAACTATTTGGTGGGTGACCGCATGCTGTGACAGATCCGAGGACGAATCGGTGAAATTATTAATGTTATTTTTGTAATAATTCAGGACCCCCCTTTTAACGTTCGTTTGGATTTATTCTTCCATGTTCCATCTGCAATGGCACTTTCCCTTATCGCGGGCCACCAAGCAGTCAATGCGGTTACAGGAAAATGGAAAAATTTCCATATTGTTTCGATAAATGATTTTCAAAAAATGCAAATGCAATTAGGGCGAAGGCCATTTCCATTTGCTGTAACGAATTCACATGGCATGGAAAGTGGTAATGGTGATGGTGGTTGGGGTAGTGATTCGACTTACTGGTCCTTCGGTCTTTCTACCCTCTTCAACGTATGTATATATAAATGACCAATTGCCCATAAAATCTACCGGTGCCGTCGAAAAGTTAGCTGGCCACTGGTTGTATTTAGCTGCACTACAACGGATCCACGAGCCTAGGAAAAGTATGAAACTACAGACGGTACATGGTACGGTCAAAGGAAGAATCAGAGCAAATATACTGCCAGAGTCAGATTGTCACCGTTTCTAGATATGCTCTGCAGTACTACGTCGCGACGTCCGCTCGAGTCTTATACTCCCTGAGGAAAATCTACCGGTCCGTCGTCGTCACAGATATACAGAAGGGAAAATTAAGGATTTCATGAATTTTCAGCTTAAAGGATATTTCTAAATTTTTGACGTTCGTTGAATGTGCTCTTCCTGTACCTTGGCCCCCTTCCGTTAAGCTGTGTTTTACCATATTGCGTCCGTTGTCAACGTTGCCGTCTCTTATATCTAGGTTCTCATAAACCCTATCAGCCAGGAGAAGAAGAAAAAGTATGAACTGAATTAAAATTTTATGTCCTTTATGCAGATTAGTCAGAGCTTTATAATTTCCATGTTTTTTCAACATACCTATACGTTGTGATTACTGAACTACCTTATGCATGCATATGTTATATGTGGCGGTGGCGGTCCTGTTCTTGTTGTTGCAGTGATAAGCTGCACTATTGCCTTTGCCGCTATGGTAGTAGAAGGATCTCTGAATGTCGGCTAGATATATGAACCAGGCTCCATGGTAAAGAACTATTATATAGTATATGAAGAGGGATTCTCTGATTGCAGGGATTTGTAGGGTACCGCAAGCAACAGTACCAGGGCGGTAGCAAAACTTTATATATACATCCTTATCCTTCCTTCTCAGCGCTACTAAGTCCTCAGTGAACTTATGCATTTGAATTTAATTTACGGGAAAGATTTTAATATTCATAAATCCATGAACTAGAAATATCTTCATATAGAGCTACCCGACACTGCGATGACTCATTGTATATTTTTAGAGTTGACAATGTAATTTTTGATTTGTTATGCGGTATATACCTATATTGCCATCATTCGATTCAATCTAAGAAGTATTAGTGAATAGTAAATGTATTCAGAATTTTTTTTATATATATCCGGCTCGAAGGAACAAGGTTTAGAGCGTGATGGAGTTGTATTTTGCGAATAGTTTAAAACTTAAATTAAAATAACAGGGTCACTGATGGGAGTTGATTTCTTAGTCTTTTGGATTGAATTAATGTATAATCATTAAAAACGCCTGAAAATCCAGTTGTATTTGATTTTTAGATGTTACTAATTCGTAGAAGTCTTAAATGCATTCAAATTAGGACAGTACCTGTTCAGATTCTGAGTTAATGAAAAATTTCAGACTTTTCATTTTTGCAGAAATCAGATGAGTATTTAGAGCGCACGAAATGAGCAAAATTTCTGGCACTTTTCACCGCCAGGAGGCAACCTATCCATCTTCCTATTCCATTCCAAATTCGAAATCCGCTTTCAAAAGCAACAAATACCACTAATACAGTTTGACGTTGCGCAATAAGCTGTAAAATAAAGACATCGCATTACTAATAGTTTCCATGACTTTGAAAATATCATACTTGAAGGCCAACCGGCTTAAGCCGAACTTTTGAACTCTGTTATTGCATTTACTAAAATCAGCCAAGGATCAACTTGATCAATCTGCATGATAACTATGAATAATCTTACCTCTTTGAGGAAGTAAGTGCCATTAAAATACGTTACGTTCTGAATCTGCGGTATGCCTAGTTCACCCCTCCTAGAGATCTAATACAATGGCGGGGAACTACGTACAACTTATCACTCCGAATGCTGAGAGCATAATATTATTCCGCTTAAAAATTCAGTTCATAGTTCTAAGTTGAAAACCTTTCTACCAACCAAACGCATCTATGGAACAATCTGTCAACTATTGGGCCAAGTTAACTGAAAAACAGCATCATAGATTCTTCAGAGCACCGACGTAATGTTGGATGTCTATCTATATTTTATCGCTACTTCTATGGCTATTGCTCTATTGAAATCTCTAGCCTGATCTCTTGTAGAATTCATCCTGTGTAAACAACACGAGCTGAAACCCGAGCTTACCTTTGCACCCTTGAGGTCAGATTTGGCCGTACGGTAAAATTCCGGGAAACCTTCATAAGCAGAACAGTATGAATGTGGAACAGTGTGCTATCTTCTGTTTTCCCACTCAGCTATGAGCCGCAAACATTCAAGCATAATGCTCACAGGTTTCTTCTTGGCTTAACCCAATAATCCTCAATTCCCCACCGCTTCTTCCTTTCAAGCAAAGGCTGTGTTACGTCATCATAGGATATCGTTAGAGCCTTGATTATAGACTTATTATCGAACCTTCAGATGACTTTAAGATCTAGTGGCCTAGTTAGACCAGCATGTTCCTAACAAATCTCTAACAATGACATAAAGATCTCCATGGAAAATCATTAAGATCAAGGCTATCATTTGTTTCTTCATAACCCTCTCTCTTTACTCATTTAGTCAAACTCTAATCCAAACTGCTCCAAAAATGGATAGACTCAAGTAAAACCTTATAGAGCTTTGCTCAGACTAATTTTGGTAACGCTGATTATACTCGCTTGATGTAGATTTAGTATGAAAGCTTCATTAAGTAGATTGGAAAACGTCTCTAGCTCTGCATAGGTATGTTCGTTAATTTGCTTGTATCTGTAGTAAACCTGAAAATTGGATCCGGGTTTTCTAATATCCGGATACCCGGATCTGTGTACTATCCAATTCTTTAAATCCGGATCCAAGCTATCTGAATTTGGATCTGTATTATCCGGATCTATATTATCCGGACCTGGACTCGAACTAAAAATGTCTTTCAGATTGCATTGTTTCATTGCGAAAATAGAAATGCCATGAAATCTAGAGGAAATTTTTAGCTTTATTGCTTAGTCTGGATCCGGATTCGGATAGTTCGGATCCGATCCGGATACCCGGATTTGAAGATTCTAATTAGTCCGGATAATCCGAATAAAAAATTAGCTCTTATTTTTAGGGGCGCTCGTTCATCGGATTCGTTTAATTTTTCTTGCGGTGTGCCGCAAGGGTCTATTATCAGTCCGCTACTATTTTCAACCATCATTAATGAGTTTCTGCGGTATACCGCAAGGGTCTATTATCAGCCCGCTACTATTTTCAACCATCATTAATGAATTTCTACCAATTTTGCTTCATGACTTGAAATTTCAATGATTTACATCTCGAAAACTTTATGCCTAATGGGTGATGCTATCTGTAACTTTATGTGAATCTTATAAATTGTCACCGAATCAGAAACAAGAAATTTAGCTGGTTTCTACTTACCACGAAAAGAGACGTCCACTATAGTCATGCTATTACCGATTCAGAAGTATTTTACTCTACCCAGATGTTGTGATTTGATTTTCCACTGGAATAGGGTAAAATAATTTCACATGCAACACAGCCAGCTATTAAATTTGATATTCGTAATAAAGTTCGTTTTACTACTTCTTGGATTAGAATGACATGGTCAAAGGAAGTTTTCCCAGAAAGTAATCCGATTGCAATCTCTAAAAGGGATCTAATTTCGATACCACTTGAAAACTATGGTGGTCAGTCGAAACATTGTCAATTTTAGTATGTTCTCTTGCAACGAGTTGAGTATAGAGTGAAAAAGCGATGTTGCCTTTTTTCAGTTGCAGATTTTGACATTTGCGTCCAATTATTATGAAATAATGCAAATTCTTTTAAAATCTTTGATTTCAAATGCGCTACTTTACAAAATCCTATTGTACATGCCACGACGGTAAAGTATGTAGGAAGAGGAAGCCCTTCCCTCGCCCGAGCTGCTGCAAATAAACTCATGAATATGGCAAATGCGTTTTCATCCGTCTTTCTTAAAGTACAAACATATACATCCATACTTACTACATACAATTCCCTAGAGGACGATCATCTGGCAAGATAAAGACCAAGGAGCTCTAAATGTGTGATAAGAGGTCATCATCTCTGGTTCTATACCATAATGTCCATATCAAGGCAACGCTTTCTATCAGGGATTTGCATTCACTTTTATATAATATTCCTGCATATGGGACCATTAGGGGGGTCACTGCTTTCGTTTCGCATCCACCTAATATCGTTGTAATAAAAACAACTCGGGATTCATGGAAGGTTGTGTTAAATATCAATAAAAAATACCATTATTTTTCCACCACAATCCCCTTATAAAAAAAAAAAACAAGTGCGGATTTGAAGGGTGGAGGGAGTAGACAAGTAAAGTATCAACCCAATACAAGTCCCTCAGATGGTGTGGAAGAAAGGTCGTATTCCCAGCTTGTTTTACCCTTTTTTTTTTGTTTTTTTTTTAAGGGCATCTCGCTGAAGAATCCACGACTTTGCGTAACATGTCTATTATCTTTGGGAGTTGGGGGGTGTAAAGCAAAAATCATGACTTCGGCAGTTTTTTTTATTTGCCTTCCCATCATCATTGCAGTATATACCTACCCTCTCTATATAGTAGAGTAGAGTAGCACTGTAGAGAGAGGGGAGAACATAATTTTTGCTTTCATCATCTTGGGGTTATTTGCCTGCCAATGAGGTAGAAGGGACCTCGCTTGAATTTTGTTGGGGTTGCTTATTTGAACGATTTAACCGAGAAGCCCTATTTGTTTAGAAATGGAATGCAGGGCGGCCAGATTTCATGGACCATGTTGACCTAGTTAATATGAGCAAACAAAAAATGAACAGAGAATAGCCGTTTTTTTCTCTTCGTTTTTTTTTGTGCAATTCTTTTGTAGAGTACATCAGTTTACCTCGTTCATCAATTTTCATATCTCTTCAACAAAAAAAAAAATGGGGGGGGGGGCAAAAAAATTGGATATGGGCCTGGGAACTCAATTTGTCATGGTTTAGAAAAAAAATGACTGGCAACAAATTTCTGGTCGGCTTTTTCTCCAAGGTATGCGTATTTTTTTTTAATGAAATACTTAAAACCAATTTTCAACAGACATTAATAAAATTAGACCTTTCCGGTAGTTAAATACCAGTCGCCTGCTCACCCCACCCCTGCCCTCTTATATTGTCTAAAAAGTCAAATTCTTCGCTTTATTATGAGAGAGCAAACGAAGGTGTGAGTTATGGTCGTGACTTGACAAAATATGGCTCAACTGGAATTGTAGTATCTTCGAAAAAAAAAAAAACATACACACAAAAAAAAACCGCCCAAAAAAATGATTTATCGGAATAATTTAGAAAGATGGGAAAAACGGGAAGTACGGAAAGGAGTGCATTGATTCCTGCTGTGTGTAATATGTATTGTTGAAAGGATATCGCATATTGAGGTTCGAGGGTTACAATATCGTGTGTGGGGGGCTGTGTAAGGATATACATATCGCCTCTTCCTGCAATCTGAAATTGTTTGCCGGTGATAAATGACTTTTATTGAAAATTTCTGGGTGAATTGATGCCGAACTAAAGGAACTTACTGGCCGTCATGGTTGCTTCCATAGAGAAATCTCTCCTTATTCAATACCACTCTGGGGAGTATGTTTGGTATATATGAAAAGTCAGTTGTGTGCTTCTGACACCGACTTCGGTAATGTTTTGATTTATTTTTTTGTTGTTACTGAAAGTAACATAGTTGTTATATGATATGCGATTGTGGAATTCCTTGCGATATTCTTCTGGTAATCGTAAACAAATTTGCTATAGTTGCTGTGTATATGAAATGGGGTAGTTTTAACACTTGAGTAAACAAGAATATTTCAGGCGGGGTTTGTTTTGTAAATGATGGGCTGTCGATAAAGATCGTAAAGGAATTATGTGGGATAATGGGAATATTTTGATAGACGATGACGTTGACATTGTTGTGACAGTTTTTGAATACCCGCTATATAACTTATGTTGACCATTGGTTGGAAATAGGTATGGACATTCTATGGTTATAAATTTTTAATTTTCTTATTAATATTTTGAAATGTCAATGTTATTGTTGAAGCACAAGGGATATTGATAATAATGAAAACGAGTGTCCTCATTTCTTTGCAGTATTGCCAAAGTGTAGAATTTATCATATTAAATGGAATTCGGATTATTTAGAATAGATCGTCCAGTATTAAAATAGATTTTAATCGAAGTTGTCTTAAAAACTATTTTTCGTTTTAAATACCCCAAGTAAATTTCTGAATTCTAATGCTAATTTTGTTGATAAAATCAAATTCTTCGAAGCCTTATTTTCTTATGTTCTTACTTTTCAAAACTCAGTTTCATTAAAATTTTAATAAACGACGTATTGAAAAATGTAGACAGAATAATTTGTACGGACGTATCAAAAACAGAGGACGCTATAGGATTTGCCATGATCATGCTCTACCGTCCAAATGACATCGAAGTAGGAAAAAAATTGGAGATATCATTACGCTCCTACCCTGCAGTATATCCTGATTAATAACATTAGTGTAATATGCCTGACATACTATATCGAAGAAACATTTCCTTAGGCATTCAGTGACCCTTTCCATTTAGTCATGCACTTGATAAAGAAAATTCACTGCACACGCAGGTTACGAGAGGAGTAGAATTACTTCTGCGCACGTGAAATCAGTCGGGCCATCCAGCAAGAGGGTAAACTCCTGGGTCAGGATCTGTTTTGTATTGAAGTATTTAGGCTAATTATTGATTATCGAGTGGGGTTACATTTTTGTATAATTAATTAACATAAGGAACAGTGAATAATAGCAAATGATGACCTCAGCCATTAGCCTATTCATTTCAGAGTCAGTGCTGTTTAGCGACTCTCTTTAGTTCACAGTTCACAATCAAATCAGTGTTATTTTTACCTTTTTTCAGTGCACACTGAGCATCGACAGACCGGTTAGGTTCGAGTTTCCCATCGTTGATCGTCTTTACACGCCTTAAAGTTTGGTAAAGCGGTACCAATAGCGCCCGCGGTCAGTGGTACTCAGACCAACACGATAGCGGAAAGTGATGTGAGCGGAATTATTGATTGATTGAAAAAGTGGTTGAGATTCCGAAAGTGGTTCCCCAAACGTAGGCCAAAGCGAGGCCCATTGTTCACCCTCCAGATCCACGAGCACACGCTTAAAGGTCCCAGTAGGTGAGAGCCAGTGCCGGGCAGTGACAAAGAAAGTGAGTCACCGTTTCGGATTCCTCTCCATAAGTCTCATCCTGTGAAAATGACCCCTAAGAAAGGAGTTCACAATGAGAATAGACACTAGAGTTCTCAGGGTTGGCTAATTAAGTCCCAAGAGCATATTGGTTTGGTTTGGGTTGGGTTTCCCCCACAGTTCCTTTGTAGTCCTGCCCCTGAGAGATCTTCTAACCAAAGGCGACAGTGTTGGCGGTCGGCCCAAGTTAAAATAAATGGGATAAGGTGTTTTGGTGCAATCCCGATTTTGGAGGCTGGTTTCTTCGAGGCCGTACCAAGACGAGCAAGCTCGTCCGCCCTTTCATTCCCGCTAATATTGCTGTGCCTTGGCACCTACTGAACAGTTACCCTGTTGTTCCGAAAGAGGGAATTCATAGTGGTTTTACACCCCATTACTAGTTTGGAGGTTAAAAACGGTTTACATATAGCCTTGACAGCTGCTTGGCTGTCTGAGCAGATAAGTATCTCCTTGTTCTCAGTGCCTGAGCTAAGGAGATGTCTTCACGCTCAAGAATAGCCTTAACTTCTGTCTAAAAAACCGTGGCATGGCTTTCAAGATGTATGGCAATTTCCATATACGGCTCCTCGCAGAAAACGCCTGCTCTGGTATTTTATTCAAATTTGAAGCCATCAGTGTAGATAATAATGGGTTTGTTAATGGTTCCCGTTCTGCCTTGGATGAAATTCTAGATTCGAAGTTGCTATTCAGCATGGTATCGAGGAGGTGGTCACTATCCCGGTCGATTCCAGGTGGAGTCGGGCGGGACTCTTATTCCAGAGTGAATCCTGCCATGATTAAGATGCAGTCTTAGCGCTGCAGTTGACGCCCCCTACTTGATATGTATTTGCACCGGGTGTATGTTGAGGATAACTTCAAGGGCCCGAGTGCTAGTTGACTGTAGAGCGCCGCTTGCGCTGAGGAGACATAGTCTCTGAATCTTCTTCAAAATCTTACGATAATTGGCGAATTACATAGATTTCCACCACACCACAGAACGTTGGTTAACATGGGTCGGATGACAGCAGTGGTTTAAGCGTAATACACAGGGGTCATTTTATACTCTTTATGATGATTTGCAATTGGATGAGAAGCGATTTTACAGATACTTGTAGATGCCAGCGAGATGTTTCGATGAAGTTCTAGGTTTAATTTGATAGGATATACAAAAATAAGAATTGTGTTACTTCCCGTCTTCATTTAACTCGGCTTCTATTTCATCCCTTATTAAGGCTGAAATATCAAAGGCCATGGGCCCTATTGCGTAAATCAATGGGATTCGAAATCAGTTTCATTTTGACGTTGTTATACATAAATTATTGTACTTTTATAATAAGAACGTCAAATCAAACATATGAATATAATGTTTATATTGATGCACCCCTTGGAAATAATCCTGCCGGCGCCCATGGTTCCTATGATGTCATATGCTATGTTCAATTTGACCACTGACATATAATAAGAATGGACTGAGCGTTCTTGCTTAAAAAATGGCACAGATATTGAACAGGCTGTGAAAACCCTTTATTTCGTACAATTGCACACCGATTCATAATTTATTATTATTTGTCGATTGGAAACACTAAAGATGTTATAAAATAGTATTGCATTAAATTAAAATTATTTAGGAAGCTAAACTTGTTTTAATTAACACAAAAATTAATTTTTAATTTTAATACTGTGCTCTTCTGCAGATTTGTTGTCGAACTTCATTGAGCTTGTAAGAGATAGACGTATAAAAACAATATATTTGTCTGAATTTTTATGTCAATTCCAATGCATTCCAATTAACACAGCCGTACTGTTTCCAAAATTGGTTACAGTTCAGTGTACATTTTGAGCTTGAAAGAGACAAATAGATTTTAGCAAAAATTTGTGCCATTTTTAAGTATAGGAATTAGATAGGATGGCTCAGTCCATTCTTATTATATGTCAGTGAATTTGACATACACTACTGATAATAAAAAAGTGAACAGCAGCAGTTTTATTGAAATTTTAACTTTATAGTCATACCCCACACATTTTGTTCTACTTGTAGGAGTTTGGTGTTAGTCAGGGTTATGAAAACATCCGAGTGTAGAATACTTTTGTTACATTCTTTTCCCAAAAGTGATATTAATACGACTGAAAATCGGAGTAAAATAAAGTGCAAGTAATTTTTAAATTAAAAATGTTTTATAAAAGTTTGTGAACAACCATTTGAAAATTATATTTTAATAATGCTTCCTGCTAAGCGGTACGTAAGTAAGTAAGTAATGTTATTTTGGACTTTTATAGTATTATTTATATATTTTTTTTGTTTTTGAAGACAATTGACATTTGGTGCGATTTTCAAAATTCTTTTTGGTAAAGCGCAGAACATGTCATAAAATTTACAAACAATTTCACCTACTATGATTTAAATATTACCTTAATTCAGATTAGCTGTTTTTTTTTTTTTTTAATTTTGCAGGAAACAATTGACAAAACAAACAACAAACAACTTTTTTGTCATATAATTAATGTCTTTTTTTATTTCCTCAACAAAAGCCTTTTCATGCATCTTTGAGTAAAAATAAATCTTTACAGATGATTTTTCTAGGTTATGTCATCCGTAAAAGTTGAAATTTGCTCAACTTCTCCGTTTCGATTCGATCCATTTCAATCCATTTCGGTGTAATGTGTCCAATTGCACATACATATGTGTCCTATAAGCAAATTTGACATTTGTACGAATCGGATCGAAATGGTGTAATTGGGTTTCGCTTTTTATGGTTGAAATTGTTTCCGAGGAGCTACAATCGCACTGTTTAAAGTTACCTCTATTGCAACTATCCCCTATTTCCTAGGAATTGATATGAAATTAGATCTCAAATTCTCATGTATTCTAATCTAAGATATCAAATCACTCAACTATTGCATTACATGTTTCGATATAAGTTTTCAAAATAACTAAAATTATTACAATTCAAATTCCAAGTGAAATAAAATTTCATTCCGTCCACAACTCCATTTTATTTCATTACCGCACAGTTGTAGAAACACAATACTTTTATGACTTCAGTCAAAACCATTAAAACATGACTTAATTGCCGTTCAGTAATGAAAGTACCCATAAAACGTTTATACCAAACTCACATTAGGTTTATATTCGCATGTTCGTTGTATCCTCGAAAAAGGCAGCCTGATGGGTATAAATACATAAACCGCATCTGATCCACCCGCCTGATAAGCCCCATCTTTTCATTTAAACCGTTTTCAGATCCGAGAAATGTTTTCAAAATGAACTCCTGAAAATTAAATTGGCCTCAAAATCCCATGAGTAGAGTAAATTGAAACACATGAGCCCCATCGCCCTAAAATCTAACAAATCCGTTTGAATCTCACATCAGCGCCATATACATATATGTGAGAAGAAATTGTGGAGCCTAATGTATGAAGGAAAAACAACAACAAGAACAACAACAAAAACAACAACAACAAATAAAAATGAACGGCAACAAACTGTTGACAATTATGCTTGCCAGGCTGAGGAGATGCTGTGGCACACACATGAAGTTGAAGAGCAAGATTTTCAAAATGAGCAAGCGAAACACCCTGGAAGACTAAGACTTTTACGGGACCATTAAGACCAGAAAGCGTATGCAAATGCGGACTACTCTCACTCTTAATGTGAACGTCTCAATATAAAGAAAAGTGTTCATTAACATATTCTCCACATATGCACGGATGCTGGAGACGTGTTTTGTACTTTTATCAAGTCTTTATGGTACCATTCTGTCTCAGCGGGGGCTTCACATCCCTTCTAGATTTAGTGCTGTCGCTTATAGCCCCTTGAGACTGCGGTTGCCACCCCCTAAATTTTAACTGAGCCTCAACATGAAGAAATCCTTCTACACTCTCCTTCTATCCTGGCAGGTTGTTAAGAACTTTTCACTTGTTACAGCAGCCTCAAGTGATATCTATATTTGAGTATCCTTGCAGCTTTTCTGCTTAATTCGTATAAGCTTCAAGTTTTTCTGCAAATGTATATTTAGCGCGCAAGCATCGGAAGGAGGAGAAACAAAAACAAAAGTGCCAACATCCTGAGTCAGCTGTAAATTTTAAACACACACAGCCATACATAGATGGAGGTGATTTTAAGAAATGGGAGAATACCAACTAGGACGAGAAATCTTATCCTTGCTATTTTTAAAACATTAAAACAAAGGTATCCTTCCACAATACACAACGCAGCTGCCGTCCCATTCAAGTACCTCAGTACTCTCAGTTTCCATCTTTTCCAATACACAGCTTCGTTTACAATCCTGCCAGAATCATGGATCCATTTCAATTGAAATCTCAAATTCTATTTCCATGTCATCTCTGGAATATTCCTTTTTACTTTGCGGTGCGGTAGTAAACATAGGTATAGCGGTCGAATGAGAGCTTGTTGGATGAAATTGTTCTTATCTACTTGAGCATGATCCTGTCCCCAAGGATTGAACTGCAGCTGTTTGGATTTTATGTTTGTATATTTACTAACTAAAGTAGATTGCAGGAAAAACTTTAAGCAATAAGAGGCAAACAACTCCGCTATGGCTAAACTGGATCATTCTCTTCGGAAAGTCCAACTAATCCGCTTATGATTTACATTCACATTTCCGTGCTATATACGTATCCATTCAAGATCCGCAAATTTTAATTTGGAAAAGTATTAAATCCTTGACTCCATATAGCTTCACATTTTAAATTGAAATGGATGGAAGCTTGGTCGTTTTTTGCAGTTCAACATGTCTTCCATTTTCATACTTTTTTAATTGATTTAAAATAATTCGGAGTTTCGAAATTCTGCTTATGACATGTACCAAAATAAGATATTCTGCTAATAAAGTAGAGGAGTTCGGGTATTGAGAATTCGTATAGGATGCAGGAAGACAGTTAGGTTGAGAAGAAGATAATCGATTACTGCCGCCTGCTTACAAAAGACAATCACAGGAAAATGTGCAGTCCAATTTTCGAGCTAAGGTTTTTTTTTTATACCTAAGGAAATAAGACCTAAAGAAATTCTCATCTGTTGTAAGTTAGATATGAGTATAGACCCATTGTTTCGAAACGTGTAACGAAAATTAGTTATAATTTGGAGACATTGTAACTTATCTGCAGGGCCAGATTAACCATTAAGCAAACTAAGCACATGTTTAGGGCATCAGGAGAAATGGGGTACCAAAATTGTGGATATAGAAAAAAATGTAAGACATTTTTTAAACAAAAAATACCTTAAATAGCTAAATATTTTAATACCTGTTTGACTTACCAGCATAACTCGGCAAGTACCAAAGAAAAAGTACCTAAGTACAAGTACAAGTACCGAAGGCATGAGTACTTCAGCGTAAGTACAAGTACGCTTGTATATGAAAAGTACTTGTAATTAAATGCTAAGTCTATAAAAAGTACTAGGTACTTTTTGAAGTACTTTTTAAAGTACTTTTTAGAATCTTTGTACGTTGGCAGTAATATAATGAAGTTTATAGAGTTCAGTTAATAGAGATAAATAAGTAAATACCTTTTGAAAACTGTAATATGTATAGTAACCAGTGGCTATTATTTATAACTTTTTATAGTTTTTCGGCGCTGCACATAGAGTAAAACTTTAACCTCTATTAATTGCTACACTAATAAAAACTATTAGAGGTCCGGCAAACACCCGTTGTCGCCTCCAATAATGCATAAAATATCTAAGGAAAATATTCTCAGTAAGTTTTCAAGACAAAATTGAGGCCTTCCTTACATATCAGGTCAAGGCATCGTCGATTTTATATTCGAGCGAGACGTTACTGGTTTTTGTTCTAATTGTCCAGTCTTGTTTGTATGTTATTAGTTTGGCTAAGGTTCTGCCTTGATGCGTGAATGTGACACATGCTTTGACAACAAAAAAGGAGTTGCGCTAGAGATTGTGTTTGCTTTTCTACGAAGAGTTAGATATTTGTAGGTATTTAATAGACTCAGAAATACTTAAGTAAAATCTTGGTACTTAAGTACAAAACTAAGTCTTAAGTACAAGTAAATAGAAGCAAGTACTAAGTAGGGCATTTCAAAAGTATTGAGTAATAAGTCTTAAGTAACGAAAATGTACTTTAAGTAGTACTTAAGTCTTTTTTTACTTAAGTATTGCCCAGCTCTGCTTACTAGATACTTAAAGGTTATGTTTTATTTATGATTTCTTTTGCTAATTTAACACTCGAATCACAAAATATTAGGAATTCATAAACTTGTTAAAAGCAGAGATTAAACATGTTAAGTATTTTCTTTCATACCGCGATGTTCATTGGTCAGTCAGTTTGTTCTATTTTTAGCAGGTCACATTAACAAATATGGAAAATCTGGAAAAGGAAATCCTTCTTACCTGTCGAAAGCCATCTGCGAAGAACTAATTCAATTAATGGCTCAAAAGCTCCACACGTACATTGTTGACGGTTATTATAGTATGTCAAATGGATTCGACATCAGATCTGTCTAGTCAAGTGTTGTACTTTGATAATCAAGGAAGGAACAACGTAGAGAACAATTTATAATACTTTTTTAGAATTGAAAAGCCTGGCAAAACAATTGCAAATCAGGATTAATACAGGTTAGTTCAAAAGTTTTGATAGCGACACCTATCAACCAGTAGAGGAATCAAAAAAAGTTTTACTTCGAGCTGTCAGTTTATTCTTTGTTTACAAACCATTTGAAATTGACATGTCAGTGTAGTTTGTTAAAATGGAAAAACCGGAATATCGTGCAGTGATAAAATTCTTTGTTTTGGAAGGTTTATCAGCAACAGAAATCCATACAAAAGTAGTAAAAGTGTTAAACCAATCTGGTCCTTCATTTCCAACTGTGTATCGATGGGTTTTAGAGTTTAATCGTGATCGTACAAGCGTAGAAGATGAACCACGTAGTGGACGTACAAAAAGTGCGACAACTCCAGAGAGCAAGTCTATCATATTGTTTGTAAGGATCTAAGTGTGACTAAGCGTGAAGTTGTTGATATCATTGACATCTCACACGAACGAGTGCTCCATACTTTATACCAAGAATTACATATGAAAAAGCTGTTTGGAAAGTTAGTGCCGTATTCGTTAACAATTCAACAAAAACTGAATCGAAAACAAATTTATCATCGTAATTTTGATGGTTTTAAACAGAATAAAACTGATCTTGTGCGTCGTTTTGTAACGATGGATGAAACTTCAATCTATACCATCATGACCCTAAACTGAAATAAGAACGTTTACAGTGTGGACTGAAGCTGGTTGTTCCGCTTCAAAACAGGTGAAGTCCGAACGATCAGCAAAAGAGCTGTTTTTTGGTATGCAAAAGGGGTTTTGTTGCTCGATTATCTTGAAAAAGGTAAAACAATTAACTCTGAATATTATTGCAACCTTTTGGACAAATTGGATAAAAAAATTCGTGAAAAAAAACCCGGTGGAATAATTTTTCACCAAGACAATGCACGTTTAACGATGTCTAAATTGCACGAATTAAAGTACGAATTGCTTGAACACCCACCGTATTCACCAAATTCAATACTCTTTGATTATTACCTCGTCAGAAACTTTAAATAATTCCTTCGTGGAAAGCATTTTTCATCGAATGAAGAAGCCATTGCAGCCGTGGAACAGTATTTTGTAGAGCTTTTGGAAAATCAGTACAGAGATGGTATAAAATTATTGGAGCATCATTGGAATAAGTGTGATGAACTTGAGCGAGATAATATTGAAAAAAACACTAATTGCATTCAAAAATACACATTCTTCAGCTTTTGCTTTCAACACTTGTCAACCTGTATTTATTACGCTAAGACTTATAAGGGGATTCGACAAAAAATTATTGAAACAAACATATTTGCTATATATATAACCATCAGACATTCATGAGGCTTTAGATAATGACCATCTATCAATATTAGCACTACTTGATTTCGGCAAAGCGTTTGACTCTGGTAATTTACTAAAAAAGCTATCTCGCCAATTCTCTATTTTATCATTAGAAGCTAATCTAATTTGCAGCCTTCTAAATAGGCGCAACCAAGTTGTAAGAGTAAATGACCAGCTCTCAAATATAACATTCTTACACCGCGGTGTTCCTCAAGGATCTACATTGGGTCCATTATTATTCAGTATTTACATAAATGACCTTCCTCATGCCGTAATGGATGCATCTTTTCATATGTATGCTGATGATGTACAGATATACTTAACCAGACCCATACGCCTAATGGAAGACTGTGTATGCCGATTAAACGATGATCTACAAGGCATTTATAACTGGTCTTTGCGTAATACGTTAGACTTAAATCCTGATAAATCTACATCGCTGGTAGTTTATAGGAATAAAATCGATTCCCTCTCTTTACCAGCCATATTTCTCAATAAAACGAGACGTCTACGTTGATTGTGCAGACTTTGAACTAGGGTCGTAGCTAGGGGAGGGCATAGAGAGCAAAGCCCTACCTTAAATATTGCCAAATTATTCCGTACGGACGTAATAAAAGTCATCGCGGCGAGTGTGTATGATCGGCAACACTGACTAGTCAGCCACTACTCGGCCATATCTGCGTCGCTTACCTTCCACCCCTTACTGCCTTGAATGAAGGTAAGACAATTGATCGCTTACTTAAACAGCTTTGGTCAGGACATTTGGCTGTTACAAAGGTCGTAAATGAAAATTACACCCGGCATACAAATTTTGAATTAAAAACATAATTCCCAACAGATTTAATCAGGGTATAATAAGAATGTAAATGATAATTTTGAATTGAGTTATTGAATTTCAAATATACACATTATTTTCAAATTTCATTTATCCATTAAATGATTGTAAATTTGGAAACATCTTTTACAATTTGTTTTAATATTTATTAATTTTGTTAAACGTGTCCCTGGATTGCTCCAAAGATTGATATATTGCCGAAAAAATTACAGCACTATCTCACATTGTGCCAAAATTCGAAAATTTGAATTCGCTCGAATTTGTAAAACGTTCCTGCTTCGAAGGCCTCAAATTCCAAGCCCTAGGAGATTTCATATACACTGATGCCGAATGCTTAAGCAAAACTAATTTTTCTTTTAGTACAATTTGTAACACTATAAATCCCATATCTCGATTATAAGTCGAATTGAGTAATAAATGGCAAATTTTTTCACATATAATCGACCGCCATCTTGTAAAAGCCATCTTGATTTTATATTATATAAAAGTGTTAAATTACCAAGCAAGTTCAATAAGCGTATCAAATTTTAGCTCAATGACTTAAAGAAAAGTGGGTAAAATTAGCATTACAAATTTTGAATTACGGTCACATGGTAGCTTCGAAGCTTCGTCCCTCTAGTACTCTTTTGAAAATCAACAGCCTTAATTGATATTGTAGCAGAAACATACTAAATAGTAATTATTTCTTCTGCTAATTGAGAGAAATATCAGATAAAGAATTGAGAGCCCATGTAAGATTCATAGACACTTGTGGCTGGTTTTATTTAATTCCACGCGGGTATAGGGTCCCGATGAGATTGCAGATGGTCTTAGTGTGGATCGTAGATAATTCGATAGCCGCCAATATATCCTAACTTAACTTATGGAATTCTGTGCATATTTTTAAAACAGAATGTCATACATGCCACATGTGAGAACCTTGCAAAATCATAAACCGTCAACAGAGGATGAGGAAAATACTAGAGTAGATGGTGAAATTTGACTTTTAAAGTAGTTAGATTACCTTTGGAGTAAACGTAAAATGAGCATTCAGTAGGTGGTTTGTAGCCACTCCGTAAGTGTCTTTTTCAGGTATTAGCAATATGAGCTTAAATATATACTGGACTTAAACCAAGTTCCACATATCAACAGCAAAATACAAAACTATTACGATTTCTTTTGAAAAAAATAACAAAAAGACAAAACGTAAAGGAAGGGGAATCCCCATTTTAGCCCTACATCAACAGATATGAGAGATATTTTACGCTCTGAAGATATTTTCTTAACGATATTTATTTTAATTAAGCGGGGGATGGTTGCGGGCGGGAGGGGTCAAAGTTCGATCTAGTGCATTTTGGAATATCTAGTACAAAATCGAATTCCTTAGGTCCTGAGAAGAAATTTGAGTACCCACACTCCTATATTCAGAGGCTTAAATAGTCATCTGCATATTAACTTTTTTAGTAGACAGATGATTAATGATTTTTTATGGCCGGAATTGGATGGTATTGATCTGGACAACGTTTACTTTCAACAAGACGGCGCTACGTGCCATACAAGCAACGAAACCATTGATCTTTTACGGGAAAAGTTTCCGGACCGTATTATCTCTCGAAGAGGTGATCACAATTGGCCACCGAGATCTTGTGACTTAACACCTTGCGACTTCTTCCTTTGGGGCCACGTGAAAGAGAAGGTCTACGCCAACAGCCCAGCGTCGATTCAAGACCTCAAAGATGGAATTCGTGAGGCTATCGAGGACATAGGGCAGCCACTTTGCGATTTGGTTATGGAAAATTTCATGAAAAGGATATGGTCCTGTAGGCGTGGTCGTGGTGGTCATTTGGCTGATGTTATTTTCCGTTATTAACGGCATACCTTCCTCTTTATAATGAAATAAAGATCCGATCATTTATCTAAAAAAATGGCATTTTTCTTTGAATATCAAAATAACACCTCTTATTGGAAAACCCTTTATTTCCCTATTTTTTAATCGAACTGAGGTATTAGATTTTTCGTATCTTAGATTGGCTCTAACTCGGTAGGGATAAATCCGATCGGAAAACGGATTTCACTATTCGCATCAATTCATCATTACCAGCTATAATTTGTAGAACAAAACTTTTCTCTGCATACTTTTAGGGTGGGGTTAATGAACTCCCGTTTGGGTGGGCGGGAGGGAGTGGTTCAAATACCGCATGTTGCATATAAAATTAAAGTCTCGCCAGTGGTGTACTTTTTTCTCGATTCAGAAAACTCTCTCAGAACGTTTTTGCCGCCGGAAAACCCATTTTCATGCACTTGGGTCACATACATTCCTACTTTATTTCATTTCGCATATATTTTTGTAGTTCTTTCTTCTATGGCCATTAGTGCTCTGTTGTGAACATTTTTCTTATTGGAAGTCATTTTCCACGACATACCAATTTCGCGCTATCATAAAAACTAGAAAAGTTCACTTTTTTACACAAAAAAGTCGCTCAAGCTACATCCGATCGCCAAAGCTTTCCCCCGCTTAATTAAAATAAATATTGTTAATAAAATATGTTCAGAGTATCATAATGCATCGTTTAAGACATCTTTCCTATCTCTTGATGTCGGGCCTAAAGTTGTCTGAAAAGTGGGCATTCCCCTTTATTCAGCTTTATATATATATAAAAAAAAGGTGTAGAAATTTAACTTGTAATTAAAATCGCCATTAACATTTTCAATTTACTTTAATCTCCGTGTCAAGAATTGAAAGCTATTACCCGTCCACTTAAATGAAAGGGAGAGAGAGAGAGAGAGAAAGCGAGAAAATCATAAATAGTGTGAGATTTTATTAATAACACTCAAAAGCCCCTCCAATATATAGCTGCGCTGTTGTGAAGCTCATTTAACGCAAGGACGAAATGTTAAAATATTTAATGTAATCTCATTAAAAATCTTTATAGACCATAGACATTCCACACAAGGTTCATTGCTGGCGCGATAAATAATATAAATTAAGACATAATCTCACCCATTTCACACCTTGATGCTCTTCTTTAGCACCACATTTTCTATATATTCTTCCCCTATACGATAGACACAAAAGGAGTTGTATATATTCTCACTATATACTCATAATAGTCCTCATTTTCGTAATATAATAACAAAGAGTAGTAGTCGAAGAGTTACAAAGAAAATATACTTCCCAGAATTTCAGTAGCATCTCAGACGAGGAACAAAAACCATCAGCCAGAATTACATACAAACAAAGATATAAGAAATCGCCTTGAGAAAACAAAAGACGACAAATGAAAAGGCGCGGCGCACCCACTTTATCGAGAGTCCTTAGAAGCATGCGAAATGAACCACTTTAAGGCTTTACAATCTCCTTTAAGAGCCTATTAAGCGAGTCTTTACCGCTCATAATCCACTTGTTCCAATAACGACAGAAAATTATCGTAAAAATTTAACACTGCCGAACACCACCCCTTGTGTCTTGGATATTTACTGAGTGTTCTCTGTACGCGCGCGTTATCTACGTATAGATTTATGGTGACATCGAAATGTACCTGACGAAGATCATGGGTATGCCAGTGCCACGGAGAAGTATACTTCATTTATTATGGAGTTCATTTGGGGAAAGATGGACACATTACACGTACATAACTATGTGAGTTATGTTCATACATTCATATATGAAGTACCTACCCCAGGCGGCATCTAGCATTTTTACGAGTACTACTCTATTCTTACCGAATTTTTCAAAGTCTCTCTGTTTTTGCAGCATTCCGTCGTCGCGTCGCGTCTGTCCCGTTTTCTGCAACTTACATACACATATGTGTACATACTTTTCAAGCTCTTGCACTTAACGAGGATTACAAGTCACATTGCTTTTGGCATCACCTGCGTCTCCAATTTCATTAAAAGCATCCGCGAGAGTGATTCAAAGTGAAATTTCTATGTGCACCCACACATACACATGCATGAAAGCCCAGCATCAATTGGTAACTAGAGATAAATTTCTTTGATGTAATGGCAGAAGTTTGTTTTACATTTTGACAGAGGTGCGCTTAGCGTCGCGGAGGCGTCTTGAGACGTGCCGATTTAAAAGAAATTAGGACAAAGTTGAAAAAGTTTTGAAAAAGTTAGGAACACAAATTTTCACCCACGGTATGTTTTTTTTTTAACGTAAGAGTTTTTCAAAATTTTAAAGTAATCGTTTTTATTATGTAACCAAACACCTTAGGGAATGGTCTATTATGTAATTGCAGGGAGTTTTTAGGGGAAGGGTGAGAGAGAAAAGAAGGGAATTTTTAGAGTGATAACTGATGAGTTAGTGAATAGATTAGGTTAGGTAAGGTTTCGTAAGCCGAGCTTTCTGTAACGACATTAATTTTTTATCTTTCTAAGATTTAATCATGTATTTGTCTTCAATTTGTTGTTACCAAGAAAATATGGTTTTGCGTATTTGTTAAGTACTAGCATAGATGGCACAAGAACTAGATGTCGCATGCAGTACCAAAAAAGTATACAAAATTTATATGGCTGGGTGGTCCATTCCGGAATGGACCACAACATTTCCAATGATATATACGTCGAGTGATTCATATTTTTTCGTATCTCAAGTATTGAGGAAGTCGATATAAAACTGCTATTAGAAAAACATTTGCTTTTGGCATGCTCCAAAACATGTTATGGTTCATTCCAGAATGCACTACCTATTTCACAATCTGTATACTCTGTTCTAGTATGATGCGACATCTAGATCTTGTACCATCTATGGTACTAGGGATTAATTTGGAGTTTTCACGTTTTTCATTGAGATCATTATTTTTTTCATACATTGATATCACTGTCTGTGATATACATGTCAATTTTCCGTCATACTGGATACGTAGTATGAGTTTGACAGGTAAAGATTGATGACACACTTAAGAACAATGGGTGAATTTTTCCATTTTGTAAATCGCAAAACGCAAAGAATTTGAATTAAAGTTTATGCTAAAAATGAAAAAGAAAAAAGTGCAGTAATGCGATACAAATATTGAAAAAAGCTTTTGGAAAGGAAATCGAATCAAAGGGTTGTATGAATGCGGTACAAATGTTTCCAAGAGAGCTGTGAAGACGTTAAATATGACAAGAGAGGTGCGCTTCCTAGTAAAATAAAAAACTGATCAAAAGCATATACTGGTTGCCACCAAATACTGGAAAGTTTGAAAATCTTTTTTTTTTATGAATTTTAATTACTATGTACCTCGATCCATGAGCGCTTCAATGCTGAGCAAATGACGGAAGCTATAAACAAATTAAAGAATTCTGTTGAAAGTATCATCATGGCTGGTGTTGATTTTGATGAAGAGCAAATGGATGAAGATCAACTGTTCTACTTAACAGTTCTCGAACATGTTACGATCTTAAAATTAGAAAATTTGAATTCTTGTCACTAAATGAATGTCCGAGCTTGTTATACTGTGCTTTTTTGTTCCAGAAAAAACTTGAACTAACTACCATTCCATTTGAAGTCCACAGAATGTTGAAAAACAACAGAAAAGATCCATGGGAAACAACATGAAGATCCTGTGTTAAAAATAATTATCAATTACCTCGAAGGCATAGGAGTAAATGAAAATTACATACGTTGGAGAAAAATAGGTTACCCAATAAATTCAGAAATTCTTTACAGATATACACCAGATCACGAAGTAGAGGAAGCCCAGTTCCCAAAGCTGAACATGAAAAGATTCTTAGAGCTCACCATGATATGTCCACATTATGGACATTATGGAGTAGACCGTACGATTCACGTATCGGAAAGCGCTATTATTGGAAGGGCATGAAACAAGATGACATGAAATACATAGGACAATGTCTTGAATGTCAGCGGGACTTATCCAAACAACTAGAACAAGTGAAAAAGATTTGAGATACACCAATACCTGCGTCGTTTCGTTTTGCGTTTTTTCGAAGTTGCGTCGCTGCTGAATTAGTACTCAGAACTATTAGAGATCGAGACGGGGATAAAATAAGAGAGGCTGCAAAATCTGCAACATCATTAGATGCTAAAACGATGACCCGTACAAGGAGTGCTTTGATGATCAAAACGGAGTCCTTGCTTTCTATTTGGATTGAAAATCAAGTTGCGTAGAGAATACCATTAAATAAAATGGTAATTCAGACGAAAGCAAAAAGCTTATTTGATGACATAAAAAGTAAAGCAGTATTCAACGATAATGCTAGTGGTAGTAATACATATAATACATACAAGAATGAAACATTTGAAGCTATTCAGGGCTGGTTTGAGAGATTCAAGGTTCGAGCAAATCTGCACAGCATTGCTCTTAAAGGCGAAGCAGCTAGCGCTGATATAACTACTGCAGAACGCTACCCGACAGAGTTAAAAGCGTTAATTCATGATCCGAAACAAGTCTTTAATGTTGACGAGACTGGGTTATTTTGGAAACGTCTACCTAACAGAACTTTCATATCTAAAACAGAAAAATCTGCGCCAGGATTTAAAGCTAGCAAGGATAGACTGACTGTTCTTCTTGGTGGTAATGCAAATGGTGATTTCAAATTTAAACCATTTCTCATTTATCAATCAGAAAATCCAAGAACTATGAAAGGTTGTTCAAAGAATCTGCTTCCTGTCCACTGGCGAGCAAACAAAAAAGCATGGATGACAGCACCATTATTTCAAAACTGGGTTTCAACTTGTGCTATTCCAGAAATTAAAGCTTATTGCAACAAGGAAAACTTAAACTTCAAGGCTTTGGTCCTAGTAAACAATGCTCATGGCCACCCAGTTTATGTTGATAAGTTGTCAGAAAACGTGAAATCTGTATTTTTGCCGCCTAATACGACATCAGTTATTCAGCCGATGAATCAAGGAGTAATATCGACTTTTAAAAGTTATTACCTTCGACGAACATTTAAACATCTTTTAAGTGAGACTGATGGACAAAATAAGCCTACCATACTAGAGTTTTGGAAAAAGTTCAACATTATGAAAGCCATAGAAATTATTTCCGATTCGTGGGAGGAGGTTAAACCATCTTGCATGAGTGGTGTTTGGCGCAAAATATGGCCTGAATGTGTTCACAGAATATGCGCTGCAGAAGTTGATGGTAAATCAGCTGTTCGTCATGAAATTTCTAATTTAGCTAGAGAGTCTAATTTTGAAGGTATGGAGGAGACTGCCATAAATGAATTGCTAACCTCGCACAACCAAATTGTCTAATGAAGAACTATTGCAACTGAAATTGCAATTTGCTAATGAAGAAGATGACAGTGACCGTTCAATAGAAATCTCCGAAGAACAAAATTTAACCTCCAAACAAATATCCAAAGCGATATGTTTGATTGACGAAACTATGGAGATTTTTGTAAAAAAACGATACTGACAGCGGAAGGAGTTTTAAAGTGTCCCAGGCGGTAGCTACGAATATCAATTGCTATAAGGAAATTTATTTTACGTTGAAAGAAAAGCTGTTCAGCAAACATTGGACCAATTTTTTGTGAAAGAAAGCCGACTTACGACAACAGCCACTATGGACTCATCAGACAGTGATTAATTTTTATTTTGTTTTTTATAAATTAATTGAATATTTTATTTTGTTTTAATTGAATTTGTTTTTTTTTTTTTTTTTGTATGTATGTAATACAATTTTTATTATTTTTGTTTCTTAAATGTTTACTTTGTTCAATTTTCTTTTTAAAAAGTAGTATTTTCGTAAACCTGGAACCTATCTTCGATCTTTACATGGTTTGCTATAGAAAATCATAATTCACTTTGCGTCGTTTCAATTTGCGTCGCGGTTCTCCTTAATGAAATAATTTAGAAATATGGAACGCCCCGGAAGATCATTAGAGATAATGATAAACATTTTATTTCAGCAGTGGTGCAGCACCTATCTTACTGTCTCAAATTTGAACAAATCGTCACCCCACTGTGTGTAAGAAATAAAGAATAGAGATCTGAAGGCTCAACTTGTCATATTAGTAGGTAATAAACATCATGAAAGATTAGAAAAGTTACCAGCAATAAGATTCGCAATGAATACGGCAAAATTTTAAAGCATGGGTCATACAGCCGCTTTCTTAAAATTCGAATGGGAAATGTGAACACCAGATGACACCACCAGAGACACTCCGAGAGGCAAGAGAACTTAACGAGAGAATTTGCAGATACATAACGAAGCCTACTCTGATAAGCAAAGAAACCCCGATCCTGGATTCGAAAATGGTATTAAACTTAGTGTGCAAGCTCATCTTCTCAGTAGTACAAAACTACGATTTTCTTCCAAAATGACGCCTAGGCCAGACAAGTCATATATCGTCTTATGTAAAAAAATGGCGTATCAACATATGAAGTCGCATCTACAGAAAGCCCCGACAGGTCTATTGGAATGTATCATGCTTCTGATTTCTCTCGATACAAGGGACCAGATGAATCGAACCAGCCAACTTTCGCCAATTATAGCTATTAAGAAGTGAGGACGACCAAAAGGAGCAAAAAGCAGTGGTGCTCTGGAAAATCTGGCACATTATCGAGGTGATCTCAGCGCCAGAGGGGGAGATTGTAGTACGCCAGTCACTGCTATGACTACTCCACTGTAACATTTTTCATCCAAGCATCAATCATCAAATCTTTCACATGTACATCGTACATCTCCGCAAACTACGGATACGATGCATACACATGAACTTCCCCCACCAAAGCCACTTCCAGCTAGAATTCTAGCCTTCCCGTTTACTATATAAGCAAGAGCAGAAGCATATGAAATGTCTTTAACCGCCACGGAAAAAGCTTAGTGTAGCGCGCGAAGCTGTAATAATCAACTAAAACATACAAAACATAAAAGTTTTTAATCAATATCTGTAACAAAAGAAGACAAAACAAAGACAATTGTGAAATCAAGGCCAAAATAAAAAGCCTGAGTGTTAAAATCTACCCTACCATAAATCCTAACACGAAAGTTAGGACTACACATTAAGGACAAATTTATATTAAATGCGCAAGAAAGACTCTGACTATGAAATGTCTTTGTTGGTTCAGTCTTACAGAAGGGTTAAACAGATTGAGAGAATAAATATTGATGGAAAAACAAGATTGAAAGCCAAATTTAATTGACTGTTTCCTTTTTTTCGATTTGTTCATGTATATCAATCCTTACTAGTCAAACAGGAGTATTACTTTGAAGGATCAGAAGAATTGTGCACAACAACTCCTGCTTTACGCACCACGGTAACCCAAGCTTGTAATCCACTGCTATTTTGTGTATTTCTTATCAAACACAACACCGTCATAATGTCGTACACTGTAAAAAATGTGCACAATTCTTGCCACAAATCTTGGGTATTTTTCCCTAAAATGTAGGGAATATTCCCAACATTTTAGAGAATATTTCCAACATTTTAGAGAATATTCCCAACATTTTAGAGAATATTCTCAACATTTTAGAGAATATTCTCAACATTTTAGAGAATATTCTCAACATTTTAGAGAATATTCTCAACATTTTAGAGAATATTCTCAACATTTTAGAGAATATTCTCAACATTTTTGGAAATATTCCCTACATTTTAGGGAAAAATACCCAAGATTTGTGGCAACAATTGTGCGCATTTTTTACAGTCTATACATAGTTCAGCGCAGATATGATCATTTCTCACTTTTTTATGTTGCTAAAAATGATAGAAACATTCAAAGGACAACGTTTTGCTTCTATTTCATATACTAACTTTAGCGTTCTCAAACAAAAACTTCGAGAAAGTACAAATGCTAGGAGCTAGGATATAAGAAATATTTCAGATCGTCAAATAATTTCTACATCAGTCCTTTTTTTCCTTTTTTAAGGCAGGGGAACGAGAGATCCCAAGCAAAGAGACCAGGGCGGCCCAACATGTTAAGCTGCTAGAAACTGTCCAACCAAAACCTTCCTGGCCTCTTAATGCAGCACATCAAGTTCTGGTGAGGTAATTTTTTCAGCTCATCCAGACATAGGAGGGCCGGACAAATAAACAGATCACTGAAAGGACACGTTGTTGTGGATATACAGCGGACTACCTGCATTCCACAGTAACTTAGATGTTCTCCGAGGGCCCCTCAGAGCCATCAAGGCTGTCTGACTATCCGAAAGAATCTCCATATCAAGGGCTATCTTTGCTGCCATTATGATAGCGCAGACTTAAGCCTGGAAGACAGTGGTGTGCCTTTCAAGCGAGTGCTTCAAGTCAATAGTGCGAGAGAGCTGTCTATGAACATCTTTAGACCGGACCATAAGGCACCACCCTCAGCCTACAATTCCTCATACATCAGTCCTAGAATGGAGTATAATTCCCATATTTGAAGCAGACCAGTTTTCTATAAGGAACGGTAAGGGAAAAAAAGCAGCTAACGTTAGATGTGAATTACAGACGATGCTGATGATTATAAATTTGAGAGCATATCAAATGAAGTTACCGTAGTGCAAAATTTTGTATTTTTTCATCTATACACTGAAAAGAACATAGCCATCAAGCCGACCAAAACAAATACATACAATAAATCTATCACACCGCTTTCATATAGGACATACAAAAATCTAGCTCCATATCGGTACATTCTCATATAAATTAAAATCATACAGGGTGATCCATATGTGCGCTCTGCCATAACTATTTCAACACCGCCGCACTACCCTTTGTATATACACCAGTGTTTCTCAATTTTGATACCCAGACTTTAATTCCTAAAGCTTAATACCTGCACCATCCAGAAAATTCATTTATTTTAATAAATTCAAATGAATTCATTTGAAGCCAGGAAAATTCAGAAGCATTTAAACGGCTTTGTTGAGCCTGAAAATGCCAGAGATTAGAGATTGAATCGCGGGACTTTAACCTTTTAAATTGCATTTTGAATAATTTACTGGTACTGCTGCTGCTGCTGCTGCTGCTACTACTATAGCTACCACTACTGCTACGTCTGTTGATGATGCTGCTCCTATGCTATAGTAGAAAATTCAACAGCAACCATTTCAGTTGTGCAACAATTTTAACGTATCATAGCAAATCAAATGTGATGTTTTTCGTGCTTTTTTTACCCTCATCCCTTCCTCTGAATAGTACATTGAAAATAGTGTTAAAAAAAAAAATAAAAAATAACTAAAACTTTTTTACTATCTACACAGAGTAGAGAAATAGAATAGAGTGGAGTAGAAACAAAAACCAAACGGGAGACATAATTTGGTTGGTGTCCATAGAACCGGACATTAAACATTTCCTCCTTGCATGACAAATACATCCGCCATTCATATAGCATGAAAATCTTCTTCCTCTGAAATAGAAGAGTCATTCATCCGTCCATCGAGATCAGGCTTTTGTTTTTTTTTTTTCAACATGGTGCACCCCTGGTTGGCATATCGGTGGTATCATGCATCCTGGTGGTGGTAGGTATATATGATAGCAAATCTCACTACCGCGGTGTAACACGGTAGATCTAGAATCTAGATAGATAAAACAACCCCCGGTTGCAATAGCATAGATATGAAGCCCTTTTGACTCTCTGTGGGCTATTCGAATGTCGTCGGAAATGAAAACAAAATGCTTTTAGAGATCGGGATTGTCACCTCGTCCGTTGTTTAAAAAATAAGCCAAAAAACAACGAAATACATCCAAAACACACACACACTCACAGACAAATAAAAAGAAAGCCGCTGAATGAACCGGGATGTTATGTAAATGGAATTTCCGGTCGGTGATAAAAGGTTTACGTAGTAGCTTTCGATATGGGAACGTGTTAAAAGCGCTGCCACCCGCAAAAGGGGTATTTGAAGCTGTGCAACATGAATATAGATGGAACGGCTAACTCTTGCCGGTAAGGGCTAAAACTAAATGCATTTCGTCGTGTTTAGAAAACAACAGAAGGGTTGGGATTATTATCATGTTTAATATCCTATACCTATGTATGTAGGAAGGTAGATATCCAGATTACACCTATAAATAATTAACGAAATTTCATAGGACGAGTCTACGACAATATTCCAGCTTAAATCGTGTTTAGTTTGTTGTTTACGGTTCAGTTTTTTTTTTTTTTTTTTACATTACAGAGTATCTTTTTAGTTATGGTAAAAGCAAACAATAATTTTTAATATTTTCATATGGAGTACCATGGGCTTATATGAATCTATTCCAAGGTCCTACCAGGAATGGCAGACACGTGAAAATAATGAAAAGGACCCAGACACGTGAAAATAATGAGAAGGACACGTAATCACAATACAATGGGATAAAATGGAAAATGAACTAAAGCTTTTCCATCCACACATACATCCGTACTTCATTCCTTTTATATTTTCTATCTTATACTTGACTTTCGACTGACCTCTATTAGTAACCACGATATTTTCATAATTATTTGAAGTAATTGTTCACGGGCCAAAGTACGAAGGGATGATGGGAAGAAGAGATATAATTAAATTTTCTTTAACGATATGCAAATGAACCCCTTAAAAAATTTTTATAAGCTACTTCGAAGTGCATTGAAAAGCAGGAGGGAAGGTTAAATGATGATAGAAAAATCCTAAATAGTTCAATTTACAGATGATGTCTGATATTAATACAACATAGTCACAACAGGTGAAACTGACAAACCAATCCTATTGCGTGAGCTGTTCAGGTGATTAGATCTAGACCAATACAATATTCCCCAATTGCGAGAGTTCGACCAGATCATATGTGTACACGCAAAAAAAAAAAACAACAAGGGACCTAGACAGGAGTCTTATGGAACTCCAGATTTAAGAAATAAAAATTACATTTTAGGCCTAAACACAATTATGACAATCGGCGGCAACTATGAGTAGCAACCACTGTCAAATTCCTCCATCGACAGATATGAAACACAATTGCAGCGATAGCGAAGGCAGGAGATATCTCTTGATACGGTTTGGTTGTTTCGTATTCTATTCGCGGTAAAACCATAAATAAAATTCATATTCTTAAATTGGTAATTATGGATCGATTCCCAGAGGGAAAAATGGGAATGCCTGACTTAGAAAAGTTTTACAGTTAACATTACCTGGAGGATATTAGTAATGAGTACATGAACATACCTTACGTAGACTGTTAAGGAAGGTAAGAGTAATATATTGATGCGTCGTATTTTTCAGCATGTAATATACTTTCCGGGGAATGCTTAGAGAACGAAGAGGTAATTCATTCATGTTGTATTTATATACATTACGTTTACCTGATTTAGGAAGGTAGGCGTAATGTATTGATGCGTCGTATTTTTAAGCATTTTATATACCTTCCAGGAAATACTTAAAGAAGGCATATGTAATGAATACTCATTCATGTTGTTATCGAAAAGAGATAGAAATTTATTCGGCTATATTTGCAGAGGCTAGTTTGAGGGAGTGCGAGCAGGTCGAAAATGAGTCATTGTTTTTCTAAGAACAATGAAGGAAGGAAAAGTTCGTGCAGATGGAAAATTTTCTGTTTTGTGCATTCTATTTTAAAAGAAGTGGATAATTTTTATTTAAGTACGAGTTTCGAATAAGTGAAGACGTATTTATTTTCTACACCTTTCTAAGAAAGCAGGAAAAATTCTTCCCTGTACCTCTCAGTGAAAACAGGAAGAATGTGTCTTTCCATTTTCCTGAGAGTTGAGAGTATAAATTGAATGATTCCTTCCAAACTTTCGGAAAATTCATGCTTAATAGTTCCGTATACTATTCTGAAATGATAGAATGAATGCTTCCACTGAATTTAAAAATAATGCTTCTTTTCACCTACCAAAGAATTAATAAGGAAGGGTTGCTTTCAGCTTACAGGTCATGCAGAGGTAAGGTGTGCAAGTGGGTGGCGAGCTAATGAGCACACCTAACGATATAATTTATTTATAAGGAACTGAACTGTCTTCCTGGTGTACTTAGGCTCCAGTTCCTTATTTGGCAGACGTCGCACGTAGGTTCGTCCATCAGGTCCACTCAGATTAAATTTGGATTCATCACTCCAGATGACCGAATTCCAAAATGATTGACATTTGGACCGATGGCTTCTAGCGAAAGCTATTCGTTTTCTTCGATTACCTTTGGTTTCTTGAGACTCTGACATCCTCGGAGATTATGTTCGAGTAACCGCTGTCTGGCAGTCCTGGCAGAGATATTAACGCCATAATTTTCTTCCATTCGGGCTCTTATTTCCACTGAAGTGTCGAAAGGCTCTCTAAGATCATGCCTGATTATCAGACTGTCCTCTCGATTGGAAATTTTTCTCGGCCTAGATCGTCTCAGATTCTCAAAAGTTCCATGATTTTGGTAGTGTTCGAGAGCATTTTGCACTTTTTTCCTCGAACAACCCATGGTTCTGGTGATTTTACTGATTTTTTGTTCCTTTTGGAACAAATTCCAAATTAGCCTCCTTTCTTCCTTAGTAGAACTATTTTTTTTGCCCATAACTATTCTGAATCCGAAATCCGAAAATAACGCTCGAAAAATTAAATAGCTACAAAATAAAATTGTATTCCAATGAAGAAATAAAATAACTTAAAAATTAATCACCTGTATGTAAGGGTGTGCTAATTAAAATGCCAGAGCAATTTGGACACCTTTACCTTTACACTAGTATATCTGACGTCACCCCTGTTCAATTGTTTCCGTAAGACGTAATTAAGCAATATGAATGACACATCTTTCAAAACCTTTTACAGTTAAAAACTGATGAGTGAGTCATTTTATGGAAAACGACAATATATTGCAAATGCATAGGGGTGTGCTAATTACCTCGCCAGGGCTATATATGTATATATAGCCAATACCAATCAATTCATTAAAAGAAATGAACTGAGTATCAGAGCGTATTGCTTCCATATCTTTCGTAGAATGATTGAACTTTTCGACCCAGCGATCAGAAAGGTCTCATCGGTATGGTTATCTCCGATCGCCTACCATAGAAGTTCATACCGATGAGACCTCTCTGATCGCTGGGTCGAAAAGTTCAATCATGTTTTTTTACACTTAAATGCATTTTGTAAATTTATTGAAATTATTTTCAATAAATTTCAGTCTGTTAGACGAGAAATCTTCTTCACAGAATGTTTTCGGAATATATCCGAGATGATTATGTTTCCCGCTGGGACGAACAATATAAACAATATACAAAAAAAAAAAAGAAGGTGGTGGGTGCTTGAAGTGAATTTAACTAGAGACATCGATGTTTTTTTTTGTAAGAACTTATAGGAAAATTAAAAAAAAAGATGATGAAGATTTTTTTTAAATAACAGGTTTTTTCCTTTTAATTGGTTCTTTGAAATTGGCAATGGTGTAAGTTATATATCGCTCTTCAAAACCGTTTTTTTTTGTTCACTTTTGATTTTATTTTCCCGCCTTTTTTCTGCTTGACCAAACCTGAGGCAACTTACATCTAGATGTGCAGAGCCTGACGAGCTAATGATCTACTAATAGAACGCTCTACATATTCTATCTCTATCTCTCTCTCTCTTGCTGTATTATGCCACATAAATTCTTCGCAATGATAACTTTCTTTGATTGAAAAAAAGTTAAACAGCTTTCAAAAAGTGATCCGGGTTTATATGGACATTTTCATATCTAGTTGTAAGTTGTCTCAAACCAAACCAAGCCACTCAATTACAGATGGCCAGAGTCAGTGTGATAACTTAAAAAATCTAAATATTACAACAACCTAGTTGGTAGGCTTACAGTTGGCGATGAAATTAGAAATTTTACCTAACGAGGCGATTGTGTTCGATTGGATAACAAAGTGAAGGTTTGGGTTTTTTTGGACAGTGGTTGCTGCTCTGCTTGTAGTAGTTGTCGTCGGTCATCGTAATTGTGTTTCGGCATTGATTTTATACATATAGATATGCCACCAAATCTGTTACCTCTTCTCGACAGATGGCTTTACATGTACCAAATTAGAAAACAGAGGCGACATTTTTACCGAATGACTGAAATCATGTTTACAGATGGCGCCATCTATTAGAAAAAATTGTAAAATATGAGGATATTAAGTTATCTTCGATAACAAATGTTCTTCCTTCTAGGAATGTGGGAAAAATGTAATAAAGGAATTCAAAGGAATTTAAGATTTTTTGGTTAAAAGCCTATTTGCAAAAGTTCAGTACACACGTTTTCGAGTTATCGTGAGGACGGACATACAAAAATCAAAATAACTTTTAATTTTATGCGTCGTCCAATCCATTTTACTCTAGTATCATTATTTCTATGTGTTACAAACGGAATGACAATCTTAGTACCCTTTAGATTTCATCTAGGGTATAAAAACAAAATAATGTTCACGCTCATAAGATATTGCTTTCTGTATACCGCGATCCGAACCAAAAATTCTAAAAAATTTCATGAAATGAGACAAATTGCTTGGCGGAAAATATTTCAAACTATTCATGAAAAATCAATGTACCAGTCAACAACCAGATGTGAAAAGGCAGATCGCAGAAATTCTATCGAAAATTCGACCGAAAAATTTCTTGGAAGCCCGGAGTGCCTAGATAAGAGTTTTATCTGTTCTGCAACTTTCTGGTGCGAAAGCGAAGTATGAAATTGTTTTCACTTATCATACACATTTACCAAATCCTTCAAATCATCTTGATACTAATCAAGATATGCCTTTAAATTTCTTTATTACAGATTTTTTCCACATTTCTACACATCATTAGATAAAGAAAGACGGAAAAAACAAAATTAGATTAAATTCTTTGCTGTGATGTGGCGCTATTTATTATCGAAGACAACTTATTATCCTCATATTCGCCAAGTTTTGCTAACAGATGGCGGACCGTTTTGTGAGCAGATGATGAAATACTACAGTGGCGACTCAGTGAGAAGAGGTAACAACATATTGTGCGCGGCGGTGGCATATCTATATGTATAAAATCAATGGTTTCGGCCTTTTGGCTTGTTGCGATTTACCGAAGATATAATCTCCACAAAAAAGGGTTGAGCCTGGGATGAGGTGAGCCTAGGATGGGATGTGCCTGGGATGGGATGAGTCTAGGTTGGGATGAAATAGAGCAGAAGAGCTTCTAAAAATGGATACTTTTAATATAAAGTATATCAGAGAATATTATTATTTCACTGTTAATCGTAAAAATGTGGAAGTATAGGGGAAACTGCGGGGAGACTTGATTACCTGTTTTTCTTTTGAGTCAAATTATTGTTTTATTAGCATCCATTGTATTTAATGATATTAACAATTAAGGGGTTTAATAACAAGCATATATTTTTAATTTTTTATCTAATAGTATAATATGTCTAGAATATTTTCTCAAAATTTCAAATCAAGCGGAGTAAAAGTCTAGGAGAGGGAAGCTTGGGATATTATCCTCAACGACGAAAGTGCCTATATTGACGCAACTGCTTAGCTATTGTTTGTCTGTTTCATTTCTCTCACTTCCTATGGATCACCTATTTTAAATATATTATTTTAATATGCTTTGGTTATTGTAACTGCAGCCAGATTTTTGCTTTAAGGCTGAATGCCAGAAAATAAAGCTCTCGGCTCCGAGCTTCCAAAATTTTGAATATGTAGTGTAACGTGAGCTTCTGTTCTAATCTAATCACATTACCAATGCTTACCAATAATTCTTATAACGTGCTATTCAAAATTACATACATATAAACAAAACTTGGACTACTGGATCGTGTCGTCACTACGAGAAGCTTTTGGGAATTGAAATGAATAAATCATTCACTTTTTATCAAGATAGAAGTTTACAAATTGCTTTTTTATAAAATAAACCACTCACTGGATTTATCCGGTTTTTGGGCTACTGAATAAAATTATTTCAATCTTCATTCTCATGTTAAAGTAAACGTATAGCAATAAATTTTATTCAAGTTACAGGGGTTTCAATTTTAATGTTATAAAAGTAATTATAACATGACAAATATTAACAAATTTGGAAAAACAGCTCCGGTAGCATTTACAAATATCTTTGGAAAACCTATGTATGAAAAATAATAAAAATTGGTGTGTACATGAAAAAGTATTTAGGGGGGAGAGAAAAATAACACGGTTTTTTGAGGATTTTGATTTTCTAAAAAAAAAACCAACATCTTTTTCAAAAATCTAAGCGCGGTAGCATTTGAACTGAATAGTTTCTGATATTTTGCCGAAGGTTTCAAATCAATATCATAAAAATTGTGGAAAATAAGAAGGGGGAACAAAATGTTTGCAAATATATGCAGCCTTATGGAGCTGGAATCGACGATTAAGTTTAAAAAAAAAAAATTTCGTTTTATTCCTACTAAAAGCTGTAATCGGTTTTTTCTAAAAACACTATTTTTCAACTCGATGGACACGATATCTGAAAAACTAATGGACTGATCTTATTGAAATTTTGCACGCTTCTTCACTATAGGATTGTCTACTGATTGAACGAAGGTTTTTTTTTCGATTACAACTAACTTTACAAGACTATAGTAATGTAAATTCTACAAAAATTGTACTGTTTTGCATATAACTCTGCTAAAAACGCAAATTTCAGTTTTTTTTTTAAAAACTTCGGTCAATGACGAGATAAACTTATCTACTAACTGAAAAAAAAAAAAATAGTTTGTTTTTTGAATTTCTGATAAGGCTCTCATGAGTTATCCTGACCACCGCGAGGACACTTGTTTTTGAGAAGTCTCCGGAAACCAGGTCCCACCGGGTAAATTTTCGAAATTTTTAAATGAAAATTTTATAAAATATTCATTAAATGTTGCTCTTTTAAAATGCTTAAAATTTTGAATAAAATAATTTATTTGTTATATGAAAAAAGAGAAAAATATCGAGAAAATATGCTTTTCTTTAGCCTTTAAAACCCATGTAACCCCTTAAGTAGGACAAGAATTCAAAATATCTAGAATGTGAGAGATTAGTACAGGAAAAGAAACGATTACTATACTCATCCCACGGATGTTATAGATGTTAGGTATACAAAATTTTACATCCCAATGCTACAAACACAATGAATATGTTTGGACATAGGTTACGATACGATAAAAATCACATTTCGAAACAAACTCTTGACTGGAATATATCAGGAACACGCCGATTAAGACGACCCATCAGAGAATTACTTATTATGACCGAATCATGAAATCCTACACATACAGTGAGCTTAAAGTTATACTACAAAACGATGTTCGATGTTGAGCTACGGTTTCCGAAACATCAAAGAAATATTAAGACTACGAGGGTTGTCTGAAAAGTTTCCGACCTCAACATGAAGATGGCAGTAGCCGTATACAAATGTTGGGGAATGTATTTGCGCATGTTTTTTAAAAGGTACTCACCATCCATTTTGGACGCGCAGTTATTGTTTGACAATCATTTGAGTGATTGTTTTTATGAAAATAGTAAAAATCGAGTATCGAGCTTTCATTAAATATTTGTTTTTGAAAGGTATAACGCCTACGCAAATCATAGACAGGTTGGACGATGTGTATGGAGACTCTCCACCATGGCAGTGGCCGTATCAGCTTGGCAAATTGTGCTAGACGACCGTCGAATTAAAGTTAGAGGGATATCAGAGGTTATTATGAACATATCCAAGGAACGTGTTTCTCACATATTGCATCACGATTTAGGCATGATAAAGCTGTCCGAATGTTGGGTGCCGGGTTTTCTCACTTTAGACGAAAAACGCTATCTCACATCTTAGCGGTTGCCATGGCGAAAATCCATGAAATACGGTTTGAATTGCTTGACGACAGGAGGACAGAGAGATTTTTGTCGAATGAAGAGGCGATCACCTTCGTAAATAACTATTTTTCAGAAGAAGATGTCGAGCATCGCTTGGAGAAGGAGACTACGTAGCAAAATAAAAATTAATTTGAAGAAAAAATGTATCTTGTATCTTTGTTAGGTCGAAAACTTTTCAAACAACCCTCGTATCACTCAGAGTTTCTAGGAATCTATAAATTCCAATATGCATATTTTCATGAAATTGCCTCGAAAGCTATCTCTTTTCTTGAACACAGAAAATAATGTAAAAATACAGGAGCAGACCCCAAGCTACAATATCTACCTAGTTACACATCAATATCCAGAGGATGGGGTGTGGTAAAATACCATCTACTCTTTCTTAATTATTCAAAAGCCATTAAGCTGAGGACTATTACATATTATACTTGCTGTTTCAGAAGTATTCAAAATGTGTTTGAACTGCCACAACTGAGGTAACCGCAGTACATATACTCGGGCAATATCATCTAATTAAAAATTCAAATGTGCCACGAATAACCGGGAGCATTTCCCTTAAGTAGATATCTATGTATGACGTCTCTTCCAACTCCAGCTGGATACCATTAAGCTGAAGCTGGTGAACTAATGGCAGAGTTCCGATGGTGTCTATTGCTTCTCCACCACTCGGAAATATATCAACCGTTCAACCTTTCAATTGGTTTTCAACATTTCACCAATTCACATTTCGTACATTACACACACACATGTAATGTAGTCGAGTCGTATAGATATACCTCAACAATTTCTTGGAAAGATTTGATTTCGTTGGTAGGGCAAAGCGTATCTATTCTATAATCGGCTAAAGTTACGGAAATTACCAATGCTTGTGATAACGGTGAAGTTGTGTAGGTGTGGTATTGAAAATGCAAGAAAATGGCTTATGGCACTTAAATTGAAACGAACAAAATCTTCCTTAGCTTACATAATAGAAGCAGATTCAAAGGTTACTGAAAGCCTCGTCGAAGTCCTTTCGTCGTCTATATAATGGCGGAACTGGATAGAGTAGGACTGTCTATCACGCAATTAGCTCAGAATATTCAAGGAATTACTGCGCACAGATTGAAAGTAAATACGTAAATACTGTTCAGGAGGACCACCATAAAATGTCCATTTGCAAAGGAAGCACTCATCTCTCTGTTTCTAGAGTTGTGATCTCTCGTAAAAACCGAGTAGTAATAAGCGGCTAACATCGTCGTACATCAAACATATTGTCCTTATTACTCGGATTACTTTGCTCCTTCGTATGTACAGTTAGCCGGATGGCTGGACCACTCCCGTAAAAAACTATGTAATGATACGTATAAATAAAAAATTTAACAAACCAAAAAGGAAATAACGTTCAATAGCATTCAGCCTAAGTGGATAATAAATTTTAGCTCAATGGCCCCGAAAATGATGCTTTGTCGTTTCGTTCTGTTGTTCGGGTGTTGCCTCCCCTCCCAAACCACATCCTTCTTTTCTCCTATTACTCCTACTGTTGATGATGATGATGTTGATGGAATTCTATATCTATATCGACTCTATATACATACATACATATATACCTTACAAGAGACATACGCCATCATGGGGCTGAGATCTGGAATTGCAAAAGCCAAGCGAACCGATTTATTTCCGTAGCTTTCTCTTTGTTACTACTCCTGAAGTCATCCAGACTCATCCAGATTACCAGACATAAAATGTGCGTGAGGCTTTCATTTATCTGTTGCCTCGGGCTAAAATGGAACTAAGTTATACTATTCAGTAACCCCACCTCCTTCTTATTGTGTCATAAAGCCTAATTGAACTTGAGAAAGTAAATGAACATTGGAATCACATATTTGAAGGCTAAATGATTTCTATGATTTCTTGGAATCTTTCTTTCTTATGGAAGTCTGTTTTTGCACGACTTTATTTTTATCATTATTCGATGTCATTAATTTATTAAACATTTTCAATTACTATACATGTATGTGTGGAGAGTTGACGTGTGGTCGCAGATTATTAGATATATGCCATGCAGAAATTTTTTTGATTAAATGTTCCACATTCGCATGATTGGAAAGAATAATGAAATTTTACTAAACAGATAAAAGATGGTTGACTACGATTGCAATATATAAAGGAAAGGAGGTATTCAAAAATATTTTTCTTTTAATGTAAGGGAGGCAATCGAAAATTAGTGTAAAAATCATTCTATTCTAGAAGATATTTTTGATTTCAACTCCTAGCCAAGAACGCAAATTTAAAAAAGTTTATTCTGCATCTATCGTAGTTGGGGAAAATGCACAGGAGTTTTTTAGTCGATCTAACAACTTCTTCCAGGCAGAACACATAGCGGTAATATTCTGTAAATCTCTACAACACCGCAGCAGTTTTAGTTCATAACAACAGCGATTTTTAAAAGATTTAATAGTGGATCTGTTTTTTTTTTTTTTTTTTATGCTATTATTAAGTAAAGCTCAGGGGATATTCTATGATGCAAAGTACAGCATGGCAGGAAGAAAATAGGGAAGTTATTAAGGAAATGAGAAGTGTTGCCGAGGTGCACTGATATCTGACACTCAAACCTTCGCAGATTGTAAGCCGGAGAAAAAAGATGGTAAACTGTTCCGTATTCACAAATTTTGAGATGCAAAAAGCATCACGGAATTTTATTGTATGGCTGAAAGTATTTTGAAATGTAAAAATGGATGTGCGCGACCTGCAGCACAGGTATTGCGTGTAGGAATTAATCTACAAGAGATCAGACTAGATATTTGATTGGAACATTGACTATGCATGTAGCTGTAAAGAAGTGAAAGGCATCCAATATTGCGGTGGTATTTGAGTGAGTCGATATGACAATGAGCTTGAAGGCTTTCCTTTGAGCAACATATTGGCGACCAGGCTCCGACCCAGATATGAGAATTGTTTGTTTGGTTTGATATAAGACTTGTATAAATTCGTTGGGCTAAAATATTTCTTATACATTATTCAGAAATACAAGACATTTCGATGCTTCCTCGGAAACAGAGAAGATATGATCTGTTCTATGATCTGTATTAATATTGCACAGATTTCTTGAATTACCCCATTTATTGTTGGCAAGCTAAATTACTATTATGTTGACTTTTCCTTTAACTAAATTCAGGGCAAAATCTTTGGCTGAATCATTTTTAGCAAATGTATCAGCCCGACATGCAGCAGAGAGTTACCTTTTATGTATAGGGTACCAAAATGCAGAGATTTCTTTTATGACCATCTGTAGTGTTCTCTGTCTTTAGAGAGTTACAGAAGTCAAATTTCTGCACTGCTATAATAGCACTAAAATCCAGATTAAGACACGGTAGTTATCTAGAAAATGACATGTTATTTGGCTGTCGTATATATAGACACATTTTGAGAAAAATCTTAGCACTTTTATCTTATTTACTTTGGATCTACGGGTCAAAAATAATATTTCTGAACTGGTAATTGCTACATTAACTCCCATTCTAGTCTAGATCCGGAATTGCATAAAGTAAGACTTTTGAAGAAAATAAAAAATAAATAAATAACAAAAATACTGAGATATTGCGGTTGGTACTTGGTAGTAATTTGCTTATGAAGGCATGGAAATAACATATTCAAAAGCATTGCGTGCAAAAGAGTTGTAAAGAATTTGTATACCAGATCTGTAAAATTTCAAGTACAAGTACCAGTACAGTACCAGTACCTGGACTTGAAATAATTTTAAGTACAAGTCCCGGTACTGGTACTTAAAAACATATCAAGTACAAGTCCCGGTACTGGTACTTTAAAATTTTTCAAGTACAAGTCCAGGTACTGCTACTGATACTAGTACTTAAGTACCAATGTACTTAAGTACAGGTCTGCTGTACACATATAGTAGCGAAACCTTTGTAGTATTTGTAAGGTGTTGCCATATAAAATTTTCCGTCGCTTATGATTCATAGTTACTTTTCACCTTCACACCTTCAAGCTCCCACCTGAATTCCAAGATTCTAGAAGTTGAGCTGGCTTGTCCGGGTAACCTGCAGTATCCGTTGCTGCCTACAAATCTGCCAGTACATGAACAACGGAAGACTATTGATTCTACGTGTATCAAATAAGCTTTTAGTTGATACTTGTACAACGGAAAGCCATCATATAGCCTACGAGTAACGGAATCGACTAGTTAGTACGTGTACAATAGAAAACACTCCCGTCATACCGCTCAACTAGACTTAGGCAGTCTAAAACATTCAAACACTAACATCTATACCATTTACATTTATAGTAGGGATGTAAGCAATCAGAGTAAGAAATTGAAGTCAAACCAGCTGTTGTCATTAGGAGTAGTTACTTCAATGAAGCTACCCAGAGTCAAATTTCGACGTTTTCCTACCGTCTGAACTATTGGCGCCCGATCAAACGACGGTACAGAGTTACTTCGAAGAATGGTTAGTAATAATAGTCGAAGTCATCATTAACAAGAAAAGACTTCAGACTTTACTTACTAACGTTTACCAGTAAATGTGAGCAGCAATCATGAAAAGTGGTGAAATATAAGATGGACAGTTATTATTCCGCATAACATCGAAGGTTACTTGGAGAATTCCGGGAGCACGCTAGACAGAAAATGTTAGAATTTGGTAAAATAGTTCCATCATCTCCATCATATCTAGAATATAGGCCACAACAAATTACAGTGGCGGATCCAGGAAGGGGGGGGGGTCACGGGGTCATGACCCCCTCCCTAAATTTGAAGTAAAAAATATTTAATTAATTGAGTTATTTGAAAAAATACATTTTTTATTTTATATCTTTTTCATTTATATAATTCAACTTCAAAAAAATTTTTTATTCCAAAACTTAAAAATTTATTTCAATTTATCGATTTTGTTTAGAATTTGAGTTTGGGATCCAAAACCCTCGAGATACACTTCCTAAGCCACGAAACAGATTCCATCACTACCACATCAGAGCCCTAACTTAGTCCTAACTCCTAACATTCTAAAATATTTGCAGCGTTCTTATGTAAAACCACTGACATGTATAATATAGACTGCCTATGCCTATAGAAATACATTGCCGAAAGTGGGCTCACTTCTATATAGCGTACTCTTTCGGTCTAAGCACCAAGTACCAACTGAGGGAGAGCTGTAAACAACAAATAAATAAGTAGGTTCGTCGAAATAAATGTTTTTAAATTAATTATTTGGGTTAATTATTGATAGAAAGTGTTTTACCAAAGGCTATATAGGTATTCATAGATACTCAACAGAAATTCAATTAAAATCACTTTTCAACTTCCCGCCAATGGTTTTCTCAATGTTGGTACCGAGAAAAATAGTTCTTTTTGATACAAAAAATTGTACCCTCATATCGAGAAGTCCTTATTATATATGCCAGTGTGTAAAACTGAGAAAAGTTTGGTTTGAATAACTCCTGCAGTTTTCAACCAAAACTACTATTTTATTAAAAAAAAAAAAGTATACTAAAAAATGTCATATCATCCACACCGCTTAATGCAGAAACCTTCCTAGTACCTCACTACAGTACTGCGGTGGCTAAAACTAAGCAAATTACGACGCTGGATGTTTTTTATTTTTGCTCAATTTAATTTGTAAGATGGACCCCCCTTAATTTCAATGCTAGAGCCGTCACTGACAAGGTTCATTGTACACTCTCTAGATTTATGCGCAATTTTCAAAATAATCCCAGCCGAACGTTATTACCAAATTAAGTATTGCCTCCTAACCCTCTCTACCCTCTTAAATCAGTCCATCTAGGAGGTACGAGCCAAGGAATCTGTAACGCTTACTGGAGAGAGTCGACCAGTGACAAAGAAAGTTAAGCAACGTTTCGGATTTCTCTTCGTATACTTTGTATATAGGATTGTCAAAAAGTCTCAACCTGTGTAGGTGACCTTTGAGAAAAGAATGGACACTAGGGCTCCCAGGGTTGCCTTGTTAAGTCCCAGTAGCTTTTTGTGTTATGTTTGGGCTATGTTTATCCGATAGTTCCTTTGTAGTCCTACCCGAGGGGTCTTCTAACTAACGACGACTATTTTGGTAGTCGGCCTAAGGCAAAATATTACTTCAATTATAAACCAGAGATTAGTTGCATCTCGGATGAATTAAGTAAAAAGTCACATGTAAAAATGGTTCCTGGCTATGCGTACCACATATCAAAATTTTGACGGTAGCGCCAAAAATACTTCTGCGGATTGGTTAAAGAATTAACACAAAAAATTTAAACGGAGTCGTTCAAATTTCATTTTACATAATTCTAATAAAGTTGATAATTTCATTTTGCATTTAGAGTTTTCTACAATCTTTCTCCGTTATATCATATTTAATTATGCCAACAATGCCATGCATACCTGACAAAAATTTCCCCTCATCTCTTCACGAAATTAAGAAAGTAACTTCCGCGCTAGTTACATTCTCTGGAACTCATCGGAGTTGAAGAGGTAAAAAAAAACTTTTTAAAATTCACGATTTGTTACATTTATTTTCGTTTTATTTTTTATTTTTATTTATTTTTTATTTTCCCTAAGTTGTACACAAAAAACGAAACCATGCTAAGCTATGCAATCCTAGGGCATATTCAGCCCAACCACGTACAGATTCACTATTTTTCACATTTTTCTGAAAACATGAACGCAGCGCCATGGTGCTGGAAAACTTCTTCTTTTTTTTTATTTTATTCTATTTTATTTTTTATTTATTTATTTTTTTTACTTTTTTACAGGGTAGGTATCACATATGTATGTTAGTATGTATGAGTATATGCACTTTGCATGCAATTCAAGGCATTCTGTATACCAAACCCATCCACCCACCACCAACCATTCACATCTGCAAATTATTTCATTGCCGGGTACTTTTCCTATGGGTACCTACTTTTTAATCTCGGACAGAATTGTGGAATAGTTGTGAGTAGGAGAGTAGAGGGCGGGCGGGTGGGTGTATATAGCGATGACGACTAAAAGAAATGTGAAATTCTCTTTTACTTGAGGCTATAGAAAATGCTGAACTATACTGAAAGTGCTTGCTGCACGAACACAGAAATTACAGACCCAAAGTAATGAGGTTCGGTTCATATACATACAGAGGGCCCGATGTTGTAAGGCTCCGCATACTTAACCAAATGAAGACCCGGGAAATTGTCTGTTTCCTTCAGGATCGTTATTGCTCTCTATGCTGGTAGTATACAGATGAAAGTTTCCAAATAATTAATTTTCTAGGCGGAGCGCAGCTTAGTGTCGATTTATCTTCTCCAGATCATCAAGGAGGTTGATAGCATATATGTGTATATATCTTCAGTTCTATGAGTTGGTGACAAGTCCAGGTCTCACAGGATATCATTTTCCTTGCTGAACTATACCAGAATGGATATACTATAGTATAGGTATATAATGATGATGAAGATCCAACAGCCACAAAACACCAATTCTATCCGAACCAAGATGAAGGACTAGGTCTGCTTTCTGCCTTGCCTGCTGCTCTGCTAGTATAAAACAAAGTCGATTTGCATAAATTAAAAAAGACACTCAACGACAATTTAACGATTGTGTGCAGTGCAGGGCTAGTAATTTAGTCTGATGTTCGGTTGGAGTGCTTGTGGAATTCCCAACACTTTTTTCCAACTTCTTTTCTCTCTTCTGATTTTTATATTTAAGTGCTCTCCGGGACTTGATTTTGATTTATATCCTCAAGTTATAGTCACACAACAATTCGTATAAAAGCATTCAGAAGAAAGAAAAAAAAGAACACACACTCTCGAATTGAAGGAGGTTGTTTAAATGAGAAAATATGTAAATCAGGAAAACGTCAGCCGCGACGCAGCAGTCGGAAATTTCCTTGGAATAGGAAAACTCATCTTCTCCAAGTGAATTATCCGCCAATTGCCACTGCGAAACTTTACTCAGAGGAGTAGAAGCGGTAGTCGTGTGTTGTTTCATTTTTAGAATTTTCATGGTTTTCCGCATGCTATGATGGGCACTTTGTGTCGAGTTATGGCACAATACTGAAGACGCAAATTGTTTTGAAGTTTTCTATATGCGCGACAGCCAACAGATCCAGGATTTAACTCGATACGTACCTACCGTGCTGTGTTATTCCTGCTGTTCCCTATGGGCATATGTGGAGTAAAAATGCATCAAAATTTTTGCTTTTATAGTTGAAAACTTTAAGATGGCAGTTTGTTTTTATTTCTTCTGCAATGTTCTGAATTAATATAGTGCGCTGAGAGTTATTATTGTTTTGAATAGAACGTGTGTGAAGAATACCTTGAAAGTAAGTATGTTCCGCATTAGGTGCTTGTGCTGTGGTGGATCATAAAATAATTGATATGTGAAGTTTATCCAAGACGGACCATTTTAAGGACAAGGGAACTGCTTAATGGCAGCAAAGCTATTACCAGGAAGCTAGTAGGGGTATAGGAATAGTTTAAGTTTAAGTTTATTCATTCATCATCATCATCAATCAATATTAAAATACATGTATATAGGTACATATCCAATATTTATTTTTCCCGCGGACGGGAATCGAACCTACACTTGTTAGAATCGGTCAATGATGGAGAAAGAAGAACTTTTAAGAACTATTATTTTTAAGAAGAAAAAACAACCGCCTCGTCCGGGGTTTGAAACCGGTTTCAAACCCCGGACGAGGCGGTTGTTTTTTCTTCTTGCATTTGTAAATTTGATTTAGAATCATTAAAAATAAAAGTTCTTAAAAGTTTGAAACCGGTTTCAAACCCCGGACGAGGCGGTTGTTTTTTCTTCTTGCATTTGTAAATTTGATTTAGAATCATTAAAAATAAAAGTTCTTAAAAGTTTGAAACCGGTTTCAAACCCCGGACGAGGCGGTTGTTTTTTCTTCTTGCATTTGTAAATTTGATTTAGAATCATTAAAAATAAAAGTTCTTAAAAGTTTGAAACTGTTTTCAAACCCCGGACGAGGCGGTTGTTTTTTCTTCTTGCATTTGTAAATTTGATTTAGAATCATTAAAAATAAAAGTTCTTAAAAGTTTGAAACCGGTTTCAAACCCCGGACGAGGCGGTTGTTTTTTCTTCTTGCATTTGTAAATTTGATTTAGAATCATTAAAAATAAAAGTTCTTAAAAGTTTGAAACCGGTTTCAAACCCCGGACGAGGCGGTTGTTTTTTCTTCTTGCATTTGTAAATTTGATTTAGAATCATTAAAAATAAAAGTTCTTAAAAGTTTGAAACCGGTTTCAAACCCCGGACGAGGCGGTTGTTTTTTCTTCTTGCATTTGTAAATTTGATTTAGAATCATTAAAAATAAAAGTTCTTAAAAGTTTGAAACCGGTTTCAAACCCCGGACGAGGCGGTTGTTTTTTCTTCTTGCATTTGTAAATTTGATTTAGAATCATTAAAAATAAAAGTTCTTAAAAGTTTGAAACCGGCTTCAAACCCCGGACGAGGCGGTTGTTTTTTCTTCTTGCATTTGTAAATTTGATTTAGAATCATTAAAAATAAAAGTTCTTAAAAGTTTGAAACCGGTTTCAAACCCCGGACGAGGCGGTTGTTTTTTCTTCTTGCATTTGTAAATTTGATTTAGAATCATTAAAAATAAAAGTTCTTAAAAGTTCTTCTTTCTCCATCACATAGCCAATAGTGTCCAATAGTTCCAAGATATATTATTTTAAACTAATCCTGAATATTGTATAGAGAACAATTCAATATATATATGATATGATACAATTGATATGATACAAATATTTATATTACACTTCATAGCTGACCTTCACATAAGCCTTCGCTTGAGCGTAGAAATCTGTAGCCGTCTTTAGTTTATAAGTTTATTGTTTGTGAGAAAACTTCAATTTATTTTATTTTTAATACTAGTTATTTCCATTATTCTTAACCTATTCTGGAAGAGATTCTGAATAATAATTTCTGTTTCCAGACAGAAAACATTTTAGTTTTAATTTATAATTACTAACTTTAAGCTCATTTTTAAATCCTAGAGGCAATTTATTAAACATGTTAGGACCTAAGATGCTAGCATGTCTTTGAGTAGAAGTTTTATGACATTTTAGTTCATACTATATAATGGGTTTGATAACTGATTTCGAGTAGCATAGCATGTACGATGAAGTGAAAACTTTCTTAGATTCTTGTAAACGAATTTGAAAGCCACAAAAGAATATAATTGTCTTACATTCATCACACTGAACTCCAAGAACGCCTGAGTAGTGGAGTAATATTTTGATTTTTTCAGGCAAATCTTAACTATTTTATTTTGTAGATTTTGCAATGGATTAATAATGTTAGTGTAAGCTGCACCCCAGCCAATTATGCCATACTGAATAATAGATTGGACAATTGCAAAATAAATCATTCTCATAGTTGACAACCGGATCATATTCCTTATCATATAAGAATTTTATAAAATACCTTCCTCAATCGGCTGCAGATATGCGTGATGTGCTTGTCACCCTTCAGTTTGTTATCAATAATTACTCTTAAGTATTTAATCTGTGAAATTTGAGATAGCTGGTTTATCTTGTTCATACTGTCACATTAGATTGCTATGCTATTAGGAGAATTATCGCCAAACTGCATATATTTAGTTTTTGCAATATTTAAAGAGAGTTTGTGACAATTAAACCATTTTTAAATCTTACGGAGACCTTCATTAGCTTGATGTGCTGCCAGTACTGCAGATGAGGCTTTGAACAAGATGACAGTATCATCAGCAAAGGTAACTATGTGACCTACATATTATGTCCACACTCAATTTACACAGGCCGTTAATGTATATTAAATACAAAATAGGTCCTAGTACTGAGCCTTGAGGAACACCAGATATAATGGACATTGTTTCACGCCTCCTATACTTACTATTTGACTTCTACCCATTATGAATGATTTAAGTAAATTGAGAGAGGTACCCCTAATTCCAATCCGATTAAGTTTATTCAGTAGTATTTCATGATTCACCGTGTCAAATGCCTTCCTTATATTTAAAAAGACAGCAACAAGCTTTTCATTTTTATCTAAGGCGGAATTTATAAAAGTCGTTACATCGTAGTATCACTAGTACTGCAATCGTTCTTGACGCCATACTGATTAGTCGCTATTACGTCCCTATTTTGAAGGTATTCCATGAGTCTAACCTTAATACATTTTTCGAAGATTTTCGAGAAATTTGAGAGCAGGGAAATAGGCCTATAGTGGCAAACGATTTCTGCAGGAGCTGTAAAGCTTCGGAGGAAACCGAATCCGTCCAATATGGACTTTGCGAATGTCGCGCTTTGATGAATGAAAGAAGTAGGCTATTTGGAAGCTATTTCTTTTCAAGTCTGGGGGAGCTGCACAGCAAAGAGTTCAGATATATCTTGAGTTTCCTAAGGAAAGCAGGATGGATCTGGGCTTTGAAAGGTTATCCCATGAGGTTTAGGGGCAAAATGGCCCCCCAAGAGGTCTAACTGATGCAGGCTAGTCGTCTAGCGACACCTCTCCTACCTAACCTAACCTATCCAAGACGTAGGGTAAATGGACGCAAACCCACTGAATTTTATAATATGCTATAAAATGACGTATTTTCCTTAAAATGCGGATATTTCTATATCCTCATGTTCGTGTATGTAGGTATCTGCTACCTATCTAAATTGAACAATGAGATCGTTGAGTTAAATTTGAGCCGTCAGAGCGCAGTGCATTAGGAGGAGGAGGAGGAGGAGGAATGTAAAAATGCAAGAAAACATATTATTTTTAACGTAGTACTTTCTTAACCTTTCTGGATTTTCACACCCTCAAAACTGGGTAACATTACTCTTGATTTTAAAACTGAAACCAAATACCTAGGAGCGATATTACACTCCAAATTAAATTGGAGGATAACTGTGAATGAGCGCATCAAGAAGCCGGCCATTGCGTTGTATGCGTGCAAGAATGAATTAATGAACAAATTCAAAAATATGTGATCAATTTTTGTTGAAGACCACAAGTCCCATTTAGCATTGGAGCCAATCGAGTCTTTCAGGACAAATGGGATAATTTTGTATGCACTTCCTCCCAGCACAACACTAGCAGATTTTAGTGTTTTCGACTAATGCACCATCAAAAGAAACGGTAGACGGAAGCATTTAAAAGAGTGATGACCTTGTTTTAAGGAGATGAGACACCTTTGGATCTTAGACGCCTTGAAATTGATGACATTTTGCACCCCTCTCCCCACCCGCCACTGCAATACAATTTCTTACTTGTCTGGACGAGAGGAATCATTTATATTAGTCTCGGACAGCCTGTATATGTAGGTAGGTACCTTTAAATCAACACATAAACTATGATCATATATTCACGAGGAGCAAAATAAATACTGCCATTAGGCGGTTTTAAACATAGTGTGCCGGTTAGCATAACGAGAAAAGATGGCGATAACTATCTCAGAGAAAATAGAAGAGTCAAAACAGGTGAACAATCAACCGTCGGACCCGAGGAAACAAAATACAAAAAAAAACTATTTTGTTGTACAAATAAAAATAGATCGACAAAGGAATAAATTATAGTAAAAAGCAAAAAAACCAAATCAGCTTTATTCGAGCTTATGCAAACTGCCATCAACATCATTACCAGATGGTGCCAGCACAAGGGATTATCAACAAACCCAGGTAAGCCAGTGCTAGTTCCCTTTACTAAGCAAAGGAGTCTTCAGATTCCATCTCCTAAGTTAAATGGAATTGCAATAGAATATTCCAAAGAAGCAAAATATATAGAAATAATACTAGACAGCATGCTTACCTGGAATCCCTACCTTAAAATGATAACTAACAAAGCCATGTGGGCATTCAGCTCATTCAGCTCATGCCATAGACTTTTCGTGAAAAAGTGGGGTCTGAGACCCAAAATGACCCTTCCCTTTTTCACACGGAAGTCTATGCTATTGGGGTAGGAGCTCAGAAAAGTTTAAGAAAGAGCTGCAACAATTTCCACATCTACATTTATTCAGACAGCCAAGCTGCACTTCTAGCTGTTTCCTCTCAAGCCTTTGAGTCGAAACTAGTTTTGAGTTGCTACTCAAAACTCCAACTACTGTCTAGGGATAACCAAGTAACTTTGGTTTGGGTTCCTGGATACGAAGGAATGGACGGTAAAGAAAAAGCGGACGAAATGGCTAAAACTGGAGCTGATTGTCCGTATACTGGTCCCTATCTGACATTTGGTCTACCAAAAAGCCTGCTTAACTGGGAACTGGAACTCTTTTGGCGTAGCGCGCCCGGTATGAGGCAGGCGAAGAAATTCTTCAACCCATCTACTCTCCAGACGCGCCAACTTATTGGACTCAGCAGACAGTCGCTCATACTGTTTGCTAACGCAGCCACTGGTCATGCCCCCACCTTCTGCAGAAGATAGGCAAATCCGACATTGAACTGTGTCGACTGTGTGAATAGGAAGATGAACTTCGATGAATGTAATTTGCGATTACCCAGTGCTAGCAGGTCTAAGGATGCAAATCACTGGAGGAACACTTATCTTTCCAAATAAAGTTTGCAATCTAACCCCAAGGGTAATAATCGAGCTCGTCAAAAGGATATTGCTTAATCACCTTACGGGAATATACAATAGATCAACTATGGTCGCAGTGTCCGCATGGTCCTGGAGGCACAGTCGCCGATACATTAACATTAAAAAACTGAATAATATTAATTCTAGATTTTACAGTACAACTCCTTCTTCTTCTTCTTTTTACTTCTTCTTCTCTTAATTTTTCTTCTTCTTCTTTTTCAAATACTTTACTTCACCACTGAAGGGTCGACACATACCAACTTCATATTCTTTATCCGATTGAATAAAAAAAAAAAACGAATTCTTTCATAATTTTTAATAATTTGATTTAAGTCAAGTGCAATATAATAAAATTCTCACAAACCAACATGAAAAAGTTCTGTTTACAACTAACAAAGCTTACCCCCGCTGGCTATTTTTTCTGCACCGCCAATGCCAAAACGGAGAAGAAAAGTTTCCATTTTACTAAGTTTCTGCATGTATACATATACATATATGTTTGTTTGTTTGTATGTACCTCACTCACCAAAAGCAAATGTAAAATATTTTCCGAGTAATTACACGAACTTTATCTAAAAGAGATCAAAAGTCAGTCACCTACAGCATTCCTGGCACACATACGTTGAATGTATGGCAAAAATATTCCTTAAGGTACGTGCAGGAGAGGAGTCCAGTAGTGGAGCAGTAGCAGTAGCAATACCAGCAGTAACAAGCAACTCAGCAAAGGATCTGTATAAAGGGGGGTAACCTAGCCGGAGCACAAAACGTTCCTTGGAATAATTAAGTTCGTTTGGTGCTGATTGTACGTGCAAATGTGTTATACACCAAGGTTCTCTCCTTCTCCTTAACGAGCTAACTTCTAGTTGGAGCCTCCTTATCCTCATACTATGTATATATATATATGCTGTTGGTTGGGTTTGAAACCGGAGCACCCCACCGTATGTTCTATACCGTAGTTGGGGCTCCTCGTGGCGTATCTCGTATTAATATGTGAAATATTACCGCCTATAAATGTCAACCATAAAACATATAAAACAAAGGGAAAAGTTTTAGTCTTAAGGCCACAAATAATAGTAACCAGGGGGCGGATCGAATTTTGTCGGTCGAGGAGGATATTGGTATTCATGTACGTCTGGACCAGACCATAATACAAAGGAGGCAGCTGACTTAATAATATAGGGGGATCCCTCCCTTCCCTTTTTTTGTTGAAATTTTCTATTTTGCTTACTCCTCTGATTGATTGTAAGATTTAAGGTTCAATCTGAACCTACCTAAGTCAATTTGAAATTAAACCACATTCATTACAGAAACGTTTTCCCGGATGAATCTATAGATTTCACCTCATGATTACAGGTACTTCCCTTTTAGTTTGAAATAAAATTTAAGAGATGAAATGTGTTTCTGGGAGAATTTTGTAAATCATGTGACTTTACCTGTGATCTTTACACAATGAATTTCAGGTATATATGAATGTGTGTGTGTCCGGGTGTGTGTACCTCCTCTAATAGTTCCATTCTCATATGTATAAAGGTTAATCGTCACCCACCCATGTGACTTAGAAAGACTGAAATATTCCTTTTGGGAGATTTATGTATTTTTAGAGAGTGCAAAAGACATAAGTTATTAGAGCAATTGCTAGGTAAGCTTAGCGGATTGCATCTTTGAGGCAAATAGCGTTCACCTGTTATCAGGCACTCACTTTCAAAATATTCCTTGAACAATGTTTGCTCTAACCTATAAATTGTGTTGTATGTACGTATGTAGTTCTTCTTACATAATGGAGAGATGCCAAGTTTTTGACTAATATCTAGTTTAGTAAGTTTTCGTATTGATTCGAAATTCGAACTCGAAATCAGCACAGGATTCAATATTGCCATTTAAATGATTTACATACAAAGTTTGAAACTATTTTCTAAAACACTTGTGATAAGGAGAAAGTCGAATGGAAGAGGGTGACAACTGGAGTACCTACGATCATATATTTAGGGGTGTGTTTTTTTTTTTTTTTTATTTTGTGCGGAGAAAAGCACTACGAACATTTTCGAAGTTTTCTTAGTTTTAGTGGGAGTTCAAAAATAAATAAAAACGATCAGACAGTTAATTTTGAAAGAAAAAATATTTCCATTCCTCTTGGTGCCTCACCTTCTATTTTTCAAGCGAATGTCTACGCTATAGAGCTTGAAGCTCAGGAAAGCCTAAACAGGAATTATAATAACTCAAACAAACATCTACTTCGATCAGACAGCCAAGTTGCGGTCCTGGCTCTGTCCTCTCAAGACTTTGAGTGGAAAATAGTCTCGAAACTTCAGCTGCTGTCTATGGGAAATAAAGTAACATTGCTTTGGGTTCCTGGACACGAAGGAGTGGACAGAATTTGTCACATACATTAGAAAATTAGAGAAAGGCTCCTAACTAAGACATATATATTGCACTATTTATATGCATTAATTGGGGTCCTTCCTCTAATTTTTTAATGTATGTAACATCCCAAGTAACAATTTGTCCAATTTTTGGTGACTAAAGGTGATGGGTAGTTTTATAAGGGGTATATAATGGTTACTCGGTTATATAAGAATTTGAGTGGTTATATAAGAGTTTTATAATATTACCAATTGGTGACGTAGTTATATTAGAGTTTTTAAGGTTAGTAATGGTTATCGTGGAAGTAAGTTACTAAAGGTTTTGTAAGTTGGTGATGAAAATGTTTCAATTTCCTAGAAGTTATATAAGAACGTTTTATAATTGTTTTCATCACCACGTTATATAACCAATTGATAATATGTGTTTGTTGTATCCGTGGTTACCCTTATATAACTCGACAACATTGAGTAATTTAGGTGACTTTAATAAAAATTGGGAACTTTCGGTAATTCATTAAATTATGCAAAAAAATTAAATTATGCAAAAAAAAATTATTATTAAATTATGCAAATAATTTTTTGCATAATTTAATAATATTATAAGATATCATCAAATTTTTTGGTGGCCCTTTAGTAACTATGGCAATCGTTATAAAAACAAAAGACTTTTAGTGTTGAATGGAGCCATTATAAAACCAAAGGTTACATATTATGACTAAATGATATATAAGGAATGAGTATACGGTCTTGCCGATATGAAACGCCCTCTTTTGCAAAGAAATTTCTTTTTCAAAGATTTTGCGATGTAAAAAGAGATCTTTTCACTCAAATCTCGAGCTGTGGATTTAGCAGCAAACTCGGTCAATTTCATATTGACCAAATTCGCTATGAATTTATTTTAATTCTCTATAAAATAAACAATATTATTTTTTTTTATTTTTACTTATTTAAATGTATAAAATTAAATTAAATACTCTTATATTATTTTTACTCTTTTCTGATAAATGCTCGCATCTTCCGTTTTACCGAAGCCATTTGCTGTCTTCGATTTTTTTCTTGGCCGCTTTCCACATTTTTGCAAGATTTTTAAGCGAAGTGAGCCCAATAACGTTCTATTGGACAAAGCTGCGGCACATTTGGTAGATTAGTCAATTTGGGAACAAAATTTATTATGTTCGGTCGCTACCACATGTTATTGTCCTTGTGGCATAGTGACTTGTGGCTAAATCTAGCCAAAATAATATATGCACATTGTATAACTTAATAAAAGGTAGCGAACCTTTTATTAAACATTCATTTCTATAAACATCCTTAAAAGAACAAAGGCTTGCTTCTGCCTTCACATTGAAAAGGTAGCTTTCCAAACAAGATAAATGTTGCCGTATTTTTAGCATCAGGCACCTCTTTTTGTTTTTTGCTCTATAATATACAGGCTCGGGTAAGGACGAAAAATCATACTTGCAATACGGTTTGTCGTCTAAAATTAAACAGGCATAATATTAACAGTAGTTTTCTCGCGTGTGATTTTGCGGTATTTTCCTGTTTCTATGTCCGTTTCACACTTTTTTGTTTCCTAAAACATTTTATATTATGTCTTTTCTTAATGTTGTCGACAGTAGATTTCGAAATATTAATTTTTTTTCCTACATCCCGAACAGACATCGACTTGTTCTATTCAATAAACTTAAGCACCTGTTTTTCCATAATTTTATCTGTTGTCCCTTTCGGGCTACCATATTTTGGTTTTCATGCAATTATCTCCGTTGCCAAGAATGTTTTAATTGTTCTGCTAACTGTCCAACATTGAGGAAAATGATTTTTCTTTATTTTCCAACCACTTGTGCAAAATTGCACGGTGTCTTCACATTTCGAACTAATTTTGAATACTTACTTGCCGATGAAGGCTAATGAATGCATTTTATATTGAAAGTAGCTAGTTCATTTATTAGCTTGGCTTTGGTTTCGAGGATTTACTAGGTAGCAAAAATGAGATTTTATGATTTATTTAAAACCATGCAGTGCTTTCGTGGACACTCCTTACATGGATCCATCAAACGCAACAGTTGTTTAGTTCGATATTTGAATTCGAAAATCAGATTTTTTTTCGAACTCAATTTTCGAAAATCTATATCCAAAATTAAATGGTACGTTTAACTAGTTATTGATATTTTTTACTTATCTAATACATCTTTTTTTTTTCTCCAACTAAGTCGAACTGCAAAGATCACAAATTAGAAAAAAATTTATCCCTGACGAACCGAAAATAGGGGGTCCGAAGTAAAATTCATATATTTAAAAAAACTAGTTTAACTTCGTCATTCACATCATAATATAATAAAAAAAGTCCGAAAATTACTGTTATACTATAAACTCCCAAAAAAACCATATAAAATCTAGCAACTTATTTCGACGGTAACATTTCCATTTCAAATAACTTTCGGGCGTGTGACTGTAAATTTAATTTACAACCCAATTTCACAAAAACTAATTGTACACCGATTGTGTAATGCGGTTTTACACCGCGCTTCATTCATCCTTTCAAAGCATACACTTGAAGGATATTTAAAAAGTTAAACGATAACAGCATATACTTACACGAAAAAAATTTACATTTTCCGGAAGGAAAAGTGAAAACATGATACAGAGAACATCACAGACAAATACGGTGCTCAGATGATGATTAATTCAGCAATTAACTGCTGGCAATTTATTTAGAATACGTTTCGCGTTATTGCTGTCCGGTGTTGCCATTGTTGGTTTTTGTATGCGCATAAAATAATGCCATCTATCTCCTTGGTGTGTTTATCCAGGAAAATTGTGTGTACAACAGGAAACGCGTCCCAGAATAAACAGACGTCATGAAAAATGGCGAGTGCCTATAGGACACAATACCCTGGCGGATGTGCAAAAAAAAAAAAAAATTAAAAAAAAAACACCAGAGAGCAGCACAAATAAAATATTTTAAAAGACACAAACAGTGGCAGTGAGTGGTGGTATACCAGCTACAGCAAGAACAACAACAACAACAAGAGTCATCAACATCAGCAGCAACACTAAACACTGGGTGGACGCGAAAGAATACGCGCTTTTAACAGAATTAAAAAAAATGAGAGACATAAAAATAACGTGGAAAATTTAACCGACCTACCGGGCGGCGCGACGATGCGAACAATAACAATTTTCCGGCTGTGGCTTGTTCAAATTAAACTAAAGGTGCAGAGATAAAACGGAGCTTTTTGATGGGTGGAGATTGGAGGGCGGCAGAGATGAGATTTTGGCTTATAAGTTAAGAGAAGGCCATCACTCGACGTCACCAACGCGCCCGGGAAAAATCGCCGCCGGTTTCTTTGATAAATGGGGCTCTGTGGGCATAACCTTAACAATCAAATTAAGCCACTAAGGAACTTTTAATTATTTTTGCTTTTTGTTTAGACTTTATCCCCACTCCTTTTCTAAAACTTTATACATACAAAAAAAAAAATAATTGCTTTAATCGTGATGTTTTTAATTATGTTGATTGCCTAGCGCATGGCGGGTTAATTAAACGATTTTTCATTTGACTGCGATCCTCTGGCCCCTCTCTCCATTTTATTTTCTCTACGCCTTGTGTTTATTTTAGGAAATAAAATTTTCTCCTATAACCAAGACAGAATATTGGCTGCATTCGAATACTTTCAGAATTCATTAATTTCTTTAAATTCAAAAGGTAAGTCCAGAGGAATGTTGAATAATCAATTATGCTGCTTACGGCTAAAAGGACTTTGAAGTTTGAATAAATGGGAGATGAAGAGCTTTGTGGACCTGTTAACTTGTGCGGAAGCTTATGCTCGTATATCCAATGCGGCTAATATCCACTTTTCTCAAATTTAATGAACAATTTCCTTTACTTTGGAAATTTTGTTTGCATGACAATGAAATTTTATGCGGAATTGAGAATTAAGTAAGCTTAATGAACTTCTCTGTGAGTTTTCCTGAAAGAGAATCATGGGCTGAGAGAAGTCCGTTATTTAGTCTTCCCCGGTCTGTTCTACAAAATTTTATCGACTGCTCTCTCACTAATGAGGGAGCCGGTGCTGGTATTTACTTTCTTGAACCTGACATTGGTTGGAGTACTCAATTAGAAGGCACACCACTGTTTTCCAGGCTGAAGTCTTCGCCATCGCAATAGCAGCGAAAATATGGAAATCAAGGGAAAGTTCATTGATATACCCTCGGATAATCAAGTAACCTTGATGAGTGGCCTTCGGATAACATCTAAGTAACTGGGGGACTGCAGGACGTCTGTGGATAAGCTGTGTATCCACAACATGTTGTCCACTTAGTGGGCTCCTACGTGTATATGGAGATCCCGGGAAATAAAAAATGACTTTCTATCTAGATTTGGTTCTGGTTCTCTATTCCTTGGACCGGAACCCGATGTAGGTGTTGCCCCTCCGTGATCAGGTATCTCATCAAAATGGATGTTCGCATGAAACATCGGCAGAGATGGGCAAGCCTGTGGTGTACAAAACTGGATGGGCATAATAGGAATTTCTTTGATTTTCCGTTGAGGCTCGGAAAGAAACAAAACAAAACTGTGGTTGGCATCATCATCGGGCACAGCTTGCTTCACGCGCATCTAACAAGGATGGGAGTTATTGACAGCCCGGAGTGTCTGTCCTGCTTGCGGTCGGAATCTGTAACACAGAGAGTTGGGCAGTTCGGGAGTTGAGAATTTTCGTTTTCCCCGATTAAAACTCTCTAACTTACCATTCGCGGTTCTCTAACTTATTTGGGGAGTTAGGGCAAACGTGACAAGTGTCACAATATTGAAGGACGGCTTACTCTGTGTCGGAGGGTCATAGAACATTGGGGCTTTTTCCTATGGATTTAGGGTATACAGTACAAAGATATAGGTGACTAATTTCTGGGGGAGGGGCCATTTGGGACGGGGGTCGTATCACCCATCATTGAGGGCTGTTTGGTATCAAATTAAATAGGGAGGAGCAGGTAGTTTGTTTTTGATCATTTTAACCTAATAACTGACTTTACCACCGAAAGGCGGATTACTTGCACGTGGGTCATATATACCCCAGTTCCTATATTTTGCATATATTTCTTCCGTTTTTTGTTTCACATCCATTAATATTCCGTTGTGAACATTTTTTTCATGCAGTTTCCATGAAAAAAATGTTCACAACGGAGTTTTAATGGATGTCAAATATCTCAGCTGACAAGCATGAAGGGATGTAAACTGTAGCAATATATACGATTTTGTGCGAAGGTCTGAGAGCCACAGATACAGGGTATTTCCTCCGTGGTGGTCCATAGAGCGGGGGGGGGGTAGTAGTCACCTAGCCAAACAAAATATAACATGGCAGGGGGCGGGGGAGGGCATGTCAACCGTTTCGGAATTACAGGGGGATTAAGAAATTATGCTAGGTTTTCACAAAACACCCTGTATTTTAAAAAGTACAGGGTGTACGGTCATCTTCTAAAGCTGATCAAAATAAAGAGGATATTCTACAATTTACAGGTTCTTTTTTAAAAAAAATGTTAACGAAAGTTTTGTAAAAAAAATGTAGGTCAAATTAAAAAAAAAAGGTAAGAAAATCCAAACTTTTTAGTTTAGACCACAATAACTCCTGAGGGGAGGGCAGTAGTGTATGAAAAGATCATGAAGTTTTGCATACAATCAGCTTTAGAAGATGACTGTACACCCTGTACTTTTTATGATATAGGGTGTTTTGTCAAAACCTAGGATAATTTCTTAATCACCCTGTAACTTCGAAACGGTTGACATGACCTCTCCCAGCTGCCATACTATTTTTTGTTTGGCTAGGTGAGTACTATCACTTCCCGCTCTATGGACCATCATAGAGGAAACACTCTGTATTAACTCCAGATAGCAGGACTCAACAAAACATGCATGGCATATGAACAGGGCAAAGCACTCCACCTTCAACAGGAGCATCCAGAAACAAACGATGGCGGTCACGGCGAAACACCAAAACTCAGGACCAAAAAGCTCTACATTTGCAATCTTTCAACACAGCCAAGTCTCAATTGCAGCCTATGTGGTACCTACTCAAGTTACAAGTTACAACGCCGGTAACCTGATAGAATACTTTGGTTTTACAATTGTATTGCGGGGGGGGGGGGGGGGTTACGTCGTTATGGTGATAGGGGTTTTTATAATTTCCTGTAAACTCTATAAAGATAGTAAGTGCCACCAAAAGATCTTTGATTTGATTTTACCTGCCTAGATGTAACCACTTTTAAGATAAACCTATGATTTAGTTTCACGAGACCTGATTGAACATTTCATGGAGTTTCTTGAGAGTTCGCTATTATATGGCACCTTAAATATCTTTATAGAATATATAGTAAGAGGGTGTTACGAGAAAAGAACCCAAAATCAATCCCCTTCCCTTTACTGTCATTTTGTATCTCTCGGACATAAAACTTTCGCCATAAATCGAGGTCCTCTATCAGTTCTTGGCATTTAGATTTTCAGTTATGAACCACTCATGTATTAGGATTTATTTAGGGTTAACTTCGAAATAGAGCAGTAGTAAATAAATGAAAGTTATATTCTACAAAAAAAAAAAAATTGAATAAAACATAATATCGCCATCTTTACTGCAGCAAATAAATTGACTAGAATTGTTAATTTATGATCAGCAAAAATTATCCCATATCATCATAGCTCACAAAAGCATTACTAATTAAGAAAAATTTTATCACCTTTAGCCTTTCGCCTAACCCCATCTATTGCACTTTAATAGCTTCTGAATAATCCAATTTCGGGTATTAGACCCCATAATTCAATATATCTTGAACATATTAAGTATTTAAATTATGCCTGAAATGTTGTGGACAACTCCTTTTGAAGTATCTTACCTAAATTATACTGGAGCTCATGCATATATGTACGTATATGTATGTGTACCTAGTATGTTTATATGTTATGCAAGACCAAATCATGGAGAACTACAGAGTCTTGCAATCACAATCATGCAATTGCACCTTATACCATCTACCTGAAGATTATATAACCACTTTCCTCCAAGGAATTATCGTCATTTAAGTTCCACATATATGAAGTGATATGGTCGTCGTCGTAGTCGTCCTCGTCGTTATCGTAGTCGTCTCCATCTCTAATAGGACGAGAGCACATCCAAAGATTCCTTGTGGACAATAATAATTCAAGTCATAGCCGGAGCAAGGGGGAATCACATCACAGGGTGTCGTATTCAATTCACATATGAGTCAGAAATAGAAACACCTGAAGAGGTCACATTGGATGGGATCGGACTCGGAAGTTTCAACTCAGACCCTGTACGATATTATGAGGCCCATTTCTACTCAATTTGTGGGATAAGGGAGAGAATTTGAGACGGTCGTTTGGCCGGTATAGTATAGTAGTAGTAGTAGTAAGTACACTGTACATTTAGTTCATAAGATTCCTCAAGCAATCAAGTAATTCCGTAACACTGTAGGCGTGAAAGATGTTAAATCTCGATAATGGCATCATCGTTAACTGTGTAAGTGGGTTTTCCACAAATTCACTTGATCCTTTAAGTTCGATTAATGGCCAGAGTACGGTAAGATGTTAACAAATCCTCCATATACCTCTCAGTCTGTCTGCCATTGGTTTCACTATGCCATCGACACAAACCAGTATTCACTAGATATTTTATTAGGCCTTTCGAAAACCTTTAATTAGAAAATTGTCGGGGATATAAATGTGCACTTGAAGTAACCCGATTAATTATGCACATGAGACTGTAATGTGATAAGGAAAAGGACAATTTCGATTATACTGAACTGAACCGCTCATTATTATCTATACATACATAAACATAACAGGTATCCGTTGCCATAGGCATTACGTGCTCTTTGGAATATCTCAAATTCATATGTATATTCATCTGAGGTACATACATAGGTAGGTACTCACCTACCTTACCACTTATATAATATTTGGAAGGGAATAATAATTAGATTTTAAACTCTGCTCTATACAAGAATCGATTCCACAATTTAAAAGTTTTATTATTAGACTAGAAAAGGGAAGGGATGGAAGTAATTAATACCATAAAGCTATTTCACAGATTGTTTTTGAATCCTTATTTGACTTCTCTTGTGAATTAACGACAATATTTTCCGAATTGATCCCTTAAGAACGTGAAGGAATTCTTTCGATAATCGTAGATATCATTAAATAAACAAAATATGTCTAAATTGGATCTAAAGATTGGTGGCTACAATCTATACCTATACCTTAACTGGAGCTAATTAATTAGAAGGATGAAAAGGTGAAGTGTCAAGGTAACGCCATGGATCTCTAAAATTTTGTGTGTTCAAGTCCTTTTATGGGATAGGATAAAAGTAAATAAAATGTAATGGCAGCAGTTTATTTTCAATAGAATTGGAATTATTTCTTACTTAATCACAAAGTTTATGAAATAAATAGACTTTCATTTAGGCCGCTTTCAAAGACATTGATTGTAGCCTATAATGGGGAAAAATTGACGACTTTAAGAAAATCTCGAATTTATGGATGAAAAGAGTTGAGATAAAGTTGAATTGAAGTTGATAAAAGTTATTTGGACATGACTCAGGCTAACTTTTTTATTGACGTCCTTGACGTTACCAGAAATATGTAAGTGCAATTAATATACAACTGATAAGAAAGATTTGACAGTTGTAGGTTTGCTTTTACCATGATTTTTACAATTTATTTTACTCATATTTTTAACCCAGATTTTCTACCCTGGGGTCGAAAAGGCCCAACTCTGAAATTAGGCGATTTTATTAGGTATGAAAGTTTTAATAATTTAGGAATAATATTATTGTACATATGCCATCTTACTAGGCATTTTATTTTATTTCTGAAGACAGTAAAACACAATTTTTTAATAATGTATTGACCAAATGTATCACTGGCAATTGTCTCATTGCGAGTTTATTTTTCTATCTTTTGAATGTCGACAGGAAGCGCACCTTACTCTTTTTTCATAAGGAACTTCCAACTCTTCAGCATGTCTATCCTTTTCAATTATTTCAGTAATTTTGTCTTGCAGCTAAGTAGGCAAAGGTTTAATCTAAATATGACTTTAAAAAAGCGCGTCTTATTTTACCAGTTTCTTTGTTGTTTGAGTTTGAAAGGCGTAAATGTGTTAACGCGTTTATTCCTACAGCATTTAAGAGGTCATAAAATACGCACATTCACCACCGCGTTTCTTTCTGGACACATTACATTTGTAACACAATTGGTCACAAGTGTCCACACCACCTTTGGTACAGATACTACTAGATACTACAGAAATGTAAAAATTTCTTTCATCTTACGTATTGGGTTTTGTTAATTTTTCCTCAAAAAAAAATTTCTGCAATTTTCTAATTGCGATATTGCTACGCTCAGGTCGTAAACGACCCCAGTCCCTTTATACTCCTCAGAAAAAGACACCGATTTTTTTTTCTTAATTTGGCGCCGAATGATACGCTTTTAAAACTACGAGAGATGAGAATTTTTAATATTTTTTAGAGAAAAACATAAATGAATTATTTTTGGGGTCGTTGTCGACCCCGGGTAGTAATAAAGGGTTAAGAAATATTGCAAAAAAATTAGTTTTTATCAGTATTCGCGAAGAAAATATAACATGAAAAGCTTCCATTTTAAATACAAAATGTGTTACACAAATTTTCCTTAGTCCTGACATCGCAAACTGAAGGCAACTTAGAAACATATCTACATAAAATTTCTCATGAAAATTTTCGAGTAAATACCTTAGGGAAAAAATTAATGAGCTCAGAAAAATCGGCTAAGTAAGACCGAAACTATTTTATCCTTAAGAAGTTATGCTGCACTTGCTTTCAGTGTAACTCTGCATGTTAACAAACAGGACATCATCAGTCCAATAAGCCTGCACGGAGCAAATTTCCTAATCACAAAAGCAATCTGAAAGTTCTTGAAAAATTCTTAGAATTTTATCTCAGATATAAGCTGCATTCTTTTGTGTACCTTGTTCTAGAACTCCAAAATATTGTAGAGAACAAATTGTTCTGTCAATAGACGCAAACTATTTGTACTGTTTGCTTTATTTATAAATCTTCTATGAAAATGTATGAGGCGTTCTTTTATGTATCTTTTGTTCTGCCCTGTTCTGCGGACACAAAAGAACACAGCTATTATGTAGAAACGTCTAGCTTTGAAACATCATTTTTATGGGATCGTTAACATAGGCATTCTAGCGAATTAGTACCGTTTTCCACTCTGGGCTTGACAATCATCTATAAAAATATGTGTGTAGTAAAAATATATATTCTATTAAAGTCAGGCAGCCAAGCAGCACTTCAAGCGTTAAACTCGTATTTAAGCCGAACTGGGACTATCTTAAGGCAGAAACACATCCAAGCAAGCCTCAAGCCTGGTCTCTCTCAGGCTTCCTCGCAGCTCGCCTTAAGGCTTGCCTCAGAGAAATGAAAACAAAATAATACCACCGGGCTCGGTGCTGTTATTGTAATTTTGTCTGTTGACATTAGTAGGACTGAGAGAGAAAAATTTCGAACATTCGAGCAAAGCGAGCTTTGCGGCTAGGCCTTGAGGCTAGCTGCTGGCTTGGTTTTGTGTTGCATCATTTAAAAACCCGTGTTGGAAATTTTTACAACACCTCGAGGAAGCCTCGAGGCCTGGATGTGTTTCTTCCATTACTGTCTTGAAATAACTAGCTGAAACAAACAAACGGTGATTTGGGTGCCTTGACATGAAGGCTATAAGATGCAAATTATGGATACAGATCTATGTTAATTCGTCACCTGGAGAGTGTGTTTGGACACCCAAGATATCCTTTCGGCAGAAATATGGCTTTGGGAGGGAAAAATTAAAATCGTACACTGGGAAAACATCTAACGGCAAAGCCAAGAGAAAAAATGCACATCGTATTCGGAACAGAGCATAAAAATATTCCTTATTCTCAGCAGAACAGACCCACGAATAATAAAGGATCTATAACTGGAGATTTGTCCACTTCGATATTTGTTGGTAGGTGTACCAATTGAGAGAAAGGGTACTCCACCAACACAACAAATTAATGATCTCGGAGTGTATTTCTTGTAGTATAAACATGTGAGGTCGAAGGATTTTGAGAGCAAGGTCGTCTAAATCTTGAAATGTATGTTCAAAACGTTGAGGAGGCTAAGCATCTGCAGTGGTCAAAAACGTTGATTAGGATCAACCTGCAAAACAATTACGTGGACCGTACATATAACCCTGTCTGAAGTTGTACAGAAATAGAAGTCGTGAGATTTCTGCCCAAAAGTCATGAGAATGGTCCACGGTAGATTCAATTTAATATTGTAAGAATAAGGCTCAGCTAAGCTCATTTTAAATATCGTTTCTATTTCTCAGTTTAAACTTGTCGGATGACTCTCGTTTATGAAGGCCAAAGATTCAGTCCTGAGCCAGAAAGGCGGGTTTAGGGCTGACTGGGTCAATTGGAGGAGCGTGGCTAGAAGATTCGTACACAGCTCACCAGGAAGGCATCCAAGATAGTTACAATTCGCGGCAGTAAGTCAAAGTCGTCCAGCTGATAATTAAGTAGTCTGCTGGGAATTTTTTTCTAGTACGTTCACTGAAAAAAGGAAATTTATGTGAAAGGGCATAAATGCTTTATTCCACCTAGCGACAATGAAAAAGCCGTGTATCTTTTTTCCAAATGGGAACGTCCAAGGACATTCAATTTTTATTTATTTGATGGACTTTCTTTTAATAATTTTCTTAAAAAACAAGACAGTTTAGTAGATACAATCTTTATTTTTTCAACAATCTGACAGCAATAATAAAATTGATACATATTTTATTTTACAAATTTTTTAAGCCATTTTTGGTTTTCTGCAAGATATTTCATTGAGATTTTAATGCATCGGTTAGAACGGTTTTATGCGTTCTGCCGAATGTGCAGTCCGGAATGAAAGTATCGCCACAGATACCATCTTAAGAAGATAGGTAAGATCGATAACGATATGGAGGATAGCAAAAATGCAATTGGTTCCGTAAGGCTAAAACAATTATATTAAAGGCATTTTGTTACATGGATGGCTACCAAGATTGTCAAAGTCCTCAATTTGGAATGGTCGCCATAGAGCAGTTATGGGTAATGCCACACTGAATATCTTAGAGATCGCACTGATCACACGAGAGGCGGATTTTCTGTCTACTCCCCCCCCCCCCCCCCCCCCTCCCCTCCCATAAATAATAATAATAATAAAATAAACATAAAAGAAAATTTTTTAATAAAAACTTTCTTAACACCTTTCTGATAAAATTGCTCGAATTTACGATAAATTCACTTTCCTTTCTCTTCTTCTTTCCTGTCGGATTTATTAAACCTTTTTAAAGATTGGCATAAAACTTCTTAAAACAATGTCATCCTCTGGTGGTTTTATACTGAAAAAAAAATTTAACTCATAACTGCGCTTCAGACTTCATTTTCTCAGTAGGAGGAAGAAAACTTAAATTGTACGGCCTTACGTCACAGAGAGAATGCTTTAAGTAAAATATGAACGCCATTAAGTAGCGTTTTCTAACCCATAAACTAGGTCTGTGCTTCCATGGCTCCTTGCTCCCAACTGAAATATGTTTTACAACTTTATGTTGGAAGAACTTTTCCTCCTGAAAAGATGTAGCCGAGTTCCGAGAGACCACCAACGATGTCGGAGCATAGATAAGTGTGTGTTTTCATTTATGGGTTGCATCTGCTTCATACACACATACACATGCATGCACACTATACAAATGTCCTAGATGCAATTATCTCCATAAAGAAAATATGAATATCTTACAGATCCTCCCTGAACTCACCACCCCTTCCAATGTATTTAACACCGCATCTTCGTATTATAGTAGTACCGCGATTTTTTTTTCTTTAGCACTGTTGAGCACTTTAAAAATAGCCGCGAAGACCACAATATGATGTCGGTGGGGTCGTAATATATGTTCATTACCCCAAAGGGTAAAGCTCGACCTTTAAAACGTTATTATACCGCCACCCCCGCTTTATGACAACTTAGACTTGGACGTAAGTGCTGAAGTTGAGCGTTCATTTTTTCCGCTTTATGGGTGCACTTTCTTGGTGAAATTAAATTCTCACGAGCTTTGCATTTTTTTTCTTTAAAGTGCTTTTAACTCTTTGCCGCATGAAAAATGAACTAAATTGGCGGAGTTTAAGATGTTTATTATGCTTGGGGAGGGGGGGGGGGGCATTAGGGGAGCAAGCTGTGATTAAGAACTTATTTTGCATTTTTTTTTTCAGCCCAAGTACGCGTTATTTATTTATTTACATTATATGAGTGAGTTCGTGTGTATTTTTTTTTTTTATATAGCTGTTGTTGCTTTTTATGTATAAAAAGAGGAAATAATTATAGTAAATAATGATTGTGACGGGGGTTCATTTTAGTTCGAAATAATTTGCTTGATAATAAGTGGATCGATACTTCGCTTGCTTACGTTGCCTTAAAAGGTACTATAACTTGAGTATTACGGAAATAATCCCCTTCGAATACTATTTAAGTAAAGACTACTCCAATGTGCTGCCATTGGAGAGAATGAGGTACGTATGACATACATACGACATAATTTGATTCTTTTTATTTGGTAGTAATTTTTGTTTAGGTATCACCTACCCCCTCTGTGATCAGTGGCGTACACTTGTAGAAGCTTATGAGATTATGATGGCAGGTCTCTTTGTCATCTCTACAACACTTACCTTTCTTTAGGGGTTGTTCATAGAGTACACTAGGATGGGATAAGTGTTTACAAGGAAACAGGTAAGTGGTAGTATATATTTTCGTAAACACAAAATTTCCACTCCACTCCGATACAGGTAATAAAGCAGGGTATGTCCAGTTTGTCAACAGTGTATGAAAATAGCATGTGTGTATGAATGTTGGTATCGAACTTTTTTGAAACATGAACACGAACTAAACGTGTACTTAGAAAAATTCATATGACCAATCGAAATAATTTCGAAATTATTATAAAAATGTTGTTCGTATCAGTATAGTAGGGCAGACTGGGACCAATGGAACCATTTTTCATAATTAATTTTATAAAAATGTGTTACTGTAAAGCTCTTAGGCATAATAAATACGTTTTTGTTTTGATTACTTCACTATAAGGTTTTCAAGCATTATTTGTCATTAAAAAAAAAAAAAAAAGCTTCCCAGTGAGTCCATTTACCCCATGCCTGGGGTTATTTGACTATATCAATTTAATAAAGTAATAAGCATGCAAAATAAAAAAATAAGTTTTAAAATAACGAAATAAAGAAAATTAACCATTTTTAAAATAATCTATATGTGGTAATGGTGCAGAGGTCTTAAACACACACTATGTTTTGGATGATAATCGCGGTCTATATGGTGCACGTTTATTCACATCTGCGTTAATGTCGAGGTTTTAGGCGAGATGGGGCTACAAATGAACCAGACCCATTCGTACATATGAAATAAAATTGTATTAATTAACCTATTTGAGGTTAAATTTATGAATGATAACATTTTTATGATATGGGTGATCTCAATAGAACTGCAAGAACTTAGAATTATTAAACATATTAAGGGTTGTGTGGATGATAGGTGGTGATTACTAATAATTTCTGAGAATTTTCAGGAATTTTTATAGTGAAAGGGTGAGTTTTATAAAAGTGTAGTTTTATTAGACATTAATTTCCGGTAACTGCAATGTATAGAAGTGGAACATATATAGCGGTCTATAATATGCTCGAGTATATTAATAATTGAGGAGTCTGGAGATGGATTGTTTGGCGGTGCTCTGGTGGCAGCTATAGGCCTTTCCACACGTTTCGCTCCGGCCACGGAGCTCTTCAGCGGCGTTTCTCATTTTAAGCTTCATCATAAATGACCTCATTGCAGGCAGTTTCCATCACATTCTTAGATGTATTCGATTCTTCCGTTTTTCGTTTGTGGGACCACATCGTTCTCAATATAAGAAAAGCATTAGTAGCCATCTAAAGGGATTGGCAAAATAAAAACGAAAAATGGGATTAGTTGACTCATGAGTCGTCTAATCCCACTACGGTGTGTGCCAATAAGTCCTAACCCGTCATTTTATTTTTGAAACGCTCACGATAAAAAGTTATTTCAATGCTAGAAGTTAGGAACATCATTAACCAATGCATTCACTTTCAATTAAAACCACTAGACAACCCAACATCATGAGTCTGTGCTATAAGACAATTTAAATATCAAACACCATTTTTACTCAAGTGCTTGTAATTTCATTTATTTTCTTTCTATAATTCCGCGAACGACGTATGTTAGCTTCGACGATTATCGTTACACTGAGGCGGATATTTTGACTGAATACGCAGTCAAATTCATTTAGCTGCATTGTCGACGTTTGATTAATCAACTAACCCCGGTCTACTCTAATCACAATATTTTTAAAATATTGTGTTTTTTTTAACGCTTTCTTACGACGCGACGTAGAAAAAACCTACGTTAGAAAATGCGAAAATTTTTGATGCAGTACAACTACATCAATAAACTGTAATCTGGGGCTGGATTCTGATCAGAAAAAAATTACAAATGACAATGACATCGTGACTTGTTTCCAACAATGCGATTCTTACAATATGACTTCATTCATAAAAAGTGACATTTACGCGTTAAAATGTGACTTATTTTCGAAAAGTCGATTCCTAAAAAACTAGATTACATGACAAATGACTTTTTTTTCATGACAATTTTGCAACCGAAGTCACATAGCGCTAGCCGCTGTGACTTTTGTCATATTCAAGTGATATAGATATTGTAATAGTTACAAGTGATATCAAATATGTCAAGTAAGTATAAAAATAATAAATATTTGTATTTATTATATTATTATATATTATTGTATTATTGAAAAAAAAGAAAAACTCAATTTTAGCAGCAAACCGCAAAGGGACACGTTACTTTCGTTATAACATTTCAGCAATTATTTTACTTACTGCCTGCTTCTTTGGATACACCTACGGAAAAAAAGAGCTCCATTACTTTATTTCTCGGAATATATTCAGTCACTGCACAATAGTCAAATAGTCGCTTCTATAATTTAAGACATATGTCATGTCACCCAACAATCAGAATTCCAAATTATAGCATAGTGACATTGTTCTTCATTCGTAGTCATTTTGTCATTGTCGTTTTAATCTTATCAGAATCAAGCATCTGATATGCCTGTTATTGTCGTCATAAAATATTAATTTTAAGACGGCACGAATAATTGTATGTATTTACATGCAATTCGGAAGAATTAAAATGTTATATGAATGTACTTTGTGCATGCGAAGAGGAAGAAGACACTGCAAGTAGATTAGTAGGCATATACCGTGTGAGTGGAATGTGCAATTTATGCTTAATTGAAGTTAAACCAAGTTTAAATTAAATTAAATTAAAATGAATGAAATTAGTTTTTGTTTCCAGGGGCATATGTTTCGATACATTAATATATTGCATATAGGACAATATATTAATGTATTGAACTATGGTTATCATTCGGGTCATTTGGTATTGGTGTCACGACAATACCTGATCGAATTTGTCTACAGGAAGTCTCAGATAGGGAAAGAGATAAATCACACAGTAAAAACATTTTACTACTCATAGAGTAGGCAATAGGTTGCCTACTCTAAGTGTAGTAATTTTACTAGCTTAAAATATATGTAAACACCTGATTGAAATTTACACATTTTAGAGGAAATATTTTACTATAGGATTGTAAAATTACACAAAAGTTGTTATAGGTGTAAATAGTTGTACGTAAAATTACATAAAGACGTAATTCATATACATATTTGTATGTAGAATTGCTAAATAGAGCTGAGCTCGCTTACACCTATTTTATTAATTTTATGCTGTGCGTATCTAGTAATAAGCATATTTTGTAAATTTACCAGATTTATAAAAGCACGATGAAAGTTATATAAAATTCTTGAACTTGACAATAACAAGTAATTTACAAGTTTTCCCATTCTATCTATAGGGAAAAGTTAATATGGAGCGAAAATTAATGAAAATGTGTAAGTTGAATAATGTTTTTATGGCACTTATGGTGATGATGGGATGGATATACATATTTTAATTTACTTAAAATACTTGCCGCGAAAATAACCTGAAACTAGGAATAAGCTGAAACTATTCGAAACCACTAAGGTAATCAGCTAACACTTTCCACGTCCGCACCAGAAATGACTTTCAAGAGCAAACCTGTTTCGATTTTACTGCACCAATAAGCAATTTTACAGAAATCATGTACAATTTTATTTATACGGGCGCAACTTTATGATTGGAATAACAATTTTGCTGCATCGACTTTGAATTTTCAGAAATTGTTTATATTTTCACGCCTTCTTTTGAATTGTGGCAATTAAATGGGTGAAAGTACATATTTATGAAAATCACACACAAGAATTTGTATTATTAGGAATGTTTGTAAATTTGCTTTAGTAGTATGTAAAATTTTACTTCCTTGAGAATAGAGATTTCGAAATTTTTTTTTAGTGTGCATATGATACTTACATATGCGATATTTGCAGATATTGGTATATGTGGGCGGTTTGATGATAAATCAAAGTCTTAGAAATGATGATTTTTTTACCAAATCTCGATTTATCTTCGAGTAAGTCTCTTTGTATCTCGATATAGCTTGACCAATAGTTTTTCAAATTATTTGGAACCGTAACGATTATGAATGTTTAAAAAAAACAAAAAAACGTCTATGTAAAACATTATATTTCCAAAATCGAAAATAAAAATCAGAAAATGAATTCGATTCTACAAAATGTTTATGGGAAAGGGATAGAGGTGTTTCAAGAGTCTTTGGAGCAAGTATAGGGTCCTCAATTAAATGATATGTAATATAAAGTTATATTTATAAAGTTCGTGTGTACTTAGGACGAAACTTACAGGGTGCCAGAAAGCAAAGTTCTGTAAAACACAGGTTACAAACTTCTGCATATTTTAATTGTTATATATTTTGAAGTATTTGTCCGCTGAATAACATTTTTGTAAAATGGAAATCAGTTTTTGATTTTTGAAATACAAATCCAAAAAAAAAGTTTTTTGGGACTTTTGAGAATAAAAATAATAAATTTAAAAAGTAATAGAAAACTTGTGAAGATTTTGGACATAATAATCATAACAATTTTTTGGTTTGAAAACTGGAAAATAATGGTCATTTTCAGACCCTGTATTTAAGTCTATCAAATAATACTCGGAAGAGGGTAAGCCTTGTGTTTCAGTGATGAATTTCTATCGTTCGAGGTGATTACGATTTTTTACAGAGCCATTTCTTTTAACTTTTTGAAAAGAGAAGTACCAAGGTCTCAAATAATCTGGGACTGAATAACGAAATTCAGTTATTTTGGGTCATTTTTGTATTTTTTAGAACAGCACTTCTTTTGTCAGGAGAAATTCACTATTTCGATTATTTTTTCATTTCTGGAGTGTAATAATCGATTCATGTTTCATCAATATAACCAAGCGTGCTTCGTAATAGTCGCACGATTCTGTGTTTAGTGAATTCTAAGAAACACGGGGTCCATTTTGATGATAGCTTCCTCATGTCAAAATATTTACTCAGAATAAAAATACGTTCGTTTGAGAGACCTACCATCTTAGCTATATCACGTATTTTCCATCGTTCGTGCATCCGTTTGTCTGTCTGTAACAGACGTTTTTCTCGAAAACGACGTGACATACAAATATGACATTTGACAGTATTTGTGGGGCACATATATTTCGACAATCAAAATTATAATTTTTTTTATGGAGGTAAGTTGGGCGAAACAATTTTTTTTTAAACCTATCTTCAAACGGTGGAATTTAAAAGGGCTACTTTCATGGAATTTGAAAATTGTTAAAATTTTTTGCCGACTTAGTTATAAAGATGCAGCCCAAAATGTGCGAGAAAAAAACACCGATCCTTGTGATCTTCTAGGTTTCTAAAGCTGGAATTTTGATATTATTAGGGTTAGTAGGTATTGAGCCATAAATAACAGGAAAATGTTGCTTTTCTCGTCAGACTCATAGTTGCTAAAAAAAAAATGTTTTTTGTGTTAACTTATAAGACAACTATTACAAAAGTACTCCTGTGTCCATCTGTTTGAATATTATTCAATTATCATATGCAAATTTGGATTACATTTGATGTATGTACTTAAGTTCGAGTGATTGACTGTTCGTTGATGAAGTTTTGGTATAGAAGACCCCGCGAGCGCGACTCGCTCTGTTTTGATCTTATCCGTAAGTTTGTACAAAATTCTGTGAACCACTTGTGAAAAATTCCATGTGACGAGCAGTGTGTGTTTTGTTAGCTTTTTTTCAGTTTATCTTTCCACGCAAAATATAGCGCTTAATCTGCACATGGTTTTTTCATTATAGGAAAGCAATAGTACAAATTTATCTATTTTGGAATGCTGCTGAAAACTTTCAATTTGACAGATCCAAGTACATGAAATTGATAAGTTGACAAATATCAAAAATAAAATTTCTCTCGCCATTTGAACGCCATCTATTATCAAATTCACTGACTTATCAAACATCCTTCGTGTATACATTAAAATAATTTTATAAAAATATCGAATCTTCTACAAGCTAGTTTATGAGTTTTGAAATATGGAGTGTCTATTTTGCCGACCTTTTATACATACATAAAGTCATGTCTACAACATAAAAATAGGGCTATATACTTGAATTATTGGAACGTAAGGCATAGCATACGATTTGTGCTTTCATTCATGTGTCTGATATTTTACAAGTGAATACATATTGGGGGAGAAGCTATTAAACTTTTATATCATATTTGTGATGAAAAATAAAATCGTGAGATATCAATTTGTGAATCAATTCGGTCGGGGATAGGGAGAGCATTTGTGTAAATATTGTCGATGAAAACATTGTAACGAAAGTAGTGAAGCCTTTTCGGTCGAACCCTTTTCGGTGGGAACTATGCTTTACTAGTATAAGATCGTGTAGTGATGGGATTAAAACACAAAGTGCATTTAAATCTGGAAAAATAATTTTGAAATGAAAATCTTTGGGATGGGGATTTTACGATTCGATTTAATGATGAAAGGCGTCGTTTGTTTGCTCAACATTTATTGAAATAAATAAGATGTTGAAGAACCAATAAATAAAAATCTCATGCAGCTTCATATTATGAATTATCTCTTATCTTTTGTAGCTTCACCAACAATAAAAAAAAACTTGTAGAAAATACAGACACTTAGTAGATCTCTGCCACAAATATATCTAAATCCATGCACTTATTTGAAAAAGATACATTTTTGTATAAACATTCTATGTAGAGCTCTACCTATAGTGATTATTTTTTATTTGGGGCTTAAGGGAGGCACTCTCGATATAAAATTTATCTGTTGTTATACGGGTTAAGGTTGATGCACACGTACCGGCACAGTACGAGCCGGCACAGATATGCATCGACCGGCACCGGAACTTTTCTTGCACATATAATGACATAAAATAGAAAGAAAACTTTCAAAAGGGGGCAGGTATCGCAAGAAATGTATAGAAAACTGATTCCATGTTAACTTTGCAACTAGACTAACAACCGACAAATGCCGGTCTGGTTTCCATTAAGCAATTCTCTTGTCCTCTTCCTGTCATATGCAGGTCTTAATTGTTCGCGATACAGCAGGTTTCCCACAGACTTTAGTAAGACTTCCCACAAGAATTTCCTTTTTGATTTCTTTTTATGCAAATTTTAGTAACATTAGATTTTTTTTTAATTTGGTTGTTGAATTGATTATCGTCCTATCTTAAATGGATTACAAAATAAGACAACCCTACCTAAATTGATAGCCGCTTACTCCGATGTTCCACAGAGTAGCCAGTTAGGGCCCATTCTTTTTATTTGTTAAGGGAGAGCTTTTCTCTCGTAGGCCTGTTCCTTCGAAAGTTGCTTAGGTACGTTATAAATGGGTTTCTAATCTCTAAAGTTAATAAAATATTTTACGCTGGGGAAAAATGCTAGATGACATAAATATGCATCTATTTATCACTCTTGTTAGCCCTATTTTGATGTGTGCCAGTCCTGTTCGGTCAAATCACACCGATCGTATTGAAAATCTGTAAAGAAGCTTATGTATTATGTTTTTCTCTTAGACGTCTCAAATGAAGGGATAAACATTATTTTCCTCCTTATAATAAATTTTAATACACCTATACCATTTTTTGAAAATTCGAAAGGGTCGTGTGCACATGAACCCTAGTAATCTACATAATTAGTATGGCAGTTCATTTTTAGAATGGTAATTTTTTTTTAGGAAATGGAAATTCCAAAAAATCACCCAGTTCCCTTACGAAGTTGTACAATTACAAAATATATACGAAGCACTTATATACCTATAGTAACACAACTCAATACTTTATGAAGGATTATATTAAATTTTCCAATTATATGCGAAATTTTACAAATCTCAATCATTTTCCATGTAATTTTCTCGTAATTAACTGGACAAATGCCTATTGAGATTATGAAAGTCCACACGCATTGCAGTCTCAAATGAAGATTTCGTTCAATGTCCACACATACAACAAATGGGATTGCAGTCGAATGAACTTTGTCCTGTCGTAATTAAGCCATTTTGTTAGGAATTAATAGAAAGTTTGACGGTGTGGTGGTGGACCCTACCACAAAACCTATATTTTCCATCTATAGAAATGATGGTCGTCTATAGCTGGCTACAATGACAAATATACTTACACACGGCATAAACTGGCAAAATACGGAAAATTTAATGCAGCATCATTTCAGGCAAATGATACTTACCCGAAAATTTCAACGAGGAAATCTCCGCTTTATCTCTTCGCGTTCAACTGAAAATTTCGCGCGATGCATTAAAGTGGGGCTTCGATAATATGGCAGGCTTAACTGAGTATGTATATACTATGTAGCAATGTACTAGTCCCCTCTTATTGTTGTATATATGTATATGTTTGCTATACATACGGCAATAATAGCGTTTCCAATTATTGAGAACAAGTGCATCGTAATTAAATTTAATGCGAACTAAAATGTTTTAGATTTTGCTTTACTACTTGCGAATCATTGGCAAGGGGATTTAAAAGGAAATTTATGTTGCTGTTTTTCCGTCCAAAGAGGAATTCTCTATTAATTAGCAAGAGAAATGGGTTGAAGGGATTATAATCGTGAATAGAATGTAAATTCTTGCTATAGGTATTTTTGGGAAATATCGTTTTTCTCTGATGGTTTTATGACCTTAATTTGAGCTTGGAAGAAGAATTTATTAATAGAAAAGATGTGCCACAAGGTTCAGTACTAGGTCTTATATTCTTTGGATATGTATACTACATATATTGATAACGTTTTCTGTATCTAATAATACACCATCTATATACTGTCTATAGTAAATACACTCAATGAAGTTAGTTTGCATCTCAGATGATGATAACATTGCAAACTTGCTTTTCCAGTTTCTATAAAAATAATTTTTTAAAATCTTACATGAGGATTGCGACTTAAGTTTTGTGGTTAGGCTATTTCTTGTAAGGTGTAAGATTTTCAAGATAAAGAACGACCTCCTCACTCTACTCGAACGGTGCAACATTGGCTGAATGAAAACTTTCCTGACAGATAGATAGAGCGAGGTGAACCAGCAACATGGCCAGCGAGATCACCAGACCTTACTCCGATGGAGTATTGCATATGAGGTTATTTGAAGGAACAAGTTTATTCCGCCGTAATTGACAACAAGGATATTTTAACGAAGCGTATAGAAGTAGCGTGTTTGAAAATAAGAGAAATATTGAAAGAAATTCACATACCATTAAATGTAAGACGTACCCTAGTAGAAATTGTTCACAGTTTTACCTTGACTCTTGCCCTACAACGGGCAGTTATTATATAAACCAATACTAATTTGATTGAAAAGCATCAAGGTGTTTGCAATTCATGAAGAAATATATAGAAAATTAAGTCCTGATGAGCATTCATTAAATCTCATCGAAGGGCTCATTGGATAGCATGAAACTGCTCCCTATATACGAAACCAGCAATAAATAAATATTTATTCTTGTCATCACCATGTCAAATGACATTTTAAATAGATTTTTGTGATTTATTTATTTAAGTTTTTAAATTATTAATTTTAAATTAATTTTTTGATTTGTTTTCCGCGGAAAGACTATCGTCCATATACTGAACAAGATGTTATGTCGAAATCCTTACGCCTCAGCGTCTCAGAGTTTGATTTGCAATCGAAGTTGGAATTCGGAAAAATATATGAAGTCAATCGTAAAATTCGATTCTTATTTATGAACTCATCATGACACTCATTGATATGCTCATTAATAAGCTCATTGTGACACTTATTATGTACTCATCAAAATGCTCATCTAATATTTTAAAATGCACAAAAGAGAAGCAAAGTATACATTTCTAAATAAGTGAAAGAGATGCAATATCTCATGCAAACTATCTGTGAATAAGAAAGTAAATGATTTTTTTCCTGGTTTTGATTCAAACGTGACTAAATCTCATCAGTACGTTCATCAGATTGCTCATGAGGAGCTCATAGAATAAAGCCTAAAATGAATGAGTTTTGTGATATGAATCTCGATTGAAAGAATATTGGATATCGTTGGAAAGGGAATCGAATAAGATACCAAATAACAAAAAAAAAAAAAAAACAAAAAAATATTAGAAATTTTGAATAAATCGCTCCCAAAGTAAGAAATTTGTAAAAACTACAAGCGCAAATTCTACTTTGACATTTTACTATTTCGAAAGTATCGATGGTGGATGAATGAGCAATATGTTGTCTTAATGAAAAAGATATTGTAAGTTAAAAAAAATTATTTCAGTTTTTTAGGCTATTTACTTCATGAGATATAGAATAAAATTCAAAAGTCTACACGTTCCAATACACAAAACAGTGTTGCCAGCATATCTCGGAAACAACGTAATGTGCGTCAAAATTTTATACGAATTTTTTTCTTAACTCGGTCCCACATTCCTAAGTTTAGCGTATGTAACCGTACGTTTGTAACACCCGGTATATATAGATCTGGTATTACAGCCTCACTTTCCTATTAGAAACCCGTATCAGTTCTGTTGTTCTGTTCGGAAAAAAAGGAAACCCCATCAACTAGGTGAAAAAGGAAACGAAAACTTCTAGTAAGTAGAAAAACAACGAGAGGTAGGACAGGCGAAGTAAGTTATTTATCCAACCTAACGTGGTACCTACCATTTCATTCAGTCTTGTGAATAATACGGAGAAGTCTCAACTTAAAATCCATTGAAAATATGACAAAAAGATAAAGATGAGTGAACTTTTATCAATTAGATATTATAATCATTCTAAGAAAATTAGAATTCATGAAAGGCTCTCGAACTGATTGCTTTTTGGCACTGTTCTAAACTTGCACTTCGTGTAATTGTGAGCGTAATCAACCAAGTGGCCTTTAAGTCTTATATGGGCATGGAAACAAATGGATAAATTCACGTGTTACTTGACAAATTGGACCTACAACTTTTCAGTGTGTTTTAAGCAATTCATGCAAACATCACTGAAATATTATCTTATAGTCAGAAATCTACCATTGGTGGGCACCGTTGAGGCTTGAACACAGATATATAGAATTTCTTATCTTTTACACTAGCGACATCTAAGCAAAACATCAAACTTTGTTGTTGGTTATTTTAAAATTGCATGAGAACGTCAAAAAAATGATTTTTTTTTTTATTCGCGAGAGCTCTTAAGATCCGAAGAAAAATCAATTTCCTTGCAGAAGTCCATAGAATCTTGCCTCTTTTCCATTTCTTTATAAAACTGTTATAGATTAGTATGTCATGATATAAAATCCAATATAAAAATCTAAAAATTTAGTCACATAAAAACTGTCTACACCTACATCTACACACACATTCTGATACTTTTTATACTCAAAATCCATTAACCAATGAAATTTCATTAAATTAACTCGCAACCATCGTCACCATCATCATTTCCAGCAAATTAGTTGCATATTCAATACCCAAATTAACCGGAATATAACTGGGGCCTTCGACTTCATTTAGTAATTACTTCCGAAGTGAAACTCTAGTCAGCACAATTATTTCCTGAAGGTAAAAGCAATTATTGGGCATAACGTACGGCGTACGTGGCACGCAAACATAATATCCTTTCCGTCGATTAATTATGGTTACACAAATGTTATAGCAATCGATTTGGACCCAACCACGCGGTTTATCCTATAAGGGAATTCATCTGGTTTGGCTAGCGCCTACCATAATATAACACTAAGTCACGTCCTGCTCTCATACTCCTACTCCATTTACCATTCTTCCTGCTGCTTCTCCAAAAGAGCCGGAACTCATATATACTTGGCTGCCATCTTAATATGTTGACATTACCCTCAAAATCAATTTACAAGATCACTATCTTCAATAAATCATGAAATTGAACGTTTAATCAAATTGATGATACAATCCATCTGTGAGGGAAACAACAATCATATGTCACATTACCCGAACCCAAGCCAAAGGATGAATATCCTTCTGGGCTTCAAGCAGCATCCAAATCATCATCATCATCCCCTTATTTTTCTGGTGTTGGTATACGGCTACTGTTGCTGCTGTTGCTGCTACTGCTGCTTTTAATGCTGATGCTTCCGCTGCTGTTGCTGTTCCTGTTGCCGTTGTATCTATGGTCGACACATTTCGGAAGTCAGAAGTAGATTTCCATTTTTTTCCATTTTTAAGGTTGAAAGTAAAGAGGTACACGCATTTTTTTGTCTTCCAACACTCCTGCGAACGAGTTCTTCTACCGATTTCAAAGAACAACCCTCGACGGCGGAAAAATTGGTAAAGGAAAGGCGAAAGAAAAAAAAAATCATGCAAAAATATGTAAATTGTAAAAAAATTGTTTCCTCTTTCACACAGAACTCCTTTTTTGCAGTTGTTGTTGTTGTTGTTGTTGCTGGTGTTACTTAGTTGATGGCAGACTCCTTGTCACCGTTCGGCTCTCTGCTTAAAATGATTTCTTGCGACTAAGCACGAATAAATCAATTCTGTTGACTGCTGGAAAAAATAGGTGTCAGGCAACAGATTGAAAACTTGTATCTAACCATTGGGGTATAGAACACGATTGAGTTAAAGTGCAAGTTTTTCTCTTTTTTTGTATATATATTTTCTTTTTAAAGGATTTACAAATATATAGTTCAGGTCCTATTTTTATGGAGACAAGAATGTTGTTGATTTACTACTCGAAGTCCTTGTAAAACCATTGAAATGTGGCAACGTGTATTGGTAAAATTGCTGCAATAATGCAAAACGCAATAATGCATTCTCCGATAACCAAAATGATAATCTGATACAGATCCAGAGTCCATGGGACTGGTAAATAAGTATATAACATCCGTAGACAGAAGTCCAATATTGGGAAATATATTGTTGCAGAATGTGTTACCTGTACATATCACAAAGGCCCAATTATGGTAAACGCTTACAATTCAACTGCTATGCTATAATCCGGAGCTACCAGAATTCCCTTAAGGCACATTTTACTCTTCTGAATCGATACAAACACATATTCCAACCTTGCACTTAGAACAAGGAAGTTTGCAGAAAAGAGTCCGATCCAAGATGGTCGCAATAGTTGACATCGCAAACTTCGAGATAGAATATCTGAATTCTTACACAAACTCTTTGAACAGAGAAAAGCGAAGAAAAGCAAAACAGCAAAACTTCCACCAGTCCGTAGACCCCGGAAAATACAACCCATGAAGTTGGCGATAACACCGACACCTTAAAAGGCTTTAACAGGCCGGCTACAGCCATGCAGTAAGAGTCCACTCTCACTAGTTTTGTACACTCATCATGGAGGAAGAACTAAGATTTCATATTAAACAGGTCCTAAGACCTAAAACTTCGATTCCAAAAAAAAATTACGATAAAACAAATTGCAGCCAAATATGTTTTCTTTCTAATGGCTGTAAAAAAAAATAGCATGTAGAATAAATTTATGGAAATTATAGCGTTCGAACAAAATACAAGCTACTTTTATATGAAAAACTTCTGCAGTAAGACAAGGCAAGAAGACTGTGATGTTCACCTGCTAACCAGCCCGCTACTCTCTTTTTGATACTTTGTTCATGGCTTGTATATTCCGGGGGGTTACGACCACTCCCAAACTTTCTTTGGCAAAAATTCTGACATTTCTATCAGCTGTTCCGTGTCAGCACTATACATCGAACGATAGCGGAACTTCAAACCTGAACCAAGGACCCAACCCAATGTCCAAAACCTTGACACTTAAGGAATTATAAAATTCATCAACTTAACAAATATCGGAAGGTCGAAATTTATTAAACCCAACCGCAAGAAAATGTAGAAAATGAAGGTCCATAAGTAATTTGACATTTATTGAGCTGAAGTACGAATAAAACTGCGCTAAGCGTAAAAAATGGATGTAAATGAATAATCTCCACCGTCAACGAACAGAAAATAAAAATAAATATAATTCCGACAAATAAGTAATATCAAAGTTAATAACGTGATTTTGGTATATAAAAACTTGTACCAAGAATTAAATAACTTATTAAAACGCACCCTTTTGGAAATAATGTGAACTTAAATAAAAAAAAGTTATATTCAATATGGCATGAAGTCCGCCATGAGAAACTCGAAAATCTTAGTGTAGGTGGTGATGTTTTTTGAGAATGGATAAGAAAAGTGCGTGTGTAAGTAAGTAAGTTTTTTTTACGGGGACTGAGGAAATAGGTTCTTAGGTGGTATTCAAAGTAATAAAGAACTGAAAAATTCATTTTAAATTATTCCTGCTATAATCAGACATCGATAAGGAACTATTTGTTTTTTTTTTACACGATAGTGTCATACTTTAATGTCAGAATATACGACAAAATTCAATAAACTTTTCTACCACTTTTTTTGTGTATTTTTATTCAGTTCAGCAAGCTTTGCATTACATAGAATGAGCTCAAGATGATACTTCACATTACAAATTCAAAAATATTATTTCGTATTCAAACACTTGTAATGCTCTAAGTAGGTGTAAAATACAACAAAAGATCAGAATCTGTACCATGGGGGTGATTTTGATATTTTTGTCATAGCTTAGGCGTATATTTTGTGTCACATATTTTGACATTTCATCTCAAATTTGTCGTACTTTTTATTTACCATATTCACTTTGATTTATCCTTTTCAGCAACCACAAAATAAACTAAAATGAATTTGCAATGAATTAATGTCAAAATACACCCTAAAAGTATGACAAATTAGTCAAATGCTTCCGAAGTTATGACAAAAATTTTATACTGTGGTAAATGGATATTCTACACCTAATTAGAGCAATAAAAGTGCTTAAATTCGAAATAATATTTTGAATTTGTCATGTGAAGTGTCATTTTCAGATCATTCTATGTAATGTAAGGCTTGCTGAGCTAAAGAAAAACACGAAAAAATCAATAGAAAAGTTCATTTTATTTAGGCGTATTTTTTGACATAAAAGTATGACAAAAGATTAGAATCAACCCCTGGTACCAAAATTATCAGTTCATTTAAAATGGCTTGGTCTTGTTATGAGTGTAGTAGGCCAAGAAATGCTATAAAAAAAAGTCCTATTTAAGGATTGTCCACATCAAACGAATATTTAATTGTCGAACTATCGTATTAAGAACAATTAAATGTTTCATTTCAAGTGGATTAATTTGTCTTGTAATTTTGTGTGTATAATGTTACCGCACATAGTCTGACAGTAATAAGATATTTGTAACAATCTGACAACTATCTGTCTTGTTCGAATATTGAATGTAAAGACAACTATAAACTAACCTACATAAGTTTTCTGAAAGTTACATACATATTTTATACACTAAAAGCAATTTCATAGTGGTTTAGGAGCTACATTAATACTAAGTGAGTTCACTACAAAAATATTGAAGGTACTCTGTGAGAGGTAACTTAAAAAAAAAAAAAGAAGCTTATTTTATCGTTTTTAGTGCTTTTTTTTAATATCTTTAAATATATTAATAATTAGCCAAAAAATCTTAATCTATGGCCACAAAATATTCCAGATATTGATTTTGTAACGAAACAGAAACAATTCATCCGCCATCTTGAATTTTATTATAAAACAAGTATTAAAGTGTATCGTCATCATTGGGCTTGACCGAAGTCTTTTGAATGAATGACAATCTATGTAATATTTATGTATATCAATTGAGTCCCTACATACATTATGGTATACCTCAGAGTTCTGTTTTGGTACCTGTTTTATTTAGTTTGTTCACAGATTATCTATTTCAAGTTAATTTTGAGGTTAGCGTACGTTTATATGCAGATGATATATCAATTTTGTTTAATAAGTAGATAGGACTCTTTTTTCCTGAATACTAAGATGACCTCAAGAAATAATTTCGAAGTAAATCATTTATCTCCTTTAAAGCTTGACATGTACCAGTTACCTAATGTTCGATAAAATAAACAATGTGGGAGTTGTTTTTAATAGCTCTGAATTTCATTGTTGCAAATTTTGTATTTTCTAGACTAATTTTATTTTCACATTGAGATGGTGCGTATTATAAATACAGATATACATATGTTAATTGAAGTGTGATAAATATCTGTGCCGAAGTCGCCGTTACAACACATTGTGACCATTTCATCACACATCTTTTCCGATGTCATTTCATCATTTTGATATAACACAGTTCTGATATATCAAAGTATCTGACATAGGACATTTTTTACGCATATCGTGTCGAAATAATATTAAAATACTTGTGAAAATTTCAACTTATGCACTGTGTGGAGAATTCAATTTGCCGTCAAGGCAATTAGCTCGCAAAACTTGTTACTACAGATTTTCCTCTGAACATTTATAAAATTTTCCATTCGCTCGAAATTCGAAAATACTGACGAATTTCTCAAGGCAATTTGGCTAAGTTTGTTTTAACACATATATTTTGTTTTACTCAGACTCAAACTAGACTCTGAAGGAATTTCGAAGAAGAAGTATACCAAAAAACGTTAAAACCTTAGAGCTAGGTTGATGTGGAAAAGGACTTATAAGATACTGAATGTGGTCATTTGTATTAAATTGCTAACTATGCTGAAAAAATGTGATAGAGAGACAGGATAAAGCCAACATCATAAAGCTACTTACTTCTAAAAATGCAAATGAGAGCTTGTTATATCTGTTTTGATGTATAAGTGGTGAAAAAGAAAATAAAAGAAAGTTTAAATAAATAAATTTAACCAGTAGTCCAACAAAGGATGTCAGATTGGTCAAATTCAGGTAACGATGTATCACTAATTCTCAGAAATTTAAGAATATTGTCCAGGATATGGATATTGGTTAAAATCGGGCGAGAACGTTTCGTGAATATATAAAATAACAAGTTGAAACATCTATAATTAAACATAACTTAAACACAAGCTATCCATTTTGTTAACAACTACTAATATCAAAAGGTAACTAAACTAATAAGGATTTAATAAGCTCCGCTCAATATTCCAGCACGTAACACGAGCCATAATTTTCTCTGAATTTGTGTGTTTTTGTGTGTGTAAAAATAATCAAAAGAACACCTAATTACGGACGTTTCTTAATTAGTGTTCCCGGGGCCTCCAATTACCCACCGTGGAGCGTTTATAATTTCCATCCTTTGTTTAGCCTGTTCTAGAACTTTTTCAATTACACATCAAAACGGTAATAAATGTCGGTTACGCTCGCAGATACTTAAAACCATTTTCAGAATTATATACCTCAAGGCTGATAATCTTATGAGTAAATTGTCGTCGTTACGCTACGTGAGTTTCTCTGTTCCGACATACCGCGTCAAGAGTGCCAGAACAAGGCACAAGGATAACGCTAAGAAAAATGAAATTAGCTCGTGTATTGTAAGCATAATAATATAAGAAAAGGTAATTACAGGTCCCCCACCCCCGATTACCTCGATCTACCCTTTGCTTTCCAAGACATACCAGGGACATCGTTGAGCATAAGAAGCACATGCCTGTAGAGCACTCAAAGGAGTAGTTTCCGTCTAGAAAAAAAAAGCAAAAAAAAAAAACAAAAATTACAGGAAGCGAAGATAAAAGAGTTTCTGACATTATGAGGGCCTCACTAGAGAATTGTCATAATTAGAGGGTGCCTCTCTTTGGGCACATTCTATGTCGTAACACGTTCTTGAAAAGTTATCGGAAGTTAGTTCTCTTTTCAAATTAGTCTTTTACCACATCTGTGTCAAGTGATAACCTGTTGGGAGCCTTTATACACGAATCACCAAGGGCCATCTTTCTACTTTTTAAAATTCGCCTTTTTTCTCTTTTGTGTAGAAGTTTCTTTTGCCGTTCTGGTTATGATGGATGTCGCCATTTGTAAACCTTTTCTGGTTATTATAAGAGACCTTGAAGTGGTAATGAGGAAATTCACTTAGTTAGAGCCTTTAACTATCAAGGGAGAATCCTGCAAAAAGGTCTCCATATAGTTTTGAGCACGAAACTTTATGCTTGTACGACCAGAACATAACTGAAATGGGTTAAGTTCGTTAACTTTTTGTTAAAACTTTCTTTTTGACAGATTTTATGCCGTATGCATATTATGAATTTCATAAGGAAAAAATAGTTGATAAAGTATAGCTAACAAGGAGCTTCCTACTTAGCTTTTAGGTTGGATTTTAATGAGAACCAAAGCAAAGGAGGAATATATATGTTCATAATTTAATGTACGGAAGGATCATATTAAAAGTGATTAAAGTTCACAAATATGTAGTGGTTGGAAGGAGGTGGAAATAACATTTCCTATATACAAAAAAAAGTTAGGCATACAAATCTGACCTCAAAATGTAATCCGAGGAAAGCACTGACCTATACGGAAGTATTAATGTTTCTGAGGTTTCACTATATGTATACTTGATATGATCTCATACAAAAGCCTTGGTAAATAGCTGCCATAGTCAGAATTAATATAGAGACTGTGGATATGGTTATCTATTCAGGTCAGTATTCGATGTCATAGCAATGAACCTTAAAATGTTGCCTCACATCTAGCTGACAGCTCTGGTTTTTCTTTCAAGGGCTTAATGCCGAATGGAATGAGGATCAGTACAAAAGACAAACTAGAGCCCAAATGTGACAGGAAAAACAAGATAGAACTGTATCCGACCACTTTAAAGTAAAATTAAAGAAGATTGAAAGTCAAAGCTGGGGTGGAATTACATATACGGAGAGAGTGAGGAGAATTTGGAATATTTTACCCACACAGAAATACATTACCACGAGCTCGTGCAAATGAAAGCCTTAAGACGACTTGGAACAAAGCTATTTTATAAAAAACTGTCAGTCCTTCGAGCCGGACAATAAAATGAATGGGCACATTGTAATATAAAGTTTCTCTCCAGTGCAAAAAAATCAGAGCGGTGAGTGGATCTTTTAGTTCTGATCTTCAAAATGATGCCGTCATAAGGTTTTTCCTAATAATAAATCGCAGTTTCATAGAGGGGAATTCTTGTATACGTCCGGCTACATGAGTAAAGTTTAAGGATTTTTTCCTTGAATGGATCAGAAAAGCTAACCAATTATAGATAAGAGATGCAGCATATTAAAGAAAATAATTTTTTATTTATTTTGAAGGTAGGGGGACAGGAGACCTTATCTAAAGGGGGGCTCTAGATCCAGGCAGGACAGACACTAAGGACTGTGAGCCCCATGAGAAAATGGAAAATATTCCCATTAAGTCCATCAAGAAACAGTTTTGTACACCTGCAAGTACTCAGGTTCGCCCATCTCTGCTGATGCTTTCTATGAACATTCGCTTTAATGAGAGACTCGGTACTCGAGGTGGCAATGCTTACGGCGGGTTCCGGTCCGGGGAACGGAGAATCAGAGCTAGCACTTGTTGTGGATACACATCTTATCCACAGACGACCTGCAAACCCCCAGTAACTTGGATGTTATTCGAGTGCCACTCAGAGCCATCAAGGCTGCCTGCCTATTCGAAAGGATAGCAATGTCATTCACCTTGATTAGCATATCAAGGACTAACTTCGCTGCCATTGATATGGCGAAGACTTCAGCATGGACGACAGCGGTGGGTCCACCAAGTGAGTACTCCATCCCAATATCAGGCTCAGGAAAGTAAACATCTGTCCCAGCTCCGTCGGTGAAAATTTTTATACCGGACCCAAGAAGGCTCGATAAGGCACTTCCCTCAGTCCACGATTCCCTTACAGGAAAGCTCATAGAGAAACGACGCCCGAAACTAAGCTCAGGTACCATCGCATCAAGTGGCATACTGGCCTGAAGGTTTTCCAAGTCCAGCCCATACGCCAGAGAGCAATGAGAAGAGCTAGTCGAGCCGTCCTCCCAACATACCCATGACCGCAATCTGCACACAGCCTATTTGGCATCTGTCTGAATGACAAGATCCAGTGGTGGCAGACTAAGTAGGACCTCAGGAGCACCAATAGCCGTAGACCGTATGGAGCCCGTAATTCCCAACGAAAATTAATTAAAAATGAACGTGTAAATACGATTCCTATCCCAAACATTCAGTTGCAGAAGAAAGTAAGTAAAAATGTACGAAACTACTTCAACGGCAACAGAAAACAAACATTGGAAAAATGCGTAGCATATGCCGCCATTTATTCAACAAACAACCAACCATTAAGAGCACTGATGACTCATTTATTACTAACAATTTTGTCACAAGAATCATTCGAAGGAAGTGGAATGAGCTCCCATAATTCATAATAGTCCAACCATGCAGAACAGGAATACGAGAACGTCATCTCAGAATGCTTTGCATATTCATAGTAATAATTTATAGAATTCAGACGTAGTCTCCATACGTAAAAGTCATGAGGTGAATTTCGTTACTGAAAGCTGTTCATGGTTTAAGTGTATTCAAACGCTTCACCAAGCAACCAAGCTTCAGCAAGTAAGCCTGAGAAATAGAGATACAAAATGAGTGGAAGGAGCGAATAATTGTCAAGCTCCTAGTGTAGATTTATGCCATATAAATTGAGGAACTTAATTGGATTCAAGGGTCAATTAAGAGAGAAGGGAATTTAGATCTAGTCGCTTTTAGTTTCAGCCCAGGAGCGATTACAAAAGAATTATATCGAGTAATCGACAAAGCTCTAAAAGTCTCCGTACAAAACGGCCACACTTTTCACCTAGAGGTTCAAGAAACAGGCATCAAAAGGGTCTTTTTTAAAAAGTGTAACCAAGTATTATTAAGTCGCTTTAGAACTGCTAAAAAATTACCCGACATATTGCCCCATGAAAATATGCTTCCAACAATACTATATTTGCTTTCGAACGGTGGATTGTTCAGGAAGCAAGGGAGTACAACTTCAAAAAAAAAGTTGAGATATTCTGCAACTGAAGAAGTAAGGTGCAAGTTTGTAGGTAGAAATTATGACTAGGATTAACCAACTACGGTAAACAACTTCTAGCATTTATTGATGGGAATTAGCTAGGTAGACTTTCAATAAATTATGTTCAAAAAAATACAATTGATTTTTAGTCAATTTTGAAAAAATGTTATGTGAACATTATGGAGAATAATTAATGTAACTTACAAAATACGACTTATGTAGAAGAAAACAATTGGATCATTTGAGTCGATGACTAACGACTGACGGTCCGAATCATTTTGGAGTTTCGCCGGCTAGCTTCCATTAGCTCCTCCGGTGCTAAACAAGTTTGTTCCAGCATGGTTACATATACTCATTGTGGTCATCGGGTCGACACAGGGTTAACTTGATGTCCGTATCTTGATTGAGTAGCTCTTACGTATATACTCGTCGTACTGACTCTCACTAGCTGTCATAGGGACAGCCTGGCTGGTTCTTATTATACAACGGCATTCCGTAGTTACTATCCATCCACATTGTTACAGGTGAAGGTAATCAATAATACCAGACAACAACCCTTCGTAAGTCAATACGGATAAGAAAACTACACTCCAGTCTTCAAGAAATATCAGTTTTCCAAGGATCATTATCCTACAGTAGCTTCGAACTCTATAACGGAGTCAAGCATACTACAGGTAAAACCACCTTTTGAGAGAAAAGACGTATACATATTCACATGGACGATGCAGCTTAGTCTTTCTGTCGCATTGGGGGGCGGTGGAAAAGAAGACTGTGAAGCGTAGGGTTGACAAGTTGAAAAGCATATAAGAGGAAAGCATGCATACTTGATGGAAAGAAATTGTTGAATCGGAGTATATGAGTTTTTGAAGTACTGATGATCGCTTTGGCATCTCCCACAAAGGTACAAAAGTAAGGTAGTATGACTGAAAGATATCATATGCACGAATTGGTACCACTCACAGCGAGATAACAATACCTTAGTGATATACAACTTGAGATTTTTGACTCTGTGGGTACTGTAGCAGGGTGTGAATGGCCAAAAGGTCGTTATACAAAGAAGTTAAGTGCTCATGATAGTCTGAATAATAAAATCTCAGACATAGTCCCTATGGCACGGGGCGAAAAATGAAGAAACCAAGTTATGAAGGTTGATAAATGCTGGAAATCGAGTATGTATTTTAGAAGTACTTATATACCTAATATACATTGTATGATATAAGATTACTGGCGTCAATCTCTTAGCCTCTCCAGTCTGGAATCGGGCATATCTTAATCTTCGCGTGGTCCCCGCTGATAGCGCCTATTAAGGTTTGCGTTTGCCTGCATAGGATATTACGATAGGATTTTAGACGTTGCTAATAAGATCTTATGCCTGAATGGAGTAACCAGTCCCATTACTATAAGGATATCTATATGCAAAGATACCACTGGGAGTACTTATGCCCTTATGGTCATGTGCTTTGAAGCCATACCAATTGGGTGGACAATATTGCACTCAATCAACAGCGTGCCGAGACCCAAAGATCGGTGAAGGTTTTCGATAGGTCTCGCTTCGACCAGTAAGTCAAATGTCAAGCATCCACTGACATAAACAGGCACTCTTGAGATAGAATATCATATATAGTATTCTGCCTCTCGAGGGCGTTGATTGTCCCGTGTCTACAAATCCACGCATTAAGACTGCCGTAAGATTAAGGCTTAAAGCTAGGTGCTCACATAAAAGTTCGACAGTTTTCTGTCGTATTGGGGATCGAAATATCAAATTACCCCTAAAGAGTAATCGTGTTCTTAAGAGGAGCCTTAGTAACATAATCATCATCAAAGCCAAATTTCAAACGAATTACTACAGGAATTCGTAAAGTTAATCATTGTAAAGTAGAATTCAATCATGGTCCTTCGAGCCGGACTATATGTGCGAAATGCTAATATTGTAAAATAATTTATGATTTTTGTTTTTCTAGACGGACTGGACCATATGTAAAAAATTGTTCAGTTACTGGGTAAAATAAGATATTTTATAAAACTAATAAAACGAAAAAATAAGTAAAATCTCGATTCGTTTACGATATTTAAAATTTTCGAATCGAACACTTTTTAATATAAAAAAAAAAAAAAAAAACAGGTGGCTTTCAGACTTCTTTCGTTTCATGTACGCAAATTTCAATTTTATTTTTATTTATTTATTTTTTAAAGCAAAACAATTATTTAAGCATCACTTACCGGCAAAAACAGTGAGTGTAGCTTCAGCTGAAACAGCATCACCAACACCATTTTCAGCAACACATTCATAAGGGGCGTCATCTCTTCCAGCACGTACAGGCTCAATTCGCAATATTGAAACACCACCTGACTCTATGACTGTGTAACGACTTTGTGTTCCTGTCGAAGAGAAGAAAATTAAAATTGTTAAATTAAAACGAGATCACAGAGATTTTGTATTTTGTTTTTTCGTTTGTTTTATTTTTTCTATGCAAATTTCATCCCGAACACCTTCCACTATTTGTCAGATAAAATAAAATAAAGGGAAGTACCATTTGTAGGTAAAATATGTGGGAGCTAGTTAACAAAGCTCTCATACATATTATATGTAACTGGCTCGAAAGAGAAATAAAACTAATATTATTAATAATAAAACGTATATTTACCTGAAACTTTTTTCCCATTTCGACGCCAAACAATTGATGGCGGTGGATCCCCTCGTGCAGCACAGAAAAAGCTCGCCACACCACCTACTCGTACCCCTTGATTCTGTGGTTTCTTGATGATCTCAGGTGGATCTGTAAAGAAGAAATAGAAAAAATCGAATTTATAAAAATACAACTCTTGCCATAACCTGGAAACATTGAACAATCCACTCTATCCCCCCTCCTATTATATTTGTACAACATAGTTACAAGCACAGAGAGGGGGGGGGAGAGAACCGGAAGAAAAAACCACAAATGCGGAAATATTTATTGTTTTCTATACATTTCCAGAGACGAACACTTTTCCGGCAATTATCCTTAAGCTTTCTCTGAAGACGGTAGACGGTAAATTGACATTTCTGATAGCAGAACACATTATATGGTATGTGAATGCAGTTGTATGTACATGTATACCAATTGGAATAGGATGTAACATTGAGGTACGAAAAAAAAAAAAAAAAAAAAAACAAGAAAATTGGGAAAAATTTGAGGGTAAAGTTTTCCTGGCTAAAACCTGGAATAGGAAGTGAATGACGATGATGAGATTTCAAGACTCAATATGGGGTGATGGTATATACCAAAACTCTGGGTGATTTCATCGACTCAGATATAGGAAACAAGGGACACTATATACATATATACTACATTTTACAAGCATACTAGTATCTATCCAACCCAAAGGGACTGACCAACTCTGACTGCAATGGAAGCTAAAGCACAAATCTAATCGTAAATTGAATGGCAAACGAAATTTTTTGACGTGATTTATTGTCCCCCAATGTCACTTTGGGAATCTTTTTCCATTTTTCTGTGGGAGAATTGTTTCTTTCTTCTTTTTTTTTTACCCCCGATTCATTTGTTTAATGGTAACGGTCTGCTTACGCCTACAATTAGATAAGAGAAACAGAGACAACACAAATGGCTATACAGATATAAAGTGCACGAAGACAAGGCAAAGGATAGATAGCAACAGTAGTAGGGAAGTTTAAATTGGACATACAAAAATATGAACTTTACCCTTAAACTATATCCGGACTATTGAGGATGCGAAATGAACTCTTGTTGTAATTAATGACTTTCTCTATGTTCATTCTAGATAAAGTATGTGAAAAGAACACAACTGTTTTACAGTGAATTTGGTGAGGAAAATGCTGATATCGAGTTAGCCATTGTAAGGGATATTTCTCTGCAATATTAAAAATGATACTACACGTAGGCAGTGAAAGGATTATCTTGGACCTTCGACCGGATAATTTTTGTTTTGCTAATTTAATAATAGTGAGTCTTCTCAAATACTTTATTTTAACGGTAATTGTTTCACTAAATTTTTAGCAGCACCTCTCATCGCGTTCTGAATGTTTTCTTGTGGATACTCTTAAATATTTTTTTGTCCTCGATCTAACGTCAAAAAACTTGTTCAGGAATTGTTCGGCGATAAAGTTTCTGGAGTAGAGGTCGTAACTATTGGAAGGCTTATATTTTATAGTGATAATCATAGATGCACCATCAGTTCATCTGCCTCTATATAGAAGCGAAACTTGGAGAGCGACGTAGGTAGTACTCCAAAGTTACTCAATGCTTTTTGTAAAAATGTCGAGATGCGAGAAAAAATTGTGCATGACACTCTACCCTTCCGATTATTCGCATCGAATACGTTTCATCAGTGAATCCATAATGTCGAGTAGAGAACGCATAAATCCTCTGTGATTCATACCACGTAAATGGAAAAATTCGATTAGTATCCTCTTTACTTTGGTTTTACATCATTTCGTACATACAAAACCCATGAAACTTTTATTCTCCATCCAACGCATAAGGCATAAATAAGATTGGCATGAATAGGTCCTCAAATTATGTACTCGTACTGGTCTCAATTAGATGGCGCCATTAGTAAGCTCTACAAAAAATAGTCCACAAACCTTTTTGTACATCTCAGTTCAAGAAGGGTGGGTACTGCTCATTTCTTTCGTGCAATGGGGTTCTAATCATAAAATGATAAGGAAATGATACTGATACTTTCGAAGATCAATTCTCCATTATTTCCTATTTTTAGTTCCTTTCCACAATTAATCAATAAGTAGTTCAACTATCGGAATTGTAATTTGGAGTCAATATCATGGAAAATATCACAAGTATTATCTGATCTGAACATTTGTAGGGTAGTAAATTTCTTTCTGAAGATTTTATACATTTTAAATTAAATAATTTTTTGTTGGTCCTTCCAGCCGGATAGGATAAATTATTAACAATAAAAATAAGGAGGTCGTTTGCTATATGAAAACAGGAAAAAAATTTCATTAGCAATAAAAAATTGCAATCACCTAAAGAAACAAAACTTTTTGTTTTGTGGCACTATAACAACCAACTTTCTCCAGTTGTTCCAATTTTATAAGTGGGCCCCTACCCACCCCGACTTCAATACATAAATTTCCTTCCCGGAAAATTACTCAAAAAGCGGAAAATTGTTCTGAAAACATTTAAGCCAATACATTGCAAACCCACAGAAAAAAACAATAGGACCAACAACAACTGCCAAAACAATTTCAATTTATCTTTGGTTAAGTTGTTCAGCTCGATTTGGATTTCAACTGAGAGTAGCGCGTTTGTTTTTTTAGTTTCTTCTGTTCGTGTTTTTTTTTCTTTCTTGTTAGACAGTACCTACTTTTTTGTAAAAAAGTTGTTGCATTTGGAGGAGTAGAAAAGAACGGAATCAGTTTTTCTTTCGATTTCAATGTTGTTTTTTGTTGTTGTTTTTGTTGTTTGTTCAAGAGAGACTTCATCGTTTCCCACCGGCCACCCCCATATTCTTTGCCGTTCTTTAAACTGTGTGTGAAACTGTGAAAGCCCGTGAAATTCTTTCGATATTTTCACCCATTTATCCGACAAAAGCAATAAAGTCTTTTCCATGTTTATTTTTCGTTTATCCTATTGAAGCCGGTTGGTTGTGTTGTCGCCACTATCGATTTTGGTAGTAGACAATATTTGCTGGCTTGGATTTGCAAGGAAAATTGTTAGCTTTTCTGTCAATCGATGTTATCCCGAACAAGAAAGATAACGTCCAAACGATACTGAATTACTCAGAGACAACAAATTAAATAAACAGTATTTCTTAGTGGCAGTAGTGGGATGGGTAAGTGTGGTAACAATAAGAATTGCGATTCTATTGAAACAATGAACAGAAATCGGTTTTAGGTTTGAATATTTTTTTTTGTTTTTACTTAGTAAAGTGTTTTTGGTTGTATACGATATTTAGCAAGTGGAAAACTTTTTATTTTCCTTTTGATTATTTTTTTACATGCGAAAAAAATTACATTTGTTATTGTCGAATGAAAGTGCTGTTTTTCTAATACAGATGACTAAGAATTGACTATGCCAAATTTATTTTACTGCTGAAATTAATCTCGGTTGATTACGTTTAATAACAGTCGCCTATCTTAAGAATGCTGGCAGAGTATTAAAATCGTAGGTGCAAATAAGTCTGACTACGACTATGATCCCGATTAACTGAATTGCCATTTTTATTCTACTCATTGCCCATTGCCACATTCATCGTTCGTTGTTGAGCAGATTTTTGTCCGTATTTCTATAGGAAAAAGTTCTTTATTGCTTTGCCTTCTATATTCCACTTAATTCGGCAGTAGAAATATATGAAAAACATATTTATAATATCAACTGGTTGCCTGAATCTGTGCTGCTGGAGAAGGAGAGGTCTGCGTCTTTGGTGATTTTAATTCTGGAAACTTACACTAGTCATGTAATGAAGATGATATGGTCCTGGTTCTGCTGAACGTTAAAAAGGATTTAGAATTTTACCTAATTGATGGTCTCTTGTCTTTGAATCTAATCCAAGTTAATAATTTTACAAACTCCATAGGTAGACTTCTTGATTTAGTTCTTATTAGTGATAATTTGAGGCTTCTTATTTATTATAAAAAAAAAAAATAATACTGATAATAATACTGCTATTGATTTAAATTTTAACTTTGTCGAATTTTCGAGTTCTTCCTGTAATGCAATTGAATAAAAAAAAATTGTCACCTTTTTATGATTTAAGGAAAGCCAATTATGCTTTCAATGAACCCTTAAATGAGTATAATTGGAGATTTTTGTATTCCGTGAAAAATTTAAGTGCTGCTGTGATATTTTTAATTTGTCGTTATCCTCGGGACTGTTCCTCAATTAGTGGAAAATTTCATTCGTTCGTCCTATAAATAAAGCTGGTGTTATAAATGTTGCCAGTAATTTTACCATCCAATTTGTAAAATCTCTGCAATTTCAAAGATATATAAGAACATTGTCTCTTATAAAATTTCTTTTCTAGTTAAAGAGTACATTTCTATACCCCAACATAGTTTTGCAAAAGGACGCCCTATAGCAACTAATATAGTCTCCTATGTCAACTTTTGTTTAAATGTCCTAGAAAAAGATGGTCAGGTTGTAATATTATATACTGATTACGGGAAAGCATTTGATAAGGTTAATATTCGCTTGCTTTTATATAAACTTGAGGTGTTCGGATTCCATTCTGCTCTATTTGTATGGTTCTCTTCGCATTCTAACATAACTGAAAATGTGCAAAGCAGATTTACCAGGTTTGCTCTTAGGAGACTTAAGTGGACCAGTGATTTACCTCCTTACGATGCCAGATGACAGTTAATTGGCTTACAAAAATTGTCTCTCAGATGGAAAAATTATAATACTATGTTTATTAATTATTATTGATTAATAATCAGCTATTGGATCTGACAATATCCATTAAAAGTTCATTAAATTAATCCCAATATTTATAAATTATTCTCTCAGGCGTTCCTCAAGGATCCATAATTGGCCCACTTCTATTTATTCTGTATATAAACGATTTATCCTTCGTTGTGTGTAATGCCAGTGTACAATTCTTTGTTGATGTTATACAGGCTTCCCACAATTGCCAATTAGCAGATTGGATCGAAAGACTAAATCAAGATTGGGTGAAAAAAATCAACATGGTAAGAAACGACTTAAGCCTAAAATATGTAGGCTATTGATTTGATCCTTGGAAATGAGACACTGGCGCCACAAAACGTTTTATTTTAGTTAAAAGAAAAAAAGACCAAAACAAGAGAAATACTGGAGAGCTCCACCACTTCAACAATTGCATTTTTAAGTTTCTTTAGGAATCAATAAAAGAGTTAAGATCGGATGATGCTGATTATCTTCATACCAAAGAAACCTCTTTTCTAATTACCCAAATCACACCGTTTTGAATAAATAGCTCAATCAGAACAAGTATACTGCCGGAAAAGTGAAAGTGATATCCCTTTGGATATGTATAGACGGTCGTTTATGAAATTATCAATTCTCTTCCATTTACCCCACCTTTAACACCTGTAAATTCTGAAAAAAATTTGATTTTTTTTTAGTAACTTACGTGTCAAGTACTGAATATATGGAAACTCGGAGAAATTTCCATCTGCAACATATACAGGAACATGATGAAGGAATTTTTTGTTTACTTATTTCTTGCTCATTTTTTTTTATGATTTTTTTTATTCATCATAACACCCACGCACATACACACACACACCATTTTTTTTTCTTCATTTTTATTTAATAAATTTTATTTATCGTTAGACCGCGAAAAAGTTTATTTTTTTTATCGTAAAAGGAGATTGGAACAAAATGAAATTTATGAGAGGAGGGTGGGTGGGGGTGTGTTGTAAGTCAGCGGGAAAAATTTTTTTTTAAGAAATCTTTTGGGGTCCAATAAAAAAAAAGTATATACATATAAGAAATTTACAGGAGTCTGGAGGGAGGAGCAGGAGAGGGAGAGAAATGACTCATGCATGCACAACAACAAAGCGAAGAGAATATGCGAAAATGGAAACATACTGGCAGAGGAGTAAAGTAGTATCGTACAAAAACATACGACGAGTGTAGGGTTCTGGAAATATGATAGGGATAGGCTGGCTGATATAGGACTGCTGAAGAGACGGGAATTTTCTTCTTTTTTTTTTTTTTTTCTCTGTATGTACTTTGTGTTTGCTTGCTATATAAAATAAGTAAAGAGGCTTTTCAAGGATGATTTTTGCTTCCGTTATTCCTCTTTCAATAAGGAGATGAATGATGTTTTTTATATTCTGATATCATTTCGCCTCTTATTACTTTATTGGCATACGATTTCTCTTGCTTTTATTTTTTTATTTTTTTTTTTTTCATCCTTGGAAGGATGGGAATTATGGACGTAAATGTAATTGTGGAATGGTATAAGAAAAAGAAAATAAAACAAACACAAAATGAAAGGATATACCGTAAATTTGATAAATTTTTGATACATACAAGATTTTTTTCTTGTCTTTTTTATTAAATTATTTTCGTTTGAAAAAGACAAAAAAAAAAACAAAAATTCTTTTTATAGGAATTTAATATAAAAAATTGCAATACAGAATAGCGATATATATTTGATTTTTGACAGTTCATTCAATCAATCGTTTTTGAATCAATATTAAATATAATAATTGGTTTTGATAAAGGAAATTAGAAAATTATTTCTTCATATTTTGACAATGAACATTTTCTTTCCTAATTACAAAAAACAAAAAACTTTCTTTGAATATTGTGAAAAATTATAAGTTTTTAAAATTGTTTTTTTAATATGATTTTTTTCTTATTTAATATTTAGTTCACATTTTTTCCTTTTTTTTATCACATTTTAAACAAAATCTGTAATGTTTCTCTAAACAGCAATAGGTTGTCTAACATTTTGAAATTAACATTTCTATGATAGGTAATTTTTCACCACATTACATATCGCAAATACTCCGGAATTTAGCACGCTGCTAATATCTATTAGTAATTTCTGCTGAAATATAATGTCCTTGTATTGTTTTCAATTAGTGTTCTTTTATAATAATTCTTAATTTAATCAATAGAATTCATTCTCCTTTCAACAAGCATTTTTTAAAGTAGGTACCCAAAATATTACAGATACCCGTCCCTATGCTCTTAGTAATGATCAGATCTATCTTGATTTTCTCACTAAAATAATACCAAAAGTATTTATTTCAATTTATATGATCCTTGAAGATTAAATTTCATTTTGTCACTGAAGATCAATGTGTCGATCATGGTTTTAGCAAGTAAACAATTTTGGTAAAAGTAAATTTGAGAAACTTTAGATATAATTTACAAACAATAACGGGGTCGCCCCATTGGAAATTTTGGCGAATATAAGATTTTAGATAAAAAGCATTTCCAGTTTCGAAATTCTTTAAAATATTACATTTCAAAGCAGGCGAAAATTACTCAGGCCGTGAATCATATCGCAATTCGAAGTTACAAGTTTTCCGCAACTTGTGTAATGGTATCAAAAATTGTGGTAAAAAGATGCGATCAATAATCATATAACCATCATATACCAATTTGTCTCTGAGTTTTATGCGCATCATTATAGCGAAAATTTTACTGACAGTTTTTGTGCGCACCTATCTTAGATTTCTTCCATAGGTACATAAAGAAGCCGAAGTCGATAGCTTGAAAACCCTCCCTCTGAGAGTTGACACCGTTTGTAAAAAAAGCATTTCGAGAAAAACGCGTTTAAAGTTTGAAGGAGGGTTTTTTTTTTTTACATAAATTGTCTCCTTACAATCAATCGGCCATCCCAGCTCCATACAAAATCCATTCTGAATAACAACACGAAACTGACGAATTTGACCACTCTATTTCGGTTTTAGAAGAGCAGGTAAGAACCCTAGATATGAATGTCCGGTTAGGGATGCTCCAATCTCTTTTTCTAAGAAGGGTTGTAGCGACCGTAATAATGCGAACTTTAATTTGAAAATTTTACAGAGCACGCACAACTATAGTACTTAAAAAAAAAATCGATTTTTCAAAAATTTTACACTGAGATGGTCCCTTAATGAGTGTAGAAGGTCAGAAATAAGTAGGCTGGAATTTGTATTTTAAAATTAAGAAAACAGAGAATTTTAATTTAACATCAGATTTTATCGAATGAAGATAATATTCTTAAAAAAGTAATATTATAACGTTTTGGATATATTTTTTACTCGAATCGGGAAAATCAATAAAGAAGATAAGATTCAAGAACATTTGAACCTGGATTATTACTTCATAGCATTATTACAGAAGATCTATGATCATGCACGCTCAAATAGCAGCCCGTTTCTTTTCTATTTTCCTTCCAGATCTACAGCTGGCTTATAAACGAAGGAGGCATTGCCAGAAGCAGACATCTCCTCGCCTCTATTCTAAATCTAATTCTGAACAAGAAACTTGGAACCACTGCTGGTCAGACTCTAACTGGCTCGGTAGTTGTTAACTGTTTGTCACAAATGCACCAGGAATAAGTTCAATTGTTCATATCAAGTTGAACTAGTTAAAGCACATGGACTAGCTCGACATTGGGTCAGCTGGTCCATTACACTTCATACAGCTGTTCCAAAACCTGACGATAGCTGACTTCAGAACCCGACGTAATTAATAGCGACAGTGTCATTCGATGCTGCATTGACCTCTTCTAGAAAATACCTCCGTATTGGAGCACATCATAGTATTTTCTTTTGAATGCATAATTTTATTACTATAGAATTTTCAGGAATTCATATCTGCACCCCAGACACTAACTGTCCACAGGCGGTTAACGCTGCAAGTAGGCTTGAAGCCGCTACTTCTACACAATCTGGTAGTTAAAACCTGTTAGTAACACTCAATACCGGACTATATTTCACGCTCGTCTTATAAGTCGGTAGATTTGGCAACCGGATTAAGTATCTTCAATGCAGCTTCAAGTGTACCTGTACTATACTGCAAGACACCATCTAACAAGATCCACCACGTCAAGTTAACAAGTCGTGTGGACGCCAGACTTCCATATAAACTCAGTGCACACAATTGTACGGCTATTATGGCTGGGGCTCGGGTCATAATCCCTAGTACCCCACTAAAGGTTGTCCCTTCCTTGGACCGGAACCAAGTGTAGGCGTTGCCGTCTCGGTGATCAGGTTTCTTATTAAAGCGGATGTTCGTTTGAAACATCACCAGGGATGAGTGAACCTGAGGACTTGCAGGTGCACAAAACTTTTTCTTGATGGGTCCAATAGGAATTTCTCTGACTTTCTTTTGGGACTCGGAAGGAAACAATGCAGAACTGTGATTGGAATCATCACTGGCCACAACTCGCATCGAGTTCATCTAGCAAGGATGGCAATTTTTGACAGAGCCCTGAATGTCAATCCTGCCTGAAAGGAGAGCCTAAGCCAAACGAACACTATCTGTGTTCTTGTCCGGACTTTACCCGGAGTAAGTTGGATACCTTGGGTCTACCTTCCTATCTGTAGACGAGCTGAGAAATTTACCTCACCTAAACCTGATGCGCTTCATTAAGAGGAGTCTGTACTCAGCAAAAATTTCAATTTAGATACCAGCGAGCCTGTAGGCAATAAAACTTACTATACGTAGGTTTGTGTCCTGAAAGTATGAAAATTCATATAAAATTAGCGTAGACCTAGACCACAAGTCACATTAGAGACATCTAGTGTAAAAGGCAGAAACCCAACATGCGACAATTTAAGACGAAAATGAAAATTTGCAGTTCAAAGAAAATGAAAATTTTTAACGAGAATGAACTCTCCTAAATTTTATTTTGCACATAATTGTTAAATATACTATTTTGCTTTATATTTCTAAAACTTTCAACGAAATATTGCAATTTCTCGTCTGTGAAATATCGAGAGAAAAAACAAGTACTATTAGAGTTAAACAATTAAAAAAAGCGCCACTAAAAATGAAAAAACTCGACGTCATTTGCTAGATTTAGGCTTTATCTTTCTTAAATAGTCACAATCTAAAGAAATGAGAATACCTACTAACAGGAATTTGATTTGAAAAAAATCAATCTTTACCATTTTTTACAATTTTCCGAGCTAATATGTCCATTCCAATACATATTTTTTTATTTTTCTCGACGTTATTTACTAGACGTCTTCGTTATCTTTAATTTAAGATATAAGTCATTATTCTGGTACAAATTGTTTGCCAGAAATTTGCATTGAAAAATGTATGAAACTTGCAAATCTTAGTACTGACTCCTCTTAAGAGGACAGGAAGTTTTTTGTGAGAAGATGTTTAGCAAGCAGGTTAGTACAATGGGCCGTCTTGGCCTCCATGCTTAGGGTTTTTCATCTCCCTGAATATAATATATATACAGGGTGTCCCGTAAGTCGACGTGAAGCCTGAATCGGGTGATAGAGCAAATCATAACAGTTACCAGAAAAATATTTAAAAAAATCTAAGTCATGTATTTTTTAAATTATATGCATTTCTTTTGTTTTCGAGAAAATGTACACCTTGTGATCGTTTTTTAGCTCCTGTTGCTACAAATCTTTACTTTTTTTCAATTTTATTTTTCTTATGTAATCCCGAATAGTGCATATGTAACCTGTTACTTTAAATTCTAAGCCAACTGCTCCAGCTTGGAAGAAAATGTCACATTTTGCCGAACCAAGAATAGAAAATTAATATTTCACCCAACTTTAACTGACTGTCATGAAAAAAAAAATAATGTACTACGCCAGTTTGGCTAGTAATTTTGGCGCATTTAATAAGGATTCTAAAATGGTATTATTCTTGCTACATTATTTCTTAAATTACGGAAAAACACTTTTTTTCTTCAAGAAACCCAGTTTCGAAAAATTTCTTTTCACCTACTAAAATTGATTCTAGTGTACCCAAAGCTTGCCTTAAGAGCGTAATTACATGAAGTGTGAGTGAGACAGATAGTGACGCTTTCAAGTTAGAGATGCTAACTTTTTGTTAAATTTAGGACAAATTTTCCTTAATTTTAAAATTAAACACCAATTATTTGGATGCTAAGATTTATTATTTACAAAAGCTGTTCAAATTGCTTTCCTTTATCTGCAATACAAGTTCGACATCTTCTTAAAAAGGATTGGGTTATCAGATGGGCAAATCTTCCATTGTTGACAAATTCAACTGCTTCTGTTATTCTGGAGCTCACATTTTTGTAAAATTCGGTGAACTATACTTTTGGGCACTCTTGTGCATTCCTGGATTGTACGTACCGAAGTATTTGGGTCTTCTTCAACTGCTTGAAGAACTACGTCCTCGTAAGGTAAGGAACTTTTCCTTCACCATGTACATACTTGGTTCGGAAGTCGGCCCTCTGTGGAGAGTAGACGATGCACATTTGTAAAATCTCAATGATTTGATGAGCTAGCGTCACTATCTTACTCACTCACATTTTATGCAATGAGTCTCCATCTCACTCAAACTAGAATCTTAAAGTTACGGTCTTCCAGCAAGCTTTGGGGTGTATACTAGAATCATTTTTAGTAGGTGAAAAGAAATTTTTCGAAACTTAATTTTTTGAAGAAAAACATTTATCTAAGAAATAATGTAGCAAGTGTTGTACTATTTTAGAATCCCTATTAAATGCGTCAACTTTTAACGTTACTTGCCAAACTGGGCGTAGTACATTTTTTTTTCATTACAGTCAGTTGAAGTTGGATGAAATAATAATTTTCTATTCAACAGGTTACATAAGCACTATTCGGGATTACATAAGAAAAATAAAATTGAAAAAAAGTAAAGATTTGTAGCAACAGGAGCTAAAAAACCATCACAGGGTGTACATTTTCTCGAAAACAAAAGAAGTGTCTATAATTTGAAAAATACATGACTTAGATTTTTTTTTTATATTTTTCTGGTAACTGTTACGATTTGGTCTATCACCTAATTCCGGCTTGACGTCGACTTACGGGACACCCTGTATAAAAAAAGAAAAAAAAAACGGCTAAAAATACCATAGATGACAGAAAATCTAGTAATCGCATGGTATACCAGAGAACAGTATACAAATTGTGAAATGGGTGGTATTACATTCCGGAATGGACCACAACATATTTTAGAGCATGTCGAGAGCAAATATTGCTTTCACAGCAGTTTTGTATACATTGGATCGATCTTCTTAACACGGCAGTTACGAGAAAATATAAATCACTCGGCGTATCCATTATTTCTCATCTTCATTTTGTGGTCCATATAAAATTTGTGTACTCATCTTTGGTATTGCATGTGACATTTATAGTTCTGATGCCATCTATGATCATATACACAAAACAATTTTAAATATCTCAAATGTAGTCAATATTCTATCCATATAAAATCAGGAATCAATGTGTTTTCCATCGAACCACCAGACAGATGCTTTCAAACTTTATATGACAAAGAAAAGGACCAACCATCAGCATACCGCCACTAAAATCAATTTAATCATTCTTCAATGATCAAATTTTCCTCTTTCCAATATTATCATTGACAAAATTCTAAATTCCCTCATCAACTTCCTCTCCCATCTGTCAACAATTTTAAACAATATTAAGTTCGTCCTTCATTAATTCCATAAAAGTTGACTTTAAGTTAAAACCAATTCTGTTCTCTATGTGTGTGTGTGTGTAAGTGTACAATTCTTTAGCGGTTAACTCAAAACTAACCGAAAAGGGTTGTTGATGCAACTTTTGATCAATTTAAAGTTTTACTACTTTTACCCCAAGTGTCCCGACCGCAATTGCGGCTTGACCAACAAAGTTTTACTCTTAACTGAAATACGATGATTTTCTAGTAAAAAGTTTTCACTTAAGCTATAGATAGCAAAGCAAGGGAGGGGCTGTAATGATTGCGCTGTTGTTGGGATTTGTTGTCTAGAAAAGTTGCATTTCACACTATGTAAGTCATTTGATGTATGTATAATGCATATATAGATATATAGAAGATGACTTGGACAGAATTTAGCCTCAATTTTCGACTACCTCACCTCAATCTCAAAATAAGAACGACAATGATTATGGAAAGAAAGAAAGAGAGCTTTCTCTGTCTCTTTCTCTCTCTCTCTACTCATATAAATCTAAAGTTTTCCACCATGTTGATCAAGAGAAGTGTGTGTGTATTGAAGTACTTTTCATAGTCAATAGTATACGATTACGATGAGAGATGACATTGGTTTTTGGTCCTTTTACATTGACATCACTTCAAATTTCGCTACAGGACATACTATAGATTTTGTTCATATATACCAAGCCATTGTGGATATGGAGGTCCTAACTGTATAGTAAAGTTAAACATAATTAAGTTGTGGGCTTATCTCGTGTTCGGTTCGTAAAGTGCTGTGGGACTTTGTGGTTTTCTGAAATACCCGTAAGCTTCTATATTCGTTTAGAGATGCAACTTTAGTTTGTTTGACTTTTAGTATAGCCTTTGAACATTTTACCGGCTTTTAAGTCAACTATTATCTCTCACAAAATAGCAAAACTGTAAGTGGATCAATATTAAAGTGTATGCACTAGACCCCATTTACCCTTGAGGTAATATTTTCAGGGTAATGAATCACACTTAACACCCACCCCTCCAACAAGTGAATAATTCTCAGTCAAGTGTAAAATTTCATCTGTATGAACTTTTAAGCTGGGTGTAGATACTAAAGCTGGTAACTGCCTGCCTTTGTTTTAAGAGCACAAAAAAAAAAAAATTGTGTTTTGTTGTTGTTAAATATTACACCATTCAATACGTTTTACCCCATGCTAATTGTCGTTTCAACCCGTAAGTGCTCTACGATTGGAATACAGCATTTATCCAATTTTTAATAGCGAAAGTAACGTTGAAATAACTAGAATAGAGGAGGTAGAGGGAAGGGGGAGTTGGTTGGAATTCAAAAAGTCGACAGTTGGAGTTTGAGCTGCAATTATGCCCTCGCGTATTTCCCCCTTCCAATCACCCAAGAAAGGGTAATAACATAAATCGACATGGAAATTGAACGGGGTAGCATAATACTTTGCAATTTGAAATGGTTTTACTAACTTCACCACCCTTTCTACGCCGCGCATTGTCCACCGTCAACGATACCAACGTTTCAGCAAGCTGGTGAAACTCTTCAGTTTGCAATGGGAATTTTCGCACTAAACGTGGAAAGTTAGAGATGTGCGGCATATTTTTGGGGCAAATGCAAAATAATTACGATTGGTGTGTATGTGTTGGTTGCCATTGTATTTACTGCGTTATTATATATATATATATATTTGGAAAGGCATGTTAGTAGTATTGTTGTTGCTATTACCGAACGTATATTCCTTACTCCCACACCCAACAGTTTTTCCTACTTTTCGCTGCGTTCTCCTAGCTAGTGTAAAACTTTTCATACAGCTTTTCTGCTTAATGATCACACCATATTTTCGGTTGTTTGCTTTAACCTACTCCGAATTCTATATGCCCAGGACACCCCAATGTTAAAAGTATAGGTGTGGAGTATATGTACACGTACAACTACTACTCACTATATAATATATGTATGAGAAAATCAAATAGTCCTAGCTGCCAAGGAACGTATGAAACGTTCTAAATTGTAGAAGGAGCTTCTCCATTCATATACACACGCGTAACTATATATGCAAAAACATACATAGAAAATAGTAACTGTAGTACCGGAAGGTTTTCACCATTTGTAGCTTTGTGCGTTTCATTCCGTTTCTGTTTTGTATTTTGAAAATGTAATTATGAAATGAGCTAAATATGACGGTGAAACTTAACTAGTAAGAGTAGGGAGGGGAGGAGAATGTAGATGTAGGTACTATATTACATAAATGAGGGCGAAACATTTAATGACTTTATTACAGAAAGTTTGCTTAATTTAGGAATTTTGAAATTTTCTCATTTAATTGACTTCATTTGATTTGGAATTTAGCACCCCACCAACGAAACGTACCCCTATAGAAGATGGTGGATTTTAATTTTGATTGATGTATTCCGTATATATCCGTTGGAGTTCAATATGAATGAAGACTTTAGGTTGGTATTTCAATTGTTTTGAAGTTGATTTCTAATCCTTGATAGAGTATGAAAATGAAAAACAATTTAGGAGGCACATTAAAAGAACATATTAAGAAAATCCAAAGAGAGTTGGGTGAAGCTATAATTCCGATCAAATCATGTACATTAGCTAGGATTATCGTCTGAGGGATAGTTGCCTGGTTGGTTTAAGGAGGGCGATGAGAAATTATAAAACGGCCACTAAGATGGTCTATTGTGCTCACCCGTACATCTCCTTCCTTGAGATGGTGAAAGAATCCGTGGAGCGGTTTGTCTAGACACTCAATAGGATTCTGCTGTTGAGTATCAAAGGCTGCCACGTTACGTTTAGCTCTCGTCAGACATTTACAAAGAGATGTATAGCAGTCTCATCATCCTCCAGGTACAGTCTGAAGGTAGATGATCAGAGTCAATGCCAATGGTGTCAAGGTTCTACCTCAGTTGACATTAATTGGATATTACACCAGTTAATAGTCTAACGTCCGCCACACTGTACCTCAGAAGCTCGCTCGCTCTACTCTACCTCAGAAGCTCTATCGGCCTACTGACTACTGTATCTCAGAAACTCCCTCCCATAGACGGGAACGCCTGGCATGGCTCTGTTCACAAAACATACATGCTGAGGCCCTCTTATATGAGTTTGCGAATTGCCCCGTTTGTAGCCGTGCACAGGAGCAATCTGCACATTGGCTTTGAACTGATCAAAGGTACATCTGAGCTTTGTTCATCACCTTTCTCGATACTAGCAAGGCCTCGATGTCCCGGGGGATCCAAATCAGGTTCACCCGATTCCATCTCCGCACTTCAGCAATATCAGTTTTGCACCTATCCTCCGTTGGGGATAATCAGAAATTTCCCAAGACTTATCGATCCCTCACCACTACACTGGCTAATGAAAACGACGAGAGTCTCGATGAATATGGTCTGATGACATAGCCAATTCAAGAATATCCTCGACGAAAATCGTAGATATTGGGATATTATCACTCAGGGGTTTTTTAAGACTTTTCATCGACAATGATTGATCCTATTTAGACTAGTAATATTTTTTGCTGGTATGAAAAAGCGCAAGCTTCTCCTACTTCAACATAGTAGCTTTTCGCTAAATTTTCTGAAGGATTAGGTTCACATGTTCTATCTAAATTGCAGACTTTTACAAAATTCAATTAAGAAAAGACAAAAATTAATAAATTACACTGCAATGCCTGCAGTTGGAGCAGATAGCAATTTGTATATGGCGTTTCATATCAGCAGGAACCAATACTCTTCAGTACGGCCAGTTCCTGCCTGCTGCAAACGCCTGATGTGACCTTTCTATAACATGTTTAGTATAACCTGAATCAAGGTTATCAGACTCACTTTGATTAGTATGGGCCATTGGCTGAATGGACAGCATGCGAAGAGACTGGGAGCCCATTTTAATACACGCAACCACAGTTGTGATGATGTTAATAAAATGGAGAATTTTATTTTATTTCATGGCAAATAGCCGGCATTTGTCAGAGTCAGACATCAGCCCTCTAGGTAGCGTTTTTGTTTTTTTTTTGAGAACATTATAAAAGAGAAAAAGCTTTTAAATCGGTAAAGGAAATAATTCACTTCTGGAACTCTACTGATTGGATTTACCTTAGTTATCTGAATTTATACCACAAGGCGATTAACATTAAAAGATAATAATTAATCACCTTGTGGTTTGCGAGTAATGGTACTAGTACTCTACTTATAAGTGTTATTTGGGGCCCCTGAGCTCTCCACGTGAACCAAGCAACTTCTCCCGACAAAAGAGCTTTATCCCCCTTAGAAACTAACTATTTCCAAATTTTTTGAGAAACATAAGGTTGGATATGATTACTCCTAAACTAGAAGCTACACCAAACACTGTTAAATGATAAATACTAGGCATGAGAGATGGAGCCAAGCTTTGTTCAAAAATGAAAAAAAAAGTGGCCGAAAATTTCCCTGCAAATAGGAGAATAATGAAGGTTTGAGACGGAATACAGACACAGGCACAGAACACTTCTCATACATCACTCCATCAGCTATAGAACGAATTGCTTAAGCTTCTTTATTTACAATAACAACAATTTTGCAAAATCTTCTTATAGAAGATACGAAGTGGAAACATTGTCACAATCCGGAACTCTCAGGAAACTAGATTTCTTGGCTCACTCCTTCTGGAAGAACTGCATGAAGCCGGTAAGGAGTGTTTGGGGCCAATTTTGAATTTTGCTAGAACGTCCTGTTGAGACTTATTAGCAATTGCTCATAGTTTGGAGGGTGAACAATCGTCCTCGTTGTGGCTTACGTTCAAGGGACCTAGTCCGGATTCCAACTTTGTTTCAATCCAACCATCCATTGCAAAATTTCGCAGACCGGACACTTGGTGATTGACATTTATAAAAAGGTCAAAAAGCGATTTCAGTCGTTGCAACGTTTTGATTGAAACGGCTACTGAATACTAATACCAAATTTGTTTCTATTTATAATGAAGAAAAGAGTGAAAGGCCATTTTTGCCATTGATGAAATCACATCGTGTCAATGGTCGTGAACAGATCGCTAAAGTACATAGAAGATGCGCAGAAGTATCAATACTACAGAAAATGCTAAGATAGTACGACAGACACTACAAAATAAACGGAGAGGAATAGGCCACATGAAGCTCGCAGTTCACAGGATTTATTTAAGACTATCAAGTAGGAGAGTTCGGCGTATCAACCGTGCAGACTAGATCTCGTACCAAGCGACTATCACTTGCTTATGAAGTTGAAGGAGCGACTTTTGATGACAATGACGACGGTCAAAGCGTGTTGATGACGCAGTTAACAGACCAAGCCGGAGAGTGTGAAATATCAAAGGTCTTTAAAAATTTATCAATCTGTATTTATTGGGGTGGGGATAATTCTCTGACATGTTTTATATAAAGAACGAGCTCAACCTGTATTGGGTATTACACAATACCATATGTAAAACTCTATCTGCTTTACTCTTTGAGTATTAACTTGTGGATGAATTAGCAGCTATCGTAAGATTTTCTAGTTCTTCGGGGTCCAGTTGTTCCTCGGCAATTTACAAGTAGATTAGAAGTCAAGTGCGGTGTTCCACAGAGACCAATATTGGGTACTCTATTATTTTACATATATAGTATGAACTTTTAGAAATACTGGCGAAAAAAATAAAAATATTATTACTGACGTTAATGTAAAAATCAAATAACATACGCATGTACAAGGGCTATATGTGGCAGAGATTTAAACATTTTTCTAACAATTCAAAAACTTGACTATTTACTAATTATTTAAGTAGGTAGGTATCTACACCCTATAACGAAAATTGGCAGTGAGCTGCCATTATAAAGAAAAGTTCGTTTAAAGACAAAATTTATCTAAAACAAAATTGTAGGAATCTTGTCCACTGACACGTCACTGAATATAGAACATCCCCTTGAAATTTTAATTGTACCGCCCAAAAAGCTTAAAATGATATTTCAAGGCAGCTAATTTTTCTGTGAAACGCTAGAATGCTCCAACGATTATCAATTTTCTAAAGTTGAACACATAGGGTGTATATAATTATAAAGCCATAGGATGTTTCATAACATATAAAAATAAAATGTATAAATAGAAGAGGGGAGGGGAGTTGAGCATTTCGAGATCCAATACACGAGTCTACCGGCAATTTTCCGCCAGCTGCGTGTTTTGATCAGCAGCTCAAGACTTCGTTGTTATCCTGATGAGATCGCCTTCACTGCTGATCGAAACACACAATATGCTCACAAAATTTCTTTATGAAAATTTGATTTTCGGCTACAAAGCCAGTAACTAATACTGTACCTAAGTAATTGTCCTTTATATATTTAAACTACAGAGCTTTACAAACCATTCGGAGTTCTCCCCAATATGATTTTTATTTATCCCAAAGGTAGTAGTAGTAATTTTCTATAACTTAAGCCAACGCCCAAGGGAGTACCCTATAATATAGTTGGTACAGTGCAAAATGATTGAAAAGAATAGTAATTAGATAAAGAGATAATTAAACGAAATGAGAAAAGGGAATAAATAAAGTTCCGGTTCATTCAAAAACTTTTAAGAAGAAGAAAAAACAGTCGGTGCCGGACCACCGCATAATTTCAGTTGTTTTTTTACTACAGTATGGACCAAGTTGCGTTGAAATTTTAATTGGTGAACAGGATATAATATGCGGATGTTGCCAATGAGCATGCACAAATTAGATATCCCACTGAAGAGTTCATCAAATATTAATAATTAGTACTGATTTCCGCACTTGAAAGTAACACAAATTATTTAAGTAAATGTTTAGTATTTCGCCTCGTATATAATTCACGCTTAACAATTATTTTAAGTGCACATATGAGGTCAGCTTGACTGTTCACTTTGGCGTATACAGCAGGCAGGAACCAATCCGTACTGATGAGTATACGATTCCTGCTGATACGAAACGCTCTCTTTTTAGAAAGAAATTATTTTTTCAAAGATTTTTCGTTTGTAAAAGAATTCTTTCCACTTAATTCTCGAGCTATGGATTTGGGAGCAAACTCGTCAATTTCATATTGACTAAATTCGTTATAAATTTATTTCATAGCAAAACTCTAATACAAAATATACCTCAGCATATCGTATAAAAGATATTCAAAAAAGGATGAAAGAAAAACTGAAACCTTCAAAAAATCTCAATTATTTTCTTTAATTTTATTCCGTTTTTGTTCAAAGTTTTCAAATCTTAAAATTTTCTATATATGTCCATGAAAAAAGCTTATAGGAAGTATCCTGCTGTAGCCAAAAGAATAATGCCTCTATAATTAGTAGTGGCCTCATTCGTACTCGAACCAAACAGTCAATAATATGTTATTCAGTAAATCGCCGACGACTCTTTACAGAATTCACCCTAGTTTATCTTCATTTAATCTATTTCTCCTTTGCGTGATATGAATTTTAAATATTAATCCTAAAACTCATATCACTTTTGTAAATAAATTGTCAAATTCAGAGTAAATTTCCTGAAAGAAGTCAATCCTGCCAGCAACAACAACAACAAGAAGAGTATACAAAAAAGCAAAACAAAATTCCCACAACGTTTCACCTTTTATACCATTGTTGCCTCTCAATGTCCCATTTTTAGTTAGTGCACTCACATAGCCTCAGCGCTTTTATAAAAATAAATCCTTGGCCCTTGAAAATTCTCCAGAACCGAATTTTCTTTTAATTTATCATTTGGGACACGTCCCTGAGCATAATTTTCCAATTGAGGAGCTTAATTCAATGTTTTTTTTTTCTTTTTTCCTTCTTTCGTCCACATTATCCTCACCCAGGGAGAGTTTCTTTTTTGTTAAGTTTTAATTACGACATAATCTGTTTCCTGAGCCCGTGTGACACGTATTATTACGTAATTAATTTGGTGACAGGTCTAGAATATTGAAATACTTAGAAGATTGGTGGAATAGATTTACCACTGAAGACCACACCAAGCTGCGATAGTGTAAAAGTTAATAAAATTAATTCGTGCAATAATTCTTTGGAAAGTTATTAAGGAAAGTTTGTTTTTTTTTTAAAAAGAAAAAAAAAACTGTCTTTTTCACGATTCGAAATTTATTTCAATCTTGATTTGAATTTTTAATTTCTCTTACGTCTACGCGGGTGGTTAACTAAGATCAACGGGTCACTTAAACTTCAACCTCGAAAATCTGCCCTGACACGAGATATTTGCCAGATAGAAACCAGGTAATCAAGTAAAAACCCTTCTGAAATTAATTTCAAAAGGACAGGACTACAAATCCAGGATATTTGAAAATTCTGCAAATACACATAGGATAGGGGAGGGTGGTAGGAGAGTATCCAACAAATATTTGCTTGGAATTCTAAACTCATTAACCGATCTCAGTGCCAGATTAAACTATTTTCTAACTGACAGCTTCAATTAATCTTGGGAAAAAGTTGTGAACAAAACCAGACCAGAATCCAATACGCCTGCAGGTACGTATAGTAAACGGAATGGGATCTTCTTTCAGTACACCTCCCCCTCCTACAATAATCCACCTACAACCAAGATGATTGCTGCTTGTGGAAGAGAAAACCAGGAGATTTCTTGAAATGTATAAGAAAAACTTTTAAAGTGCCATACCTACTTACGTTACTCAAGAAATAAGAAAAAGATGAAGAAAAGGCGGAGTTTGAAGAAGAATAAAAGTGCAAAGTTCAGAAATTGTCGGATCGCAATCAAAATTCAATTTTTACTTCCGCTTCTGGTTATAATATTATAAATTTACGCCAGGACATTAAGGACGTTTTACCGTTTTTATTATTCAAACAAGAGTGCGAGTATACTCATGTTGTGCAATCCAGCAGTACCAGCAGTCTGAATCCATGCAATGGATTTAAATTTCAAGAAAATCTGGCACAAAAATTTCATTCATCAAACAGAAAAGGACTTTCCGAAGAAATTAGGGACTAGTAGAAAAATAAAATCGACGAGAATAATAAATAAAAAGGAATGTTTAATGAGTTTTGAGAAACTTACTCTGAACTAACATTGACAGACGGGTGTTGTGGAAGCGGAATCTGTGAATAATATGGGTTCGACAAGGACTATAGTGAACACATAAATACACATATATACTCGTACTTAACTAAAGGATATACTTAAGGAATATAAGTAAAAGTATTCCAAAATCCTTTTCTCTATATCTCTGTATATATTTGAAATCTCACTAGAGGGTCTCTTGATAAATAAACTTTTCTTCCCAGAGAAATCACATTTTCCATGATGATAGTGTACGCTGTGTTTGGAGATCGCTTCTCAACAGCATAGTTGAGTTTTTCATGAATGATCTTTGTGTGTCTTTCAAGATTCAGACCTTCCTTTCTCTCTATCTTGAAGCTTCTATAAGAATGAATAAAATTTCCTGTTTGATTTGATATGGCGAACAGATGATTTGATGAGATATGTGGATAAGATTGACTTAAGTATATCCGGGTAGGAATTATGTTCAGTCGACTTTGTCCTTGTCGTTTTAGTAAAAGTATAGAAATCTTTTGAAAGTACCCACTTTACTTATGCAATGATTTCCAACTGTTTCAATAGAGCTTAAGAGTTATATATTGGAACAGAGGTAGATTGGATACTTACATATATATATAATTTGAGAGCATTTGACAAATTTATCATTCTTTTGGGGGATTATGAGGAGAGAGGGAAAAGAGAAGAATTCGAAATAATGCGAGTAACCAATCGCAAAAAAAGTTAGTATAAGAGTTACATGGCGATTGTAAAAGGTTACCCGTTAACTGACGTTAATACCAAAACTATTCATTTATAATTGGGAATATAGTAGAAATTATTCAGGAACATCCATCAGGACCAATGACAGAAGATCCGAAAGTTTTTACAGGAGGAATATAATATGTTATCTATAAACTTCAATTGTTATTGATGACAACCGTTTACCTCTATGTAAACGATAATAATCTAAAATGTTCTTAAAGATAAATACGTTTTCGTCAAAGAAACTGAAATAAAAAAAAAAAGTTTTTCAAAGTTTCATATTGACTGTGCTATCTGTATCGGATTGACGCACTTTTGTAGAGCAATCAACACAGGAATCAAGTTAAAAAATAAATAAATAAACAAATAAGAGCGGAACCCAGTGGGAAATATAACAAGCGCTTGTAAGGGGAGAAGTGCTTCCAGAAATATTTTTTTCGAAGCGCTGTCTTAACATACCCAAATGAATCTTTCCGGAAACAGATCCTTAGATAACATAAACTACTGGCACTTCTGCCAAAATGGATAAAAACGTAAATTTTTCCTTAGCTTTTTTCGATACAATTTGTATGGAGAAAATCGCTTCGCGCTAACTCGCGTCACCTTTTAATATTTATAGTTCTTCATAGCTGCAAATATAAAAAGATATGACTCATATGCCTCTGAAAACAGAGCAGAAAAATATCTTGAATAAGTATATCTTTCTCTTGTGATTCCCTCTGCATTCGCTATTAGCGCTTCAAAATTGCTTACTTTGCGAACTTGCTCACGTCAAAGTTTTAATTAAAAAGATATAAACGAAAGTAAAGTGGAGCAGAACTGAAAGCATCCGAGATAGTGCTTTTGTATACGATTGCAATTACCCAATTGGAATGTATTCACAATTTATTTATTTAATATTTAGCCAATAAAGGGTTTTCCAATAAGAGGTGTTATTTTAATTAGCCCGCTATTTTGGTAGATGTCACTTTTGGAGCTGTCATTTTTTGACATTTGACAAGTAGAAACTACGCCATTAACAAAAATGGAACGATACACGATTCCACAATGCATTGAAATTATTAAAATTCACTATAAAAATGGTGAAAATGTGACAGAGACGGTTCGTAAAACTCAAACATTTTTGGGTCGTCGTGAAACTTCTTGTCGGACCGCAATACAGAAATTGGTAGAAAAATTCGAGCTGTCGGGACAAGTTAGTGATGTGAAGAACAAAACCCGTGCACGTCGCTCAAGAACAGCCGAGAATATTGCTGCTGTAGCCGAAAATGTTGAAGAAAACCGAGGTTTGTCAATTCCTCGTCGTTCTTTGGAATTAGGCATTCCACAAACGTCATTACACCATATTTTGCATAAAGATTTGGGTCTTAAGGCTTATAAAATTCAATTAACACATGAACTCAAGCCGGCCGATCATCAACAACGTCGAGTCTTTGCTGATTGGGTCCTTGAAATGCATGAAAATGATCCGGAATTTCATCGAAAACTCATCTTGAGTGATGAGGCCCATTTCCACCTCGATGGCTTCGTCAACAAGCAAAATTGTCGCATATGGGGCTCGGAAAACCCAAGAGTTATTGTTGAAAAGCCTCTCTAAACTCAACGTGTGACTGTTTGGTGCGGTTTATGGTCCCGCGGGGTCATTGGACCTTACTTTTTCGAAAATGAGGCTGGAGGAACAGTTACGGTGAATGGATTGCGCTATCGAGAGATGATTAATGATTTTTTATGGTCGGAATTGGATGGTATTGATCTGGACAACGTTTACTTTCAACAAGACGGCGCTACGTGCCATACAAGCAACGAAACCATTGATCTTTTATGGGAAAAGTTTCCGCACCGTGTTATCTCTCGAAGAGGTGATCACAACTGGCCACCGAGATCTTGTGACTTTACACCTTGCGACTTCTTCCTTTGGGGCCACGTGAAAGAGAAGGTCTTTGCCAACAGCCCAGCGTCGATTCAAGACCTCAAAGATGGAATTCGTGAGGCTATCGAGGACATAGGGCAGCCACTTTGCGATTTGGTTATGGAAAATTTCATGAAAAGGATATGATCCTGTAGGCGTGGACGTGGTGGTTATTTGGCTGATGTTATTTTCCATTATTAACGGCATACCTTCCTCTTTATAATGAAATAAAGATCCGATCATTTATCTCAAAAAATGGCATTTTTCTTTGAATATCAAAATAACACCTCTTATTGGAAAACCCGTTCTAAATATATAATCTGACTTAAATATAAAAGTTACGTAATGAATAATTGAGAAAAAACATATTGCAATAAATAAAAAAAAAAAAAAACAACCGTCAAAGAATCGAATTTCAAATTGCTCTTGTGTCAATATTAAAATCTAAATAATTTTGTAGAGTAATTGAAAGAAAATCTTGTTAAAAGATTATAAAAATATCTGACAATTTTTGCAGTGCGTGTTCTGTTTTTATAGAATTAGTCTGGAATACGATGTCTCTGGTAAGGTGGGGATGACTGGAACAGATTTACTTCCTGAGTTGCTGATGGAAATCCAGTGGCGTGCTACAATTTGAAATTTTTTTCGAAATTATACACATATTACTGAGGGGCTCATAAAATCCACAATTAATTCGATGACTTGCGATTTTTTTTATTTTTATATTATTAAGCTCAGCGGATATTCTATGACTAATAGAATATCGCGGTACCATAAAATTCTACCGGGAACATTCAAAGAAATAGATTTAAGAATTTCAGGAGAATTTATTAATCCAGTCAAAATTTTCTGAATACAAGATAAACGCACGCCTCTTATTGAGCGACGTCATATTAATTAAAACTAGACGATCAGAATAAGGTGGGAGCTCAAACCTATTATTCCATGGAAGGCGATGAAGGGCAAAACGTAAAAACGTTTTCTGTACAGATTGAATCCAATCAATATGTATACTGTAATAGACCTGTGAGGTGAATCATACAAGGAACACAATGCGTACGATTCATTAAATTCTTTAGCCCAGCGCTTAACAAACCCAAGTATTGAAAAGGCTCTCCCAATAATATAATAAAGATTCTCAGATCCGTAATCTGGTTTACTATTATAGGAACATTATATATATGATACTGTTACGCAAAAGGGGAAAACTTACGGTAAAGACAATGACATAAGATTTGAGTATATTTAGAAATAAATTATTATGCTCGCACCATAAATTTAAAGCAAATGCATCATTCTGTAACAGTACACAATCATTCAATGAATGAAACTGTTTAAAGATCTTAACATCGCCAGCATATATTAAAATTTCAGAGAATTTTATCACAGAAATGAGGTCATTAATAAATTATACAAACAATAAGGGACCAAAATGGCTTCCCTGTGGAACTCCAAACAGCGTACAAACAACACATGAAAGCGCGTTTCTGAAGAAGAATTTAAAATTTCTACTACTTAAATAAGATGAGATCCAATTAACTAACTATGGAGAAAAACCTATTTTTAACAGCTTAAATAGCAGCACTCTGTGGGGAAGCTTGTCAAAGCCTTTGGAGAAGTCGGTATAGACACAGTCAGTCTCCAACCCCTTCTCAACGATATTAGCAATAAAGAATGCTAAAAGTGTCAAGTTGGTTAAGGTTGATCTGTTTTTAATGAAGCCATGTTGTTTTGAGCTTAAATATTCAATAATATTAATAATAATTTACTCAGTAATAGGCCATAGCTACACTCTTTTATATTCATGCCTTAAGTATCTCGCAATATGAATATATGTATAGTATGTAAGTATACCATTTTCCCTATAAGTTCACAGGACGTTTTGATTATGTATAATAAACAAATCAAGTTTTCGAAGATTTCAGTTTTTAATAATAAAAATGTATTCTGTATTGCATTAGTTGCTTTTATGAACAACTAGAAGACATTCTCCTCAGCAACACAAAAACATTTCTAACACGACCCCACGAACCCAAATGAGGACGGAAAACTAGTCATGCTCTGTGCAGAATATAAAAGTGCTTTTAATTTTGGGAAACTTACTGAAAGCTTTATGGAAAAATATCTCGAAAAAAAAAACTCTTGAGACAAAATTCCAATTAACTACAAAACCTGAAATACACAAATTTCGGAAAAATATAAAAATCCTGAAAGTCGGAATGTGAAAATCTTACCGAGTCTGCCGGCCAAACAAAAGTCTCAATATTAAAAAAAAAAAATCCTAATTGATGACAAATTCCGAATTTTCTTTTTTTAATGTCAAAAAATACACCATTTATGGAGACGAATTTTATGTTGTATTCCTTTTCGTTTTACAAAAAAATTTAAAAAATACTCGAAATTTTCAAAGTCAGGATGGAGTTTTTATTATCGGGATACCATGACTGACTGGTTCAATCTCAAAGCTTGCTGGCATAATCTTGAGGACTACGATGTAATGTTTAGAAAACTCCTGTTCTATCAAAATTCCATATTTTTTTAAACTTCACTTTTTTCGAAGTATAATTTGCAGTTGATATTCAATATATGTATTTCCAAACAAGCGGCTTTTTTCAAATTTCAATTTTAACAACAAGATTTTTAAAAGATTTAGAAAAAAACAATTTTGAAAATGATACTTCGTACCTAACCTTAATTTTACTTTGCCCTGCATTCTTTTTGTGATTATATTTCGACATTTGTCCGGAATGTCGATATTTTGGATTTTGTCTCTTGGAATTTCGTGTTTGGGTTTTGGATTTTGAATTTTTTTTTTCAGAATTTAATATTCTTTAACTTTCCTGGAAATGAATGAAGAATCCAAATTTAATACCTTTAATGGCATCATATCTGATAATTGGGGCACCGTTTTCGAACATTGAAATGTAAAGTGCAGCCAAGATGGGAGCTAATAACACCAATAAATTCGAAAGTCAGTCACCAATTAACTAATAAGAAAATTTCAATTAGAAATTACAGATTACTTATTTTTGGGTGGCTAGTTAGAGAATTGAGTCAAGACTAAAAAGTAATCTTGAGTCACCCCTGTGAAGAAATCCAGCAAAAACACAAAGTAATGAGTATCTACCGTAAGACGTATAAATGGTTTTGGAAAGTTTTTGCAATGTTTTTCGGGAAAGGAATATATTATTGATCTGGTATGTTGAAATAATTAATCTATCCATATAATATCTATCCATTGATAGAAATCAATCTGAACAACACTTCCACAGTCCAAATGTGACATTCCGATCAATTTAGAGATGGCTCAAAAAAAATTTAATAGCAAAAAATCTGCGTGGAAAATATCCGTAGAAAATTTCCGCTCTATAACTAAAAGCAGATTTGATTTAATCAATATGGGTTATGTCCTACAGAGGTAAAGCTAGCTGATTTATATGCAAACGATAACAAGAAAAACCACAAGAGAAAATCGAAAATCATTCTTTCCTCACAATCTCCATCTCTCCTTCCTCAATTTGCCAAAATACAAATTACGAACTTAAACCTGAAAATTTAAATCAAATATCGAATTGTGTTATTTCGACATTTCATATAATGTGAGGTTAGGTTTTAGTGCTAAATTAGTTAAGTTACATAGTGCTTGGAGAGATAGTGTGTAGATTTTGAAAAGCAATTCACCAATTGCATAAGCTAGTAACATAAAAAATGATTCTATAATTATTTGAGTTCAAGGGGGGAGAGTTGTTCAAAATAAGAATAAGTTTTTTCATGTCTAACCAACATTTCACCAACATATAACTGCACTGTCAAAAGGCACAAATTGTTACCACAAAGTTTAAGGAAAAAATCCCTAGAATGTATGTACTATATTGTCTCATATGTAGTGAATATTCCCTAAAATGTAGAGAATATTCCCTACATTTATAGGGATTTTTCCCTAAACTTTGTGGTAACAATTTGTGCCTTTTTACAGTGTAACCAGCAGCCATTTTGCAAACGCTGCATGAGACTTGAAATGTTTTTTTCGCCACTTTATCGGAAAATGAGGTCAGTGATGATAGAAGAATACCGAATTTCGAAAACTTTGTTAACAAAATTTCGAAGTTTCAAAATTCAATGTTTTTTTTTCGAATTTTTGAAAAGTCCTTGACAAACCCTTCCTTTTATCTGCCGAATCTTCAGGAGCTTTCGTTTTCATTGAAGTGATTGTTAGAAACATTTGCGAAAATTAGTCACCAGACCATAGGGTGCAAATGTGGAAAAGGAACGAAGGGGGGCAATTAGGTTACCTTCGAAATAAGAATATGTAGAATTTATATTTTGATCTCTATGATCAAGCCATAATGGCGTACAGGTCTTGATATTTGACTGCTATCATAAGCTCATCCCTTATTTTAAATGGAGCTTAGCTAAAAGCAACTGATTATTTCCTCAGGTGATCGTGAGTTTTACAGGGTAATTGGTTTTCACATTAATTAAAACTACTAACTGTTGAAAATTATCCAAGGGAAGTTGGATCTTTCATGTGGTAATAGCATTCGAATAAAGTTACACTCGGATAAGCTCGAATGAACCAGGTATACCTTGCTACACTGAATTTTTGGTTGAATTCGGTTATCCCTTTATAATATTGGATTTAAAGGCGACAGTAGACAGGACGCTTTTGCATTAATAGTAAGCATGATTTCAACCAAATTTACAGGACAATAAAGACGTTTCTAACGTAATTTTCAAATCGACTATATCGAGGGGGGCAATAGTCTTCTTCTAGGGAACCTTAACGTTTAAATGACAGTAATGGTAGGTGCTTATTATGTTTAGGATATGGATAGCTTTTTACAAAAAAAGAAAAAAAAAAGCTAATTGGAGTCAGAACAAATTTAGATATATTATTGCCTATGAACGACGCACTGCTTTTTATTAAACCCAATACTCTTTGAAGAGTTCACAGCCATCAAGTCCATGTTATCTACTCACTTTAGTACTACCTCTTCCTTATCCATCCATAAAATTATGCTTGAAAAGAATTCCCACAACTCCCGAAGGTTTGTTTATTCATCTTTATATTTTCTATTCCGGATAGGAGCACATAATATTCCATAGATGAACGTCAAATATAACCGGGTGATTATTCACTGGGAAACTATGATAACAAAATACATTCATCTCCACGTCTACTACTATTCGGGTGCATTGAAATGGACTACGCTGCCTCATAATATTCTACGTCCGATAGCAGAACGGCAACTGAATGAAATTTTCAATACGAAAACGTAGAGAAAAGGAACTTTCAAGCGTCACCATGGAAAGTTTCACTATCATCAATTCAATGAATGGACGGTTTGCAGATATGCGAACAGGGTGCACCACCACGAGCTAGTCATGTTGTTAGGGCGATATAGTGGCTGCCACTCGACATCTAGTCGCAGACGTGTCAATCTAATGGTCGTCATTCTTCCCAAATGAGCTAGTTCAGCGGTTGAATACTATCGCACTTAGTCAATCTTTCGGTCTAATTTAGACGAATGCAAAATGAATGGGGATGACACCCTACGCCTGCAGAGTCCATATGTGTGTACATATGCATACATACATACATATAAGACCTCAATATCGTAATTTTGGTGGTGTCGCTTCTTTCGATGAAGGAGTTTTCCCATCGATATCGTGACCAATAAAGATCCTTACGTTCCATTGAAACTCTTTCGAAACAGTAAACTGAATAATTGATTAGGGGGAAATGGAAGGCATCCTATGCGGTCTGTGTCATACCCGAATGCATGCATACTATCGTACAGTGAGTGCATTCCAAAACACTACGAATGCCTCATCTTGATTCTAAGGGAGAGCTAGGAAATGGGGGGGGGGGGGGGGTAACACTTATTCTGGCATAGCTATTCCAAGTATACATTCTATTCGTTCGAGGGAATTTAAATTTGTTTCTCTTCACGACTTTAAATATTTAACTAGAAACCAGGATGAAGCACAGGATATGCAGACGGTCTCTGCATGGACCAAAACACAGAGCCAACCATATTGATTTCTACATATATAACCAGAGTTTCTTGTCTTATAGCCGATAACTGAATAGAAAACCTTCTTCATCTATGAGTAGGGATGGCAAAATAGAGGTGGAGTTTATGCCTCTTTTTTACTTCGATCATAATATTTTGCTCAATATGAAGGTAAAAAAAAAAAACAACAAAAAGTTTTTTCCCTCCTATGTTTTAGTTTTTTTTTCCAATCAAATGGTGTCATCCCTTTTATCTTTTTCCCTGGAATTTCATCTTGACTTCCGTGAATTCTTCCGTTCTAGCTAAACTTTGCGGGCACGGCGGGAGGGAAGGAGGAATAGAAATAATAAAATCGGACCAAATTGCACGAATAAAACAGAAAAGGAAATGAGCGAATCGGATTGGATACCGGCGAAGAATCTGGATTCAGTTCATCCTCTGACAAAAAGTAATTTAAGGATTATTAGTAAAGTTTTGCAATCATGCAGAAGCGCAGGAATAAATTTTTAAGATTCGCCAAAGGCGGAGAGAAATTCTTTGTAAGGACTACCAATGGAGGGGCAAAGACATTCTCACCGCCCCTCCCCATCATATTTTTATATTAATATGAAATTGTGCTAGCAAGACTTTATAAATTCAAATAAAGTGAAAAAGGTTTTATTCGATGGCAATTTTAACAGTTATTGAAGTGCCCGTTTATCAATGCGGAAATCTTTCTGTTTTGTATGGAAGAGATTCCCGGTTGAATAAATTTTTGTGAAATGAATTTTTAACTTAATATTGAACTCCGAACAGCTTTCATATTGGCCTCTCCTTAGTAGAATTTTCGGTTGATCTTTTTAGGGGAATATTTTGTGTGTGTGTGTGTGTTTTTTTTTATTTTGAATGGTCAATGAACCAAGGCAGATGATAACTTGTTGTACAGTTGAGGTTTACGAATACCTAATTCAATTCTATGAAATTCATGACTTAAGAGGGAGACTATAACAATTTTGATGGTTTGGAGGGAAAATAATGGCGGTTATGGGATGCGGTCATTAATTTAATTCTATAGAGTTTTTTTTTACAGGGTAATGAAAGAAATTTACATAAACATGTTTCTTTTTATAACTTAACTTTTACAACTATACCTAAAAGAAATCTGCATTCATTGCCAACAAGATTGTTTTTTTTTTTCTTTTCTGAAGGTAACATAAAAGTGAGTCCAGTATTAATTTTTTTTTTTGGTTGGTCCTTCGAGCCGGATTTTAATTTAAATTCATTGTAGTCTGTAAATTTGTGTATTTAATATTAAATGAAAGTTTTATGTTTATTCATTATTAAAAATTCGTCATATGATCATACAATTTATGATGTGGGGCTTTCTTAATAATAATTTGAAAAAAAAAAACGAGATTAGACTATATCAGCTGCGTTCTTTATACTTACTTACTGAACTAGTTTATTGGAAGTTTTAAATTGATTTGGTCCTATAAAACGTCTACATTTATTGGAATCCTAGTTCTTCAAATTACTTAAAAATTGATTGTCCCCATTTAATGAGCTGATAACCAAGCTTAACAACTGTGCTACCGAGTAAAAGAAGTGATCTACAATTTTTAGTGAAATAAGCCGACCGGCCACATTTTATAGATTGACCTCAACGAAACCACAATGACTTCAAATAAGAAATTCTTGTGACAGTTACTGATTTTAAATCTCACTCATTTACTGAAACGTAAATAGAACCGGGAGTGATGGAGAGTCGGAATAATTGAGGCAGCTAAGAGTCTAAGTACTGCTGTCATTAGAAGTAATGACCATCTTTTGTGACAGACGAAACGATACCTATAGATTAGAGGTGAAAATTGGATTCGGGTCGGACTACACTAGACTAAGAAAAAAAGCTTCAAAATGTCTGTTTGGTCACCAAAGAAACTATTTTCGTCACCACCGCCACTGGACTCCACCTAGATATTGACTAGTTGTCAACAGATGGCGCGCATGGGTCTATTTGGATAATCAGATATCCACAGCTGTGCTTTAATGAGCTTTTAAACTTTCGTGCTATAAAAACGCGAGCACGGAGCTGAAGACTAGTCAGCTTTCCTCTGACCATCCAACGAACCAGTCTAGGACTCTGACCTACACTTTACCTAGAATTCGAGCACTTTGAGCCGAATTCAAGTTCCTATTTCCAAAACCCACCAGAATATTGACTTGGCCACTTCCCCAATCCATAACGGCCTGAACATTGAAGTTCTCACAAATATTGTCTTCAAGATAGCATTGTTTCTTTGGGAAAATGGAAATGTCATGAAATTTATATAGAGGAAATTTGGAACTTCTTTTCCTTAGTCTGGATCCAGATATGAATCCAGATACCCAGATTATAGGACTCGGATCCTAATTATTCCGGATAATCCGAATAGCAAACTGTCCGGATACTTTCAGCTCTTTATAGATACCGAAAAGTAGCCAGATAGTACCCATACGATTTTGAACAACGTTTGAATTTGGTAATTAGAAAGGGGAAATGAATCGGATATCTACCTCAAAACTTTGCCTGATTGAGAGATAGGCAAGAGGTATGTCAATATTTGTGTGTTGGAGTTTCTGTTACAGTCACATTGTTTATAAAAAGTTAACAAAGAGAAATGGGAAATGATAGACCCTTGTGGTACCTCGTATCAAATGCAGACCGAATTAGGAGAAGCTAATTCAATTTGGGTCTGATCTAAGAAATATCTACAAAAAGCTTCAGAACTTAAGAGAGAGTAAAAAAAACTATAATTAACAAAATAAAATTTTATGGTTGATCGAATTAAGATTTACGATAATGGAGGGCAAATTACCGTCCATATTATTTCTTACATAATATTTAATTTTGAGGACATCCATAGTGTAATTATGATTTTCACGGAAAGCTACATAGTTATGAGAATAATAGATCATTAGACAATATATAGAACATCACATGGCTGCTTAGGGGCGTTTTAATGACTTGAAATGAACCTATGACACTTGTTAGGAATACGAGTATCTAAGCGCAAATATAAGTACTACAAAATGGAATAGGTGAAAATAGTGATATTCATTTGGGATACCTCATAATTACTTTGGTTGCCCTTGCTCATTTCTTCCTACGAGAGTTGCTCTACAGGCACTACCTTTATCAAATTCGCTAAACTAATCGAATCTCCTACAAAGGCTAATGTAAAATCGAAGTAGAAATAAGTGGAAAAATTGTGAAATTTGATTGACCATACGCTTCAACTCGATAGTAATTTCTCTGTAAAAGCCGAGTGCTTGATTGATTAGTTAGAGCAAGGACCTGTCGTATACATGGACATTCAGAAATATACTTGAAAGTGAAAAATGTTGTCAGAAAAATTGGAAAACTATGAAGTGAATTAGACGTTGTCTAACTTCGTTATGCAAGACCTAGACCTAGCTCCCCTCCTAATTGAGTTTATCAATGCTTTTCAAAGCAATAAATGTTATTAAGATCGAGCAAGGCAAGGAAAGGTGTTGACTAATATGAAAAGGTATCGATTATTTCCATAATAACACTTTTGAATATTTCCTCCTCCTTCATCCAAAGTGTATAAAAAAAAAACAAAATCCCCGTCTCTATCCTTTTTCAATTCACTAATTCGATCAAATAAATTCTCTTCAAATGTTAATTAAAAACAATTCCACGTCATCACTTCGTGCCGCGTTTACAACCAAAATCTGCACAATTTTTTCATATATATCTGCTAGCAACTTCGGTAGCGTACCTATCTTCACAACATGTTTTCCTACCCACACGTATGTACCTACCTACGACAAAGTAACAATTTCCCAGAGGAAAGCCTCCTATCCGATATGATATCACAACAGTGGAAATGTTATGATAATTACGTAAACCGGAACCAACTGTCTGTTCGTACGGCATAAAATATCGCTTCGAATTAGACCTGGAATAGGTGGTTAGATCCTGTAAAATACCCCTCTTGAGCTGGATGACTGACTGACTAGGGCTTAGAACTAGAATATGCCTTTCCTACTCACGAATGTGTTTTAAGAGTTTCGAATCCACTATAGTTAGCTACCAAATATATGATGAAGGTTGTGGTGTTTGATGCACAGGGTGTGTAGCTACTCATTCAATTCCACTTCAGAGTAGAGAAGGATAACCTACTATTAGTGCACCAATAGCACACAAACACACACACACACACATACGTATGGTGGATTTGCAAGTTTTTCGCCCAAAAAAGGTGGCATGCAATCCATTTTGAAATTCTGACTTGTGTGTGCCGTGATGGTAGGTATAAACTGGGCGCCTCACTTTCAAACAATTTTACTTCATAAATCACTTGATGACTGCAAAATTGAATGTACCTAGGAAGTTGGTTTTAATTGCATACACAAAGGTCGAGGGGAAGAGGATGTAACAGCATAAACTCCCCCACCTGAAAAATGACAAGGCGTTGGCGGAACTGTTGAAGTGATGACTTAGATCGCGGTGGTGCACCGGTTCGTTATATTAACAACGACGATGATGATGTTGGGGAGGATTTTAAAAACAACACCAACAAAACTTTTAATAACTTCAACTTTATCATGCCTGTGCTGACAACGAAACGGTAAGGGAAATTGAAGCGACCCAGTAGGGGAATTAATATCAGAACGACTCATACTAAAAACTTTAAAGGTCCCATAGAGCCACACTGAGGAACCCTAGAAATCTCCAGTTAATGATTAACTGAGTGTTAAAAAGTTCTTTTAACTGATAGGTATCTCTGGGGGAGGAAAGGAAAAACTCTCTAGCGTGGAATATAGTACATGAAAAACTCACCATCATCACTGACGGACGTACCGCCTTGGGTTGTTTTCTTGATATCGTGATTTCCTCCATGCGAATCGGAGGCTAACTGTAGTTCCAACAACAGAAATTACAACAACAGCAAACAACAACAACAACAACATGTTTCCACAATGTACAAAGATAGATGTACGTTTGTATGTCAGATGTTAACGTAAATATGTTCTATAGCTGCGCTGCTGTTTGCGGGATGGGGAAGGAAGGAACTTTTGTATCCTGCTGTTATTTGTTGAAGGAGCGAGAGATCATATCCCTGGGAGGTCTGCTACTGGTGGTCTGTTTTATTTATGACCCGGGAAATTTAATTAAAGCGCAATGTGGTGTAAATGGTCAATTCTGTTGTACTTTTTTATGCTTTGGGACCTGTCCAATTGTGGCTTTTGAACACAACACAATGTTCCTGAATATCAGTCTGAGTGGGATTTGTCTTATCTGCGCTAACCCAAATGCGTTATTACAGCTGATGGTGTTGATTAATAAGGAGCATTACTGAAATGAGATGATAAGGATATACACATAGATACACAGACAATTTAGTATGTAGGTAGAGAGGGGGGGGGGGGAGCACAAGAGCAAACAGACGTTTAGGAATTAGTGGAAACATGACTAATCTTATGAAAGTTATGGAAAGGAATGAAAGTTATTTTTTTCTTGTTGTTTTAAATGACAACGAAAATGATAGGTCCTGGATCTGTGTAAAGATTTAGATTTTTTGTTGTTGTAATATATGAGGCTTAAGTTATGAAAAGATTTAGGGATTTTCTATATTTTTTTTTTTATCCTTTCTGTATTTCGGTGGAGGGATGACATGTTTCCTTATACCGCCCTGTTTCAGTTTCTGACTGGTGGTAATTTTCATTCCTGGTTCTATAAGATAATCACGATATTAGACAAATTTTGACGTTCTTAAAAAACTAAAATCCGAGACTTAAGGCTGGGTCTATGTCATAATTGGGACAACTCGGTGCACAGTTAGCAAGATGGGGCGGGGTGTTAAGATTTTTGAATAAATCGCAAATTAATTAATGGAATATTTATTTAAACACCCAAGGCAACAAAATAACGTTTTCTAATTTTTAAATTTGTCCCCCAATTTTTATTGAAAATGATTTAAAAATGAAAATTCAATGATTTTATTTTAATTTCTCTGGTTTGCGGAGCGGGGCTTCCACAAATTTGAAGTAAATTAAAAAAAAAAATTAACATAAGCTTTCTGAAGCAAATAAGCAGAAAATAACGTTTTCTGATTTTTAAAATTCTACTTATTTTTATGAAAATTGTATGCAATAGATTGCTTTCTTAATGGGTAAAATACGGGTAAAGAAATCTATTGCGTCAAATTGTCGCAGATATAAGTGGATTTTTAAAAATCGGAAAACGTTATTTTTTGCTTATTAAGTTCAAAAAGCTTATATTAAAAATGTATTTAATTTAGTTCAAATTTGTGGCAGCCCCGCTCCGCAAACCAGAGAAATTAATAAAAAAAAAATCATTGAATTTTCATTTTTAAATCATTTTCAATAAAAATCGGGGGACAAATTTAAAAATTAGAAAACGTTATTTTGTTGCCTTGAGTGTTTAAATAAATATTCCATTAATCAATTTGCGATTTATTCAAAAATCTTAATGCCCCGCCCCATCTAACTAACTGTGCACCGAGTTGTCCCAATTATGACATAGACCCAGCCTTAACGGAAAAAGTTAACTACAAGAAGGTGATCTCATTGTTTTTGGGTGTGTATAAGTTATGTACTAATTCATTTCCGCAGTAAATATTCTAGACCATTCTGAGCACCATAATATGCATACTATTGTGAGCGTGGCCTTAGTTCGTTATTTAAAATACAATTCACAAGTTCTCTTTATTATACTCTACCATTTACTTTTATCAAATTTACAAACAACCACAAATCAACTCTAACTTTAATTATCGCTAGTACTGTACTTCAAATTATTACAATCCAATACTTTTGTCTGTTTAATGCGTTCACTGAGATAAGACTCATTCCGGTGATAAATACTGTATTTATACTATATTAATTCCCCAGAAGATTCCATTGCAAAAACCTAAAGTTGTTTACTGTCCGAACCAATAGATGTCGCTTGTCCTTTTTAATTGCACGTAACAATACGTATGTTATACGACACGATGCCTGTTTCAATATTTTCCAAAGACCACTATTACCATAGCCAAAGGAAGATTTTCAGAAGCAGATCTCTTCTCTCAGCTTACGCTGACTCATAAGTTATGTTTTTTTTTTTTTTTTTTTTTTGTGAGAAGATAACTCACATGCATCTGAAAACGCAGCAGAATTGTCATTCCTTAGAAGTCAGTTGAAGTGTGCGGTTAATTGAAATTTAATTTAATTTAAAATAATAATAAAATGTGCAGCGGAATTCAGAATAAAACTGAAATTTTTAATAAAGCTACCTATCAAGTGTGTTCCCTACAAGCGCTCCTTGAGTGGTAGGTACCCTACAAGCGCTCCTTGAGTGGTAGGTACCCTACAAGCGCTCCTAGAGATCTTCCGAAGAATCTGCAGTCGAGCGCTTCCCTCTGCGGACATGTTCACGTTAAAACGATATGAACAAGGATACGGACGAGGCGGTTGTTTTTTCTTCTTGTATTTATGAATTTGATTTAGAATCGTTAAGCCTCGTTTCCACTAATACAAATTTTCTTACTCGACAAGTTTTGAAACAAGTTGGCAACATTCTGTATAAGTAGAAATACTATATGAAAATTCAGACACATGTTGGCAACTTGTTGGATGTCGGCTGCAAAAACTTGCAGAATTTGTTGGGTAGATTTTTTCATTTCAGTGGAAACACTCATTTGTTGTGTTGGCTAAACTAGTGGAAGACAATGGAGTAGAGTTGGCGAGAATTTATTTAAATGGAAACACTTGTAAGTTTAAGCTAACATGTCGGCTCCCAAGAAGTACACAACATGCTGCCGAACAAGTTGGCACAATTTGTATTAGTGGAAACGAGGCTTTATAAATAAAAGTTCTTAAAAAATTCTTCTTTATCCATCATTGACTGATTCCAACAAGTGTAGGTTCGATCCCGTCCGGGAAAATAAATTTTCTAGAACTCCTATATATTGTTCTGTCGCTTGTACTGGAAAATGTATGAGGCATTCTTTTGTGTATCTTTTGTTCTGCGGACACAAAATAACACAGCTAATCTTTCTGGTCCATTCTGCTGCGTAAACGGATAGCGGTTCTATAAATTCGTTTACTAACTCAGTGCAGCGTGAGGCAGATTCCACTCAACGCATGCACCAATTGCTATCTAGAAACGAAACGAAAAATTCATCCGAATAAAAATATGAGTGCGATCAGCAATGTATATTTGTTTGACAAAGTTCTATGCCCCTCAGTGGGTTCTGAATACGGGAGTGTTGCCATTAATATCAGAATCATTTAATATTCCTTGTGTGATATGGGACTACACATGAAGAAATTAATCTGTTTTTTTAAAAATATTTAATTGATCTTTAAAATGTCATACCTACCCCCACCATCGAAGACTATGAGTGAAATATTACTCGGATTACAGTGTCCCAATGAAACATTTATATCAGTGCAGAATGTTACATCGACTACTGGTGGATACCAATTTAAATCTACCGTAAGGTCAAAAAATTTCATCGTTAACCATTTTATCAACACCTACATCACTGATGAGTTTTGATATTTTCGAAAAGCTATCCAGATCACATATACTAATACGGAAGGAAACCCAGGTGTGACTGCTTCTAAAAAAAATTTTTTTTTTAACATAGATGCCAAATTTCAGATTATTACCTGTTTTTTTGAAAAATAGTCGTGAAGAAAAATGATCAGTTAAGCGGAAATTCTCGAAAGATGTATTTTTGTCCTCACATTACATAATTCACAAGGTATGCCCTGTTATATATGTGGGTGACGAAGCTATTTTCTTTTTAGCATTTTTAATTTTCATTTTCTATGTTGTTACAGATAATTAAATGAAAAGCAGCACGGAAGATGCCTTCGATGAAAATGAGTACAATTCAACAGACGATCTCTAATTTGTTATCCATATTTTTGTGGCTACACGTCTACTGACTATGGATATGAATGAAGCAGTCCAAAATTCAACTGGATCTCGGACTGAGAGTAGCAAAGCTGTGCAAAAAAAGTTATCACTGATTCGGACAGGAAAACTGAAGCTGTTCCAGTTGAGGTAATTGAGACCCATAGCGAAATTGAGTTCGAAGTAGACTATGAGGAGGAGATTGTGTCTCTTGAACCGGAAACCAATATATTTAAGACTACAGATTGAGCAATATGGAAAAAACATCCTCCACCACTTACTCAAACTTACGGTCATAATGTTTTGCAATAAAGTGTAATTCGTCAACCTTAACCAAAATATCGAATCGAATCGCCGTCAAATTTCAGGTAATTTTTTAGCAACAAAATCATTGCAAAGATTTTTTTGAGGGCTATTTAAAAGTCCATGTATTGGTGAAATCTTTAAATAGGTATAGCTTCTAAAGAAGGACTGCTTGGGGTGTATATGAAATTACTTTTACCTAAGCTTACCTAAAGGAAACACCCACTAAATTTAGATCTGTCCTTTGTTACTTACAGACCTCATTGCACACATAATTATCTGCAACTGAGATATAATTCTGGTGTTAACATAAAGAGTTAGATAAAAGCCTGTTATTTTAGGTAGACCTATTGCTACTACGTTTAATTTTGAATTGGAGCCAGTTTTACATAGGAGTGTAGCTACATTAGTGAGTGCTGGTAGGATAAAGCAGGAAAGTAGCCTTGCAGCTGCATTAAAGGTAGCATACAATGTACAACTATAGCCACCTCTATATTTTACATAAATTTATTGACAATTGCGTATAACCTAAAATTCCTCCCTAACCAAAATTATGTATCTGGCAATACTGAAGATGAAGAATTCAAATTTGAGCATCCACATTTTGAAATCTTTACAATACACAATGACATTTTTTTAGGTAGGTATGAATTTCTATTTGCAGGTCAGCAAAAAAAAACATTGTGTACCTTCAACATGTAGAGCACAAAACTTCTTCGGACAGCTCCATCATGGGCTGCTTAAAGGTGAAGCTACGCGGCGGGAGACTTTGGCCTCCAGAGACTTAGAGACCTATGTATACATTTCGGAGACGAAAAAAATCTCTAAAGAGACCTACTCTTTAGACATTTTTTTGGTGTTCCATCATGTATTTTAAAACAAATAGAACACCAGATTTGGTCTCCGATCTCCGAAATTTGTTCGTTTGTTGTCTCCAGATCTCCGGAGACTATTTGTGTGCTATGGTCAGTTTAGTGTAGGTTTACTCGAAAAGGAAAAGATAAAGTGGAGTAAGTTTGACAAATTGCTAGAAAGAAATTCAAAAAAAGTTTAGGACAGACAGTTTTGTATAACATTTCAGATAATTCTTTACAACAATCTCTTGCTTGACAATTAACAAAGATCCCTGGAGATCTCTAGTGACCAAACTTCAAATTTCGTGATACAATCGGAGATGTGTCTCTAGAAATTTTTTTTTATTATGGTCTCCGGAGAATTAAGTTTTTGGACCCTAGAGACACAAATCTCTTACCGTGTAAACATTTCGGACATTGTAGTCTTTGTAAATCAGGGACTGGAGACCAAAAATCTTCCACCGTGTATATTTACCTTAAGACTTCCATATACCGGACTTGCCATTTCCATGAAGTAAAACACCCAAAAAAATCTTAAAGCTAGTTCCATTTGAATATCATCATCCCTTCCTATGATTTTGATACTTTTAATAAGCTACTGTCAACAGCCCTTAAATCAGAGCCAAGTAAATTCTTTGAACAAGAAGGAGACATTTATTCAGCAAATAAAATTGAGAAGGCAAATAACAGCCACCCTCCAGGAGATAATCCAATTACAGTCAACCTATCATTAAAATACTTTGCTCAGCTCAATTTCCTACCCGTAGGAAGGATGCTTTCACCATTTCGGCAAATTCATTGAAGAAGATTCACCAGGAAACACACAATGAACGGCTACGGATGGAGGATTTTAAAAGATAGTCATCCACCGATGCCACCTTTTACAGTAGCATAGAAATCGATAGTGGTAAGATTTGCTGATTAAAAAGTTTCCGATGACTGTATAAAGCTTATCCGTCGTCGTGTCGTAGCGGTACTTAGATGAAATTTCTAATGTCAAACGAAACCAAAAGATACCGCGAAAGCAAGGTAGATTTTTGGCAAAATAGGTAGAAAAGAATATTGAGGGGATCAGAGGTAGAGTGGACCGGTATAACTTATATATAGGTACCTACCACCAACCTGGGTAAAAAAAATTCTCCTAACGTATACCTGGAGGATAGACGAGAGGTTGTCGGATTAACTTTCCTATTTCGGTCGCCTTGGCGAAATTAGTTAATTCTAACAAGTGCCTCATTTGCAATTAAATTGTTCGCTTTAAAATATTCGGAATTTTGTTGTTGGTGTTTGCTGGTGAGGAGGAGGTGATGCCTATCTTGGGAAGGTACGCACTGACATTCAGTTTTCTGTGAAATGGATGTAGAGTGGATTATTGTTGAAACTCTACGCGATTTCAAGCTCTATCAGCATATTTTAGCCTACATCTCAAGAAGTAGAAGAAGAAGAAGAAGTATACACATAGATATATGTGCTATGTACATAAGGACTGAATAGGTATAGGTAAATAAGTATGTACAACATATATATATAGGTACTACCGCCGCGCCAACTCTCCCAAAAACCTACCCAACACAATAAGATTAATGTACGCTAGGAATTTTAGCGCGTATCTTACTTCGATTTTCAAGCATAGAGGATTGAAAAGTGGGAAGATCGTTGGGAAAAGACTGGGGGGAGAGGGGGGAAACTTTTCAAGTTGGAAATTAAGGACGAAATCCTTAAATGGGCCTGTGTTGTGGCAGTTGCTTATGTCAAGATCTTTGCCAGCTTACCTACTCTGAGATTTTGTTGTTCGTTACACGTTTTATCATCGTGTGTATATCAACTACGGGGCGTACCACTACCGTGCAATAATTTGTGTGCCATTTCTGCTGAGCTTTTGTTGTTTTAGTGGAGTGAATTTCCTGGAGAGCAAATTCCCGATAAATATCAATTTAGTTTAATTTACTGACTTATTACCTTTATACAAATTAGGTATACAAGGCATTCGGGATGGTATGCATCTAATGGTAATGGGTTTGGAACTTTGAAATGGTTATAGGAAATTAGAGACATTTTTTTCACGAAATTTTTATAAAATAATTGGCCGTGGTCTACGAAATTTTTTAAGTATTAAAAAAAAAAAACAAAAAAAAAAACGAAAGAAGATTGGCATTTAGGAAGAAATCTGATCGTATACCAGTGGTGCCTGTGCCTTCATGCAACGATTACTCAATACTGCTTAGCACTGGTGCACATGTCATGACGGCGAACTCTACAAAGACCGTCTTGCTCCTCTTTTTCCAGGAGACGTAAGCTTGGGTACCTATTCTTCCAATGCTTTTCGAAACATACTGCAGCTGTGTCGCCATATTAAGAACACCCTCGGTGCCTACCAAGCCTCGAAGCTGTCATATGGGGATGGAGAGGAAAAACTTAATGAAGGTTTTTGCTCAATGCGAGAGGACACTTGGTTGCATATGGGGCATGAAATTGCGGGTTGCACACTAAATTTACACCTCGATAGTAAGACGCACATTCACCTGAGACTCTTATGTATAATGACCGAGGACACAAGTAACGACTGCAATTCGGAAGCAAACGGACCTGCAAAAATTTGCTTACCTGGGAATTATAGGCTTCATGCGACTTACGGCTAGAGCTGCTCTTGAGGTTTTACTTAACCTGTCACCCCGGTATCTTGTCATAGACAGATGACAAAAGGGTTCTGTGTAGATTATGTTCATAGGGATGTTGGGAGGATTGGTTCTTCCCGTTGCTAATTGGCGTATGGGCTCGAACGAGAAAACTTTCTGACTGACCCGCATGCCATTTGATGCTATGATACCGGAATTTCGTTATGGACGTCGTTTCTTTCTGGTTTTCTTGCAAGAGAGTAGCGGTATGAGGGAAGAGCTTTATCGAGCCTTCCCCGATCTGCTCCAAAAATTCAATGAGGGAACCGATACCGGCGTTTATTTTCTTGAACCTGACATTGGGCTGGAGTACTCATATGGAAGGCATATAACGAAGATAGTCCTTTATATGGAAACTAATCCTCTCAGATAGTCAGCCAACTTTGATGGTTTTAAGTAGTCCTCGATTAACATTTAAGTTACTGGTCTTTGGAAAAGATGTGTACCCACAATAAGGTATCCCTACAATGGGCTTGGAGAATAAGAAGGTTGACATATTAGTCAAGTCCGGCTCTAGTTCTCTTTTCTTTGGACCGGAACTCTCTATAGGCGTTATCCTTTTAGTAATCAGGTCCATCATCAAAGTGGATATATGCATGAAACCTCAGCAGGAATGGGTGAACTTGAGAACGTGCAGATGTAGAAAACTTGTGTTTTTTTTATGGGCGTATTTGGAATTTCTGTGACTTTATCTTGGGGCTCGGGCAAAAACAATGCAGAACTGTGGTTAGCATTATCACTAGGTACACATTGCATCACATTCATCTAACAAAGATGGAAGTTGTTGACAGCCCTGAATGTCTGTTCTGTCTGGAAGGACTGCTTTAGACAATTGAACAATTCTCTCCGCTTGTCCGGCCTTTGCCCAGAGCACGCTGCATACGCTTTGGTTTGCCCTCTAATCTGTGGATAAGCTGAAAAGCCTACCTAACCTAGACCAGATAAGTTTCATTAAGAGGACAGTTTGTTTCTTATTTTTAGCAGGTGAACGCAATGTCTTGTCTTGACCTCCGTATTTGGGAGGATCTTTCGTTCTCTTGCATTTATAATATATAAAAAATACTATTAATTGGTAAAATTATAAAGAGAATATTATGAATATGATACTATGACGAGATTAAGCACAGTACCACAATGGAAATTAATTAATTAAACATTATCGACCACCAAACTGACCACAGGTCTCGTACTATAAATCTTCAAGTGGTTTTTAACAAGTGTAGAAAAGTTTTGTATCAATGACGTCGAAGCGATAGGTATACAACAATGGGATACAATTGGAAAGTGCTGATTTGGGAGGGGAGTTTTTGCAGATCCCTTTCTACCTATCTCGATTTTCCGGAGCATTTAAAGTCAAAATGAACTGCTTTGGTGAATAGTTTTCCATCCTGTACACCTCTACTTTCTGATTTATGCTAATGAGCTAGTCTTTTCTATCATCACTGAAGTCTTAAGTAGACCCAATGATAAAAGCTTGTAATTAGTCATCCTTAACAATATTGTGGGTAATCGGCTCATAAAAAATGTTCGATTCTGAGTCTCGCCAAGTCTGAATGGATTTCTCATTATTTCTCTTTTTATCAAAGCCATTCAAATGTATCAAAGGAAATTCCTTAGTACACATTGACGAACTAATAACAAAAAAAAAAAAAAAAAAAAAAAAAAGATCACATACATAATTTTTAGCTTGAAATCCAATGATTCAATAAGATTTCAAAGTCCTTTCAATAACAAGCTTTTTCTCTTTTTAAATATAAAATTGCTGATATGAAAAATGTCAACAGATCAATTGTAGAAAATATTCCCGATATAATGTATGCAGGTATATAAAAAAAAAAACAAAAAGTAAAAAGTAAAAAATCAAAAAATGAATTCTATGAATGAAATCAAGACAAATGTCATGTCCTTGTCTCGAGGACAAGATTCCATTGCCCGAAACTGATTTATGATAATCTCCATGACTTAATAAAAGATCTTCCAGATATGAAAATCCTTTATCCACTTTGCCAGGAGTTATCCTTGAGTACTACTTAAAATGGAAATTTCGTCAATCTGTTGATCCACTGGACCAAAATAATTGAATACAAATTTCTTGGGTACAGTTCAGTATACTATGCCTAGTGCCTATAACCCTCCACAATACTATATATCCTTCCCCTTAGTATGTCTATCCGCTTTGCTTTATTCCCCGCTTATGCTCTGCTCTAGTCGTCTGTTTTGCATCTATAAGTAGTATGTGTTGTCGTCAAGGGAAAATTTTCTTCTATTGGGGATATCCTTTATTGCTGGTTACATATGCCTCGTACTCATATCTCTTTTTTTTCTCTCGCTCTCTCTCTCTCTGTGTCTTTCTTTCTCTCTCTCTCTCTCCTATATACACTATTTATAAGGAGGGTGTCTTACTATATGAAAAGCACATGTGACAAACGTTTTAAATTGCAAAAGCAGAATATATTCTGAACGCTTGCAATGATCTGTGTGAATGATTCTCCTTTGTGACGTTTTTTAGTGCGTTTTCCATCCCCTCCCCATACAGAAAATATATTTGAAAATTCCACAACAGAGTGTGGTGAAGGGTGGGAAAAAATTTGCATAGGATTCTAAGATTAGATTTCTGATTATTCGGGCGTAACAATGTCAGATGGAAGATATTCCTATGTGCAATCTTAAAGGCTGTGTGACCTCTTCTGTGTTTGTGTGTGTTGCTGTTGTTTTTTTGTTCTTGTTTAAGCTTTTCTACAATCGTTCTTCTGAAATTTTCAACAATGAGACAAAAACAAACAAAACAAAAAAATGCCAGAAACAACAAGTTTTTCTGAGGAATTTTCTCTTGATCCTTTTGCCTGGATGGTTGGCTAGAAATCGTGTATCTGTTGCGAGCCCTTTTTTTTTGCGTTTTAATTCATTTTGGTTTGTTTTAAACAAATAAACTCATAAAAAACCGTAAATAAATAAATAAATCAACAGAAAAGGGAAAATGAAACCTGAAGAGAATCGGAGAAAGTGAAAAAGATCTTTTGTTAGGTATATGTAGACATATACTACTCCCTTCTCCGGGGGTTGTTTTTTTTTGTTTTATAAGTATATATTCGTTTTTCGGGCAACTTGTTTAGGATTCAGGACATGTCTTATATCAAGGAAAGGGCCTTTGAGAATTTCGAAATTCAATTCGGTATGGTCGATGCTGCTGATGCTGTTGCTACTGCTGCTGCTGCTTGCCTTTCATTTATATTCTCACAATTTATTTAATGTTTTACTTTTACGTAGGTATGTAGGTACGTAAGATATGCTTTCATCGAAGCAGTAATATTTGCCCGATGGATGATATACAAATTATTGCTGCACGTTTGATTTAAGTTAGCAAACATTTCTATCGTTGATGTAAACAAAATTTGAGTAATTGAGTATAAGACGTGAGCATCTTTTAAAGAAATTAAAGAAGAAATAAAAAAAAATGAATAAAAAATCTGCGAGATATTTAGGGTAAAAATTCCAACATACATAAATAGAGAACTGATATTTTGTATGTCTTCTTCTTTGCTTACTTTAATGAATTCACTGCAGAGCCCCAGCACCCAAAATTTACTAACTTCTTTAAAAATGTTTTTCTCATAAGAGAGGAGGCATAACGGGGGGTATACATTCAAATAGCAATTCGAGTTCCGTGATACAGATATTTACTGTGACAGCCCTAGTATATAAAGAAGAAGAGATACAAATTCATTTTTATTTATTTGTGATTATGGGTAAAGTTTCTCCAAGACCATGTAAATCTTTTATTTTAAACTTAATGAAAATAGCAAGGAAAATTTCTGTAGCTTTCTTTAATAAAATTTACTTCAAAGTTAATATAACTGGTGCAGTTAGATGTGTACAAAGCTAGTCTGCAGGAAATACCCATATGGCATAAGCTAACCCAATTATGCGGGTTTCCTGGATATATGAATATCTAGGGTAATAAAACGGCTAATGATGTAGCCGAAAAAGGTTTTGCAAAGCTATGAAAAGATAATTAAAAAGTGGTGCCTATGAAAAGCCAAGTTTCCGGTGGGTTAACAAAGAAATCTGTGGTATGGCTAAAAAATTCTGACAGCGGTACGATAATAGGAGTCGAAGTGGCATCAGGAAACTATTAAGGATTATAACTGGCCATTTAGATAATATGAAACCATGCCTAGTAGACTGAGCATAATTGCTAATGATTTCTGTATGAGCTGCAAAGATTCAGAGGAAATAGAATCAGTTCAACACGTACTATGCGAGTGCCCTACTACTCTGGTAAATAAGAGGAGTGGGCTTGGTAACTACCTCTTTTCAGATCTATATGAACTGCAAAATTAAGGAGTTTTAAGTGTATTCTGAGATATCTAAGGGAGCCTGGGTAGATCTAGGATTTCTTAGCAAGCTAGAATCTTATAATTCTGAAGGAGCACAATTAACTTGAAGTAGGTCCTTCATAACTGCAACGACCTGGTTATGTTCGGAAATACCCTGCTAACTGCCAACAATTTGTGTTTTTGTTGAAAAGGTAACTTCTATAGTTATGCGAATTTGAACAAAAAAAAAACTTTTTTTTTTTAATTTTAACTGCAAATAAAATATGTACAAAACTTAAAAAATCGGCTACGTTGTGACATCGTTTGCTCGGTCACAGGGTTTGCTCAGTTACCAATAGTTTGGTAGTTATATAGCTTCAGTGGAGTAAAGGATCAACAGATCGCTTGAGTTCATTTCTTGTTTTATTGCTTACGTCGCTAATATTATAAGTGTAAAATATTTAAACTAAGGTTTAGGATGACTCAATCTATGTAGCTAAAAGGTGCGATCGGACTAGAGCTGAAAGTATCCGGATAATTTACTATCCGGATTATTCGATTCCTCAAATCCGGGTATCCGGGTAATCCGGATCCTAGTATTCGGATCCTAACTATCCGGATCCAGACTAAGCAAGAAAGGGTCACAATTTCTTTAGATTGCATTGTTTCATTGGGAAAATATAAATTTCATGATATTTTCATTTTCTCAAAGAAACAACACAATTTTGAAGCTTTTTTGCTTAGTCTGGAACCGGATAGTTCGGATCTTGATCCGGATAGTTCGGATCTTGATCCGGATAGTTCGGATCTTGATCCGGATAGTTCGGATCTTGATCCGGATAGTTCGGATCTTGATCCGGATAGTTCGGATCTGGATCCGAATAGTTCGGATCTGGATCCGAATAGTTCGGATCTGGATCCGGATAGTTCGGATCTGGATCCGGATAGTTTGGATCCGGATCTCAGGAATTGGATAGTTCGCAGATCCGAGTATCCGGTTATCCGGATATTAGCACACATACTGACTAGTAACTTCCGTAGCTCACTTACTACCGTTACCACTGGTTTTCACGTACTGCCGAGAGCAGGATGATCTTCCCTTGCTCACGTACTAACTAGTTGGGTTCCGTTGTTCGTGTACTACTACTAGTTCTCCATTGTGTACGTACGTTTCCTGGACAAGCCAGTTCAACTTCTAGAGTATTTAGAATGGTTTATTTCCCTACTTATAATATGGATTCAAAGAGTTACTATGTATCATAGATGTGTTTTACATTCAAACTAACTAAACCGATTTAGCTCTTGTCTTACAATTTTTCCAAATTTTCCATTGATAGAGTACAATTAACAAATTACTATCGTCTAAAATGAAAAAGGGGGGAAAAAAAAAGAAGAAGTACTTATTGCGCGAACGCTTCAGTCTGATTAAAAGAAGGGATAATGCGCGAAACAAATTTCTCTTCCGTGATCTATAGTATGTAAATAGGGGAGGTAACGACTTTAAAAAAGAACCGAACTCCCATCCCCCGTCAAAATCGGAGACATTTCATAATTTCGATGGAAAAAAATCTATGAGCTATAAGCGTTTATCAATCAATAGATAAGGTCAGATAAATTCTGTCCTATGTGGTATGGACCACATTGACCACTCTAATCTAAGCTAAAACTGGCTACCAATATTATATTTAAAAATTCGTCTTAACATGGTTTTAATGAAAATTTAAATTATGTTAAAATTTTCAATTCGATCTCGCAAAAAGACTTATTTATAAGAAAAACAAAAATAAATAAAAAAAATAAAACACCTATACGAAAGTGAATAAGGCGAGGAAAAGAAATTTCAATTGAGACTTTAAAGACATTCAGCGATCTGACTATTCTCATTCCAATCCAATCAGCTCTTACCAATTGGTTAGACAGACATGAATGATGGGTAGAAAACGGAAACCGATCTAAATCCTATAGATGCACCAATTCCGTTGAATTAGGAAGCCTTCTATGTCGTCTTTAGTCGATATCCCTACACCTACATACCTACATACTTATATATATATCTAGTCTGAGAATGGGTATTTTTATCGATGTTGAGGGTCCTTCAAGGGGTAACTGATATAATGACGTTATAAATTTCCATTTAACCAAACAACTAGTCAACTACACTCCAATTCTACAGACGTCTTTTCCACTTTAGATATATACGCGCGTATACAATCCGTGAAAGTCTACTATACTCTCGTATCCCGTACCAATGAAAGAATTAGGATTGTAGTCGGTATAGGGAGGTCGAAGAATATGGGAGGAAAATGAGAAAGTTAAATTCGAAGAGGCATATCCTAAATTAGATTTTCTCCATTTTCCTATTGTTCTTCAGTTTTCATCTCGTCGAAAGGATGGCTTTTCCGGTGGCAGAGAAGGATAAATCAATTGACTCATGTCGGTTAAGTCCGACAGAAAATGCTTCTCTTATACTACATTGAAAGAATAGAGAGTGTGGTGTCGGTGTCGGTGATGGAGTGCCTTTCGAAAAGATCCTTGAGTGGTTTGTTTGACTTAGGAGAGTTGTTTTTTAAGTAGCATCATACTAAGAGAGAGAGAGAGATTCTACTACTTTCTTTCACATTGTCTCCTTCCTTTCGATTTCTGGATGGTTACGCTACGAGATCTCTCATCCATGCCAACATAAAAGTATTTTTCTAGAACGTTAATGGAAATCGACAACCATCAGGATTTTGTTTTGTTGGATAACACACTAATATGGGGAAAAAATAACAGTTCTGATGTAGGCGATAAATAAATAAATGGATCCCCGGCAGTCGAAATAGAATACCGAGAGTTCAGTTAATTTCATCTCCTCCCCCCAAAGGCTAGGAGATATACTAGGTATGTTGTTTCTACATTATTAGGCTACCAATTCGAGGTTGTGGCATATATAACGTTCTTCGAAGGAAATCATTTTTCACACGCTTCTGACATTCCTCTCAATCTCAATATTGAAGAGTAGTAAAACCTCATGAGACTGTTGAGTGTATGTGTATGGGTCGTTGACTTAAGTTTGGTCCTTTCAACCCTCCTCCATATTTATATATATACATTTTTTTTTGTTTTTTTTTTTTTTTTACAAAACTAATATTCTCAAATATTATCCATACTCTTCCCTTCATATCTATTGTGGTTGGTAGTGTTCTGTTGTATATTTTTTTACTCCTTGTCACTTTTTCTTGTCCTGGTGAGGTGTCACTTTGTTGCTCCCAAAGGTGTCTTACAAATTTATTGGAACGTATAATGCCGAGGCTGCTGCAATAAAAGTATAGATTTTCTCGAAGTAAATGGAATTCGTACCAGAATAATAGACAAGCCAGCACCAAGACGAATTCAGCTAACCTAGTTTCCTTTTGTTTTTGTTTTTGTAGTAAGAATATTGAACTCAGGTATTGAACCCTCCCACTATTCTCAACGTGTACATACACACAGCAGTTATTGGCGGGAAAAATATTGAAAGGTTAAGGTTTTGTTTATTACCTGATTATTGTTGTTAAGAGAATCAACGGCAGAGAGGAAATTTACTAAAGTTTTACTCCTGGGAAATGATTGCTTTTCCGTTGAATACGCTCCTGAGGAAAATCTTCTTAATCAGAAGCGTTTTAGATGCTCCAAGTTTATTGTGGATTATGTGGTTTGAGGGAGGAGCTTACAAGTGGGAAAGTGATGTATGCAAAATACTATTCGATTGATATTTAATTTTTATGATATTCTGTTGTTTCGGCTTGAATATCAAAAAGAGGTTCACTTCTCCTGATACTATTGTTAATTAAAAATCTGATGTGTTGGTGAATTACTTTTCTTATACAGGGTGTTTCCCACTAGGAAGTCAGTAGAGCGGGAGGTGATAGTACTCAGCTAGATGAACACAAAATTGTATGGCAGTGGGGGGGGGAGGCATATCAACCGTTTACAGGCATTTACAGGGTGATTAGGTCATATTAAAGAGGAGAGTCTACAGTTTAGTCTTTATAAAAAAAAGTTATGTTAACGACCTTTTTGCAAAAATAATAGAGGTTAAATTAAAAAAAAAAAGTTAAGAAAATCCGAAATTTTGAGTTTAGAAAACCATAATTCTTGAGGAGAGAGGGCTATGGGGCTTATTGAGCAGTCACTCGGCCATGGAGTTCTGCATACAATGAGCTCCTAAATGTGACCATGCACCATGTAGTTTTTAGGTAGGTTTTGTGAAAAACTAGCTTTTATTTCTTAATCACCCTATAAATCTTAAACGGTTGATATGCCCCCCCCCCCTGCCATACAATTTTTTGTTCATCTAGCTGAGTACTATCACCACCCGCTCTATTGACCTCCTAGTGGGAAACACCCTGTATATGTGGGACGCCTTGTAGAGCTAAAAATCTTATATCTTAGGCTTACATTTGTTTTTATGTATGAAATTTTTTTTTTAAATTTATGAACGTAAGTAGTTTCCAAATTTGAATAAACTTTGTGATCACGTGTCGAGAGTATTATTACATTTGTAAACAAAAAGTCACAAAACTTTATATGAATGTTTGAACCAAATTGGTTGAAATACCTCTTAGCTGTAGATATTGTTACTTTTCTTGTGTGGGTGCAGAAATGTAGAGGCCTTGATTTATAAAATATTTGCAAAAATTTATATCACAGTCTCTATCTTTCCTTTTCTATCTAATATTATAAAGAAGATTTGATCTGCACAAATCACAAGTTACGTTGTGATCAATGTATTGTTACATTATCACCAAGCTGAACTTAGAGCCAATCATATTTGCCTTATTAAAAATAACTAACGGCATTAGATGGTGATAAGTTTACTGTACTTGTATTTCTCGACATTTCTAAGGCTTTCGATTTCGTTGATCATGGAATTCTTTCATGCTGCTCGTTTGATCTTCAGCTATCTGAATGGTCAGTCTCAGGCAGTTTTTTTTTTCCAATGTCAGGCTTTGTTCTTTTATACGAACAAATTCTGGAGTACCACAAGGTTCCATATTAAGACCACTCTTTTTGTAATGTTTGTTAATGATATATTTGGTTGTGTTAATGATTGTCAATTGCGTTATGTTGCCTGAATCTGGATTTTGAGGCTTTAAATCAATGGTCGCCGAATAATAGCATCACCATGGCCTGTGTTGGCTCCCTCTGAAGGCCATTGGGACCTGCCTGATATCCGCACTGCTAGAGGCACTCATTCAGGGTCCTTGTTTATGGTGCATAAAAGCTGAACAGACCTTTGCCGCGTCGATATAGAGTCGACCCAGAGAGACTAATTACTTTTCAGCGGCAATCCAACTCGGTTCCAGAACTCAGCGGGGCCAACCAGCACGTCAGGTTTCAGGATTATCAAGACCTCACATTAGGGCAAAAGCTAACCCCAGATTGTCATAGGGACAGTCTGGGCTTCGACGGTCAATTGAATCAGAGTGAGCTCCTCAAATATATGATCACCTGTAAATCGAAAGTTCTAAACTATCGTCGACATTAAGTGATTCTTCCGGAGTGAAGCAAGCAGACGTGTAACACTACTCTGTTTAGATATTCGTCTGACCTGTTGATCAGGTCTCTTAACAAAGCAGCGACAGCTGCCCCCTCAAATTGGTTCAACAGCCAAACATCTAGTCCATCTTGTATACCAGTCTCCACATGTTATTACATACGGATGTGAAAGATTTAACAAACTCGATTCGCAATCATTATGTAAGCATGTAAGCTTAATGTTGCTTTCAATTCAATTGTAAGATATGTCTACAGCCTCCGCAGATTTGATCATATCCCACAGTTTGTTTCCTTCCCAACTTGTATTATTGCAGATCCAATAGAACAAATGCACTTATTATGCTGCGAACCACCACTTCCAATTTCTCTAAGAAATTCTGTTTGAGCTCGCACACTTAACAGTTTTAAACACACGCTTTTCCTTTATTTAAACTCTTAAAATACTAATTTATTTATTTACTTGTACAGCTAATACTACTTATTATTTCTTTATTCTTTCCTTACTTTCCTTATGTTTTCATTTATATTTTATTTTACTTTTTTTCTTCTTCTTTATTCTTTATTCTCATATATTTGCTTTGAATTGCTTGGTGATTATTATTTTTTAGTTTTAGCTTTTAGTTTGTTAAATTTTGATTATTTAATATTGAAATTATAATTAGAAGCTTTTTCTAACTTAAAGATCTGGGATCTTACTTGTACGATTGCCAATAATAGATGATTACCTATTTATCTATTGATCTATGTCTATCTACAGTTAATACTATGACCCTACTCAAAAGACAAAATATGAAGGTCCTTCTGAATCGGTGATGAAAAAACTTATCTGACTACACTCCCACGCTTCCAAGTCATCGTTCTCCATTAATATCCTAAATACAGGCTTTCAAAAACTATTTTAAACTATAAAGATGCTAACGACGTAGTGGGTTATGACCCAAAGGACATCTGCTTGCTAGCCCACCATTCCGACAGTAGAAGATGAATAAAATTTTCCAATCTAGCTTGAGTGATCTACTAAAAACTATAAAAATGCAGTTTAATACAAATATAAACATCGTTTCCCAGATACTTTAGTAATTTTAGTATCCAAACGGGCGGTAGTAAAGAAGATTTCAGTATAGTATGAAGCAAGAACTGAATTTTTCAAACGGTCTACGGTATGGAATCAAAAGTAAATATCTATTAAAATGAATCTAAGGCTGTTCATACCAACATGAAGACACTGCAGCTGTACGATTGCGAACCCACAACGAAGCCTTTGATTAGGAAAACCTAGAACCAATCGGAAAAGAATTGTTCTATCAAAAGTCATAGAAACGGGTAGATCCAAGGGTATACGAAGGATTAGAGGAGATATTATTTACGTAAATAAATACATACTTTATGTGCACCCTACCATCTTTCATTTGATTATTTACGGTGTGCCGCACGGATCTATTTCGGGACCATTGCTGTTTTCTTCTTTTTTTGAATGGGCTGGATTTATATATAAGTTGTTGATGTTGAATTGCATTTTTCAAAATATAGTTCGAATATACACAAATTAAATTTCTTAGAAAGTGAGTCACTTATGAAAATTTTTATATCAGTCTCAAAAGTTTTGCTGATGACCTAATCTAGCTTGACATAAAGGTACTAAACATAATTACTGGTATCACAGACACTTATTACAAAATTCTTATATCCAAAAACGGTTGGTATTCCTTTTTCTTTAGCAGTAAAATTAACTCAAAATTTTTTATATAAGAAAAGAGATCCAATTAAGTAACTCTTTACTCAGCTCCCAGACTAGTTGGATTGGCTTGCAATTTATAGAACCCCTAACAAAATATATTCAATTGAAAAAATATTTTTAAAATAAATCAGAACCAAAATTTGAGCCCAGACGATGCAACTGCATCGAAAGAATTGAAAACCATAAAAAAAAAATCATTATCCCAACGCTCTCTTAATTCAGTACAGAAATATTTTCTAAACTGAAATGACGGTCGTAAGCCTTTGAATTGAATCTTCCTTTCAAATTGAAAATGTGATAACATTCTTAAATGGTGCGTTAAGACAACTTACTTAACATCACACAAGGTATTCATTCACACCGTTATTATGAAAGGAGAACAAAAAAAAATACATAAATAAGCACTGAGAGAGAGATAGAGAAAGTGAAAGAAAGAAAAAAAACGACAAAACTGAAAACCAACTGCGATATTTGGGATCAGTCACAAGGATTAACATAATCCCCCAAGGGGATCAGAATGAAGAAAACTTTTGAAGAAGTTTTTCTTTTCGGGTTTCTCTTGAAAATTGCCACAGGACACCATTTTCTGAAGCCTTTTTATTTCTTTTATCACGACTATCGCTGGTGAATATTCCATCCGAGAAAAATCCATAAATAGAAATTACTGAGAAATGTAACAAGAGTTCATCCCTCTCCGTTTTTCTCACACTATTTTTCTGCAGTTTTTCCTTTTTTTTGTTTTTTTATATGGATATGTATGTGAAGAACGCTAAGGGAATATGAACGTGTATATAGAGGTTTGTAAGTAAAAGTATTAAAAGTATGTATAGTCAGCTAGGTTTTGCAAAACCCTTCCTCCATCCAGTTATCATTTTTATTCCTTTGGTCACAGTTTAGCGTACACCAGAACTCCCTGTATCCCAGAACAGTAAGGATTGATACAGTTATTCAAGGAAAAAAGAGGGAACTGTGGCAAGGAGGAAAATTTATATTCACCCTATCCTCAGATGTCATTAGATGATTTTTACTAAGATTTATGTATTTCCAACCCTTATGATGGAAAATTTGTAGGTGATTAAACGACAGTAGTTTAACGGCACTCAGTATTGGGACCAGGGTTTTTTCTTTCATTTTTTATGAAAAGGATGAATTCTTAGGAGAATCCATCCTTAAAAGAAATTGCTTTTGCTTCGTATTGTAAGAGTTCTGATGGGGGAGGGGGCGAAAATTTGAAGATAGAAGCCCGTACATTGGCAGGATTTTCTAGTAGAATTACTTTAGACTGTCACTAATTAAAAAAAAAAAGTTTTGGTGCTCTTTGTTTTTTCTAGCACGTACCAACTATTAAGAAACCGTCAAATCTGAGGGTCTTACGAAACCATAAGCAGTTAGCACACAAACACTGAAATAAAGATTAATACAACTATGACTAACATGAATCATGGTTCGCCATATTGAAGATAAGAAGCGTCATGTTGTTCTTGTTTATAACGAATTGTGTTATGTAGTTTTAAATTTTGTTGACGCCACGATATCATATCAATATCCTATTTTTCGCATACTGTGATCTAAGTAGAGGATCAGTATAGAAAAATCAAGAATTTTCGTAGAAAAATGATATCAATTTAAAAAATTGATAACAAAAAAGATTATAGCTAAAACTGCAACTGCAACTGATGAAAGTGCAAAAGGCGTTTCGTATCAGCAAGAACTTAATACTCTTCAGTACGGCTTGTTCTTGCTTGCCGTATACCACAAAGTACAAAGTAAGTAGATTTTCGGAACAGAGTATTCAAGCAGGCTCTGAAGCCTCTGTTGTGTTCCCACTTAAAAATAACGCAAGGCACTCAAGAATAAATCCCGGAGGTAGCCAGTAAGAATATTTTCAGAGTCATTATCCGGTATTTTACTATCACAATGATTAGAAAAACATTGTTAATTGAGATAGCAATGAAAACCTAAGGTAAGTTCTAGAGTTAATACGAATGGAAAACTGTTACTTGCTACGTAACAGAGTAGCTATACTACAAGATAGATAACAAGTAAAAAATGTTAGGACTAAACGAAAAGTCTCTTGAATATAAATACATGCAAAAATTAGGATTAATACGCGAAGAAAATTTGAATGGGTCAAAACGAAAGATCGAGTAGAAGCCAAGTATGGGATTCTTTTATACATTAGGTCGGTTATAAACACACCGAAGTAGCTCAAATTAGGATAGAAAATCCTCCAGAGAGTGGAAATGAGTATACTATAGATTCTAAGATAGAAAAATCAACAACTGAGGCAGCAGTTGAGAGCTTTTCATAAGGTTCTGATTCAATCAATCACCAAGAAAGACATTTGTGGTAAGAAAAAAGTATACATCTCAGGGGCAATACAGTGGGCGTAAAAGCCACGATTAGCAACAAAATAAAGTAATGAACCCATGAGCTACAACTTATTAATTAATTATCTACATATACGGATTGGAAGATACGACGTTCCTATCTGTAGCTATGCCATGAAAATGAAGCAACATTCAATTTCTTAAGTGAATGCATTTGTTATCAAACCAGGAGACTTCTAGCACTGGGAACACCAACTCGAACGAAACACTTAGTAAACCACCCTGGGAGATGAAGGTTATTTGTCTTTAAGGCAAATAGAATTGGCTTTTGACGTAGAGGAAATTAAATCAGTAGGTATTTGGGCTATGAAAAATCAGGGGTATAATATCATAAAATCTTCGCAGTTGTCAGTGGCCCCCTGCGATGTCGTTTGATGGGTTGCGTAGGACCAATAAAGCCGATTGGTATTGGTACTTGATTTAATATTTAATTATCGTTGGATAGTATTAGTAAAGGGTTTCCATATATAAAAATTGTAATGCCTACAATATGTTGTTTTATTGCTATATATTTCCACAGTACTATTTGATTACGCATGTGAAAGATATATGAGTCGAACTCATAAGGTACGAAAACATTCCATTTAATAACTGTGACGGCATGTTTGAATTTCGAAATCGGTATTCTGACACATTGCTACTGATTAGTAACAAAAAAAAAAAAAAATATCTACATAGAAACTAAAATAATTGTCAATATCTTTGGCTTGTCTAAATTAAATTAATTAAATTAAATTTTTTAAAATGCAATCTCATACCGGAGACAGACTTGCAATTTCAATATTGTAATTTGTGCTAAACCGCAAGCCTCTCTATATACTGAGAGATAGCTTGGTATACGCTCCGTGTACATTCAGCTCGTAGTACATTAGAACTCGATATTGAAATTGTGAAAAATTAACGCGGTATACTAGTATATAGCAATATGACCCGAGTTATAAACCATAATTATTTAATACAAGAACCTTTTAGAACCGAATTTTATACTGCAATGTTAGCCGCTACTTTTTCTAACATTTATCATGTATTTGACACTTGTCAAGTTGCAGGGTATACTTCGTTTTCCACATAGACAAGTAATTTTACAATATTTGCTGGCATTTTGTACGTGTGCGGAACTTTCTTAAGCCATATCACAAATCAAATGATAAATCGGATGTAAGTTCTCTAATTAATTCTCAGTATCGTAAACAGCAAGTGTAAGCAATTGTATTATTACAATATAACATAATTGCAATATTAATATCTCAATTTGAGACCGCAAACTCCGGTATGAGAGATTTCATTAGCTACATAAAAAACTGTTACACGAATTTAGCATTTCAGTTCGTAAAATAGATAGATTAGATAAAATTTGTGGAGTGGTCTGCAGGCGTTAGCCTCGCATTTACTACGACCTGAAAGATCTATTGTGAGACCCCGTTCAATTTACTCCTTTTCTATGTTTAGACTTTCAATAAAGTCTAACATCATTTTAGGATTGATGCTAAATACGTAATTTGGTGGAGGAAAAGCATGTTTGAGATGGAGTAATCTCCGCCTGACCAATGCTTCACAGTTGCAGAAGCACGTGTTCCAAGGTTTCATTAGCATCCCGGCAGAAGCGAAAGACTGACGTCTCAGCCATGCTCATGTTATTTAGGTGTTACCTCAAGAGGTAATGGCCTGAGAGGAGCTCTGTAATCATTTTGAACTCTGTTCACCTAAGGTGTAGGAGCTATTTTGTTTTTCCGCCAGTGATGTCGATAAACTTTTTTGTCTGACGAAGTCTTTGTAGCCTTTCCCTTTAAAATGCCACAAAATGGATCTGGTCCAACAAAGAGAGTTTGCGCTCCTCTTTTGGCTAAGCCATCAGCAATCTGTAAAGTGTTGCCATACTATATTTTGTATTAGTACGTCTTTATGTCCAGAACATTAGAATACCGACCCGGATTCAATTCGTAATGTTTATTGTTGGTATTTTCTATATTAGCCAGTTCAAAACCATATGAATCTGGAGAAGGTAGAAGAAATGAAGTTAATTTAATATCAGTGTTGCCAAGAATTTACTGCTAGATTATTAGAAAAAGTAGCTAAAGTTGCCAAAAGATAATCAAAAGTTGCAAAGAGTTGTTATTAGTTGATACCCACTGATAAGGAAGAAATATATGATAGGCCCCATCAGTCGAAAATCAGGCAAAGCTCGTCGAGGGAAATTCCCCCCCCCCACCCATCTCCCCCTCCTATAAAAGTATGCAGAGAAAAATTTTCTTCTATGAATTGTAGCTGGTGATGAGCTAAGGGAAACAGTAAAAGCCGTTTTCCGACCGGATATAACCCTATCGAGTTAGAGCCGATCAAATGTGGAAAAAATCTAGTACCTCTGTTCGAATAAAAAAAAAAAAGGAAAATACTAAAAAAAAAGTGAGAATGGGGATGGCTATAAAAATCTATTTAAGACTGTATATAGGAGTGTGGGTACTTAAACTTCTTCTCGGGACCTAAGAAATACGATTTTGTACGAGATTTTCCAAAATGTACTACATAAAGCTTTGTCAGCCCGGAAGGGTCCCCCCTCCCTTAATTAAAATAAACATTGTTAATAAAATATGTTCAGAGTATCATAATGCATCGTTTAAGATATCTTTCATATCTGAAGGAGTCGAGGCTAACATGGACATTCCCCTTTTGGCTTGTTCTGATTTTTTTTTTTTTTAATTTTGTGATGATTTATATAAAAGAAACACCTCCTTCAAGCTTAAAAGCTTGAATTCTTACGAGCCATACGCACCCAAGATTCTAAACAACAATTAAATCCGCCAATTTGGCAACACTGTTTAACGAATTGCAGGATTTTACTTATAAAATAACTTCAAATTTTAAATGTGAATTATATGTTAGAGGAAAAAGTTTCCATGCAAATATTTATACATTTCCTAATACTAGCAACCAAAATGGTTAGTTACTTTCAAAATTTAAGGATTTTACTAAAAGAATATTCACAACAATTTTCAAATATTTTAAATCCAATTACAATTTTTATGTAACTCTCACGAAACAAGTGAATCTCTTAGCCACGGGGGCTTTAAAGGAGGAAGATAATAATAAAAAAAAAAAAAATCATACAATTTTTATGATTTAATAAAATATACCTCTGGCATATAACCACACAGCTTAACGATAATTTAACTTGGGTTTAACAGACGACTATCTCCCCACCAATTTTATATACATTTAGAGAAAAATAAAAACCACATGACGTTTAACCAGAGCCTCTAAGGTTCACAAAACAATCCAATTCCAAAAGTGTAATGAAAACGGGGCAATGCAATAAAATTTAACGATGTTTCTATACGCCCCCCCCCCCCACCGCCTGGTTCCCCCCCGAAATTCATACATTTCATTCAGCAAAGTATGGAGCAAACGGGAACAAGTTAATAATTCAGGAAATGTTAATACAGCTAAACTGAGTTATAACACGTCACAGATGTAATAATCTCGTCGGCTACAACAGGATGTACGTGACGAAACCAAAAGAATCTTTCTTCTTCTCTCTCTCTCTCTTTTTATAAGACATACTTACATATGGGCCACCAATAAAATGGCAGCCACTTTCTTTTCCTATATGGGGCCAAAGGAAAAATATTTCTCGACAAAAATCCAGATTAAGATCCAAATGGACTTATGTTCCTGGATGAAAGTAGGTACAGTGTCCATCTGTTTCTTCTCGTTAATAAAGCTCTCCTCCCGGGGCTGTATTGAGACATGGGCGAGTTATTGGGCACCTATATTTGGGCCGTACCAGGGATAACTGTAGCAAATTCATATCACATATCTCTATTTTTGGAGGAAGGAGAGCTCTGTATTCAAGGGATACAACACCACGTATGAATCCTTAACATGTGCCGTAAATGGCATCGAAGTTAGAAAAGACTGGACTGAAGGGTATGAGAGTTCAATGTCTAAGCCGAAAATTCTGTTTTCCGCCTGAAAGTATAGATTAGGTTGAAAATAGAACCAAACAGCAATAGGAATAAGGAATACGTATACAAAATATTCGTCCTTAGAGGGTGGTGGTGGTAGTAGTAGTAGTAGTATTAGTAATAGCAATGGTGATGGTGGGTTTATTAATGATACTTGCAGCAACCAAACCATCTCCATTACATGGAATAAGATCGATTACTCTAATGGTCGTCTCCTTAAATGCTATTTAATCGGTCATCCTAATTACCAGATGCGCCCTTGTCTTCATTCTTATAGGTCTGAGTAATGGAGACTAAGGGAGTCGAAATAATAGCCTACTTTAATGCAGTGGGCCTCTTTCTATACGTATACATATACACACAAGCCATACTGTGTACAGAGGTGATGGTAGCGGGTAGCAGCTGGTAGCATCATCAGTATATTCTATAGACAGTATATACGGGGGAGTTTCATTCCAGTCGGATTCCCAAGACTTTTATCTGGTTCCGTTGTCAAACAAAAATTTCGTCGTGTCGGAAAGGATTTATCGAGTTAAAATGAATGGCCTGACCAGAAAATGGGGGATAACATCGCATCAGCACAATGGAACTGAGTCGAGCACAGGCAAGGAGAAACCAAGGAAGTTAATCAATCACAGGGTGATTAATTCATTGCATAATGGTGGGTTAATTATAATATTTATCTTTTTGACGATATTATGATTACTTTAAGCTAACTTTCCGCCATTAATTATGTGCGGCAAGAAATTTGTATAAAAGCGTTGAGCTTTGAATATATTCGGAAAGATGAAATACCTTTGCGGTGCAAAGGGTTTTCAAATTTAATTATTTGGAGAGAACTTTCAGTCAAAATTTTAGGGATTTATTGTTAAATATTGGAGGTGGTAGGCAGAATTTAATTGCTACCAATAATACTAAAAATTTATTTGTAATCGTATAATACCCAGCTCTGTTAAAAATGATGATGATGATGATGATTGCTCCTTTTAATAACAACATTATTGCAATATTTCTTAAATCGTGAGACATCTGTTCCTTTCTTGATAGTTATGTGGAAGAAATAAAGTTTATGCTATCATCGATGTATATGTAGAGTAGATCGATCTATTTAAATAGAACTTCAAAAAAATAATGCAGACATTTAGCTGTGTTTTGCTATATGCATTTTTATTTTATATTTTAGATTTATAGGTCGCTGCCACATGTAGAAATAGTGACAGAGATTTTTAACATTTAATCTTATATTATACGTAATTTAATACATGGGTCTGGACTTATATTTAGGAAATCGATTCGATCAGATCGAGAGACCATATAGAGACGAATAAAAAATTAAACAAAGTTCGTCAAAATCTGATAGTAAAACTTCAGAAAGTAGTCGTCGATCTAGTACTTCATGACCGGCTTGTGGATGGATCGATTGAGAGAGACATTGGTGTCCCGAGGGATTCTTGGAATGTAGGTCAGAGCAAAGCCCATTGTTCATCATCCAGACTTATGAACAACTGCTCATAGGTCCCAGCCTATACAAAACTGAGTATTGGCCCTAACACTCCTTGCTGGTTTCATGCAGCTCGTACAGAAAATGTGAGACAAGGAATCTGTAGCGGTTTCCTGCGAAACCCGGATAGTGAAAGAAAAAGTGAGTCATCAATTTGGATTCCTCTCCGCAACGCCAATATGTAGGATTATTAACAAGTCTCATTCTGTAAAAATGACCTCTGAGAAAAGAGTGCCCGGTGAGAATTGACTTGTTGACTTGTTTAGTTTCAAGATTTTATTTGTTGGGTTTGGGTGACTTGGGTCATCTAGCCAAAGGCGACTGTATTAGCGATCAGTCCGAATCGAAATAATAGAGACAAAATGTTTTGGTGTATTCCCGAGCAAGTTCGTTCGCCCTTTCGTTCCCGCTGATATTGCTGTGCCGCATCCACAAAACGAGTACCCTCTTATTACGAGAGAAGGAATTCAGGAGTTGGAGGTTGTAAACGATTTAGATAAAGCCCTGACAGCTGCTTTATTGTCTGAGCAGATGTCAATCCACTTGCTCTCAGTGTCTGAGCTTACGAGATGCCTTCCCGCTTCACGGATGGCCTTGACTTCCGCCTAGAAAACCGTAACATGGCTCTCAAGGTGTATAGCAATTTCCATGAGACTTCCTCCTCGCTGAAAACGCTTGATTTGGTGTTTTTTTCGGATTTGTATCCATCAGTGTAGATAATAACATGTCAATGGTTGAAGCACAGATTGTGACTCCCATTCTGCCCTGGATGGAATACTGGATTTTCAAATTGCTTTTCAGCATCATCCCGAGTAGGTAGTTGCAATCCCTGTCGATGTCAGGTGCGAAATGACTGCACAAATTCAAAGGTGGATTCATACGGAGCTCTTGGTCCAATGTGAATCCAGCTCCAATTAAGATGTAGTTTTAGGGCTAAAAGTGTTTACACCGCGTGTATGTTGAGAATAATCTAAAGAGCCTGAGTTCTAGTAGATTTGTGAGCGCCACTTACACTGAGGAGGCGCAATTTTTTAATCTTTTGCAATATCTTACGATGATTGGGGAAAGCCATTACTTTCCACCATTTTTATCTTAGGAAACTTCTGATGAGCTTTATGACTGGAGTGAAACTAGACAAGTATCGCTAAATAGGAGCCTACACGGCATACCCTAAAAAATCTTTTCCAACCATATGTGAATGCAAATAGTGCAACATTATTAAGCCTATACAGGCTTATTCCCCAACACAGAACCGTAGGTTAACATGCGGACTGGTTTGTACATTATACCTGTTAAAATTTGTGGAACTTTCATTTGTCTATATAGTTCCAGACACTTGATCTGAGTAAGTCAAATTCACCAATAGGGTCTTCCTAGCACTTTAGTCTCCGCTCTCACATCCCAACGCTAGTCTATCTTGAAATGTAGGTATACTACAAATCCGCATTCGTTGTGACAATGAACATGCATTTATTATTTTCATAGTCCATCAAGCAGAAAATAGCTAGTATTGTTTTGACAGCTATTCTTAAAAGTGTGGAATCCGATCTTTCAAAATTCTACGTAACTAGTTCTTATTTTCGCCGTTGGACATGAAACCGTAACCGTCATTTGTTGGGAAAATTGTCCTTCATCTGTCTGGTGAGATTACATGAAAAATAATTAAATATTTAGACTCTGGATTTGAACACTATACTTATTGGCAGGATCTACATCTGGAGTGGTCTGAAAAAGAGTGCCATATGTACCAACAATTTATTCACCAATGAAGAGTCTGTATGGATATAGAGGCAGCATTCACACAACAGTAGAAGATGATCTAAACATCGCCATCATCGTTAGAAAATATCTGTGGTTAGGTATATGTTTGTGTCGAATTTTCATAATTTCCTAGATGAGTCAATTAGTACCTACCTACTAAAACAACATCGATGCAAGAACAATAAAGGGAAATAATGAAATATGATTGATTAGACAACATACTTATCGCTGTTTGATAAAGACAAAATAACTATTCCAAGTCATGTATCGATTTGAAATATACAAGGACAAATGAATATGGAAACAATACACCCATAAAAAAATGCAATCTGTCAAAAACTCTCTCTGTCTAATAAATAAATTTCTTGTCTCCCATAAGAACTAATAGGAGTGTTTACACATGCGAAACTAAAAATGTTCCCTTATAGCAAATATCTTGAAAGGATAAGATATTTTGAAAACGGAAACCTTTCACAGGATATACTCATATATCTATTTACATACATATACTAGTACCTAATGGGATTCGTATTTTTACAGAATTGAATAACACACACACACGTCCAGGAGAGAAACAAAAGGTTGAATGGGATAAGATGTCTTATAGGCTCACTGTTCTTGTTAGTCTGCACCCTTTTCCTTCGTTGGGTTTTACGAAAGAAACAAGGGAAAAAAAAACAACAAGATAGAGAAACAAAAAGACAACAACAGTAACAAAAAGAAAAACAAAAAAAAAACTTTCGAAAGGATCACTCGAATGGAAAACAAAAAATTCATTTTCAGAATTCTGTGACCAATCTTAGGTTGTTGAAAGTTTATTTAAGTGAAATATATAAGAGGAAAAGAGATGGCGATAAAATGGTATGACTGATAAATAAAAACAACGGCTAGAACAAGAACAAGACCAAAAACAACAACAACAACAACTTCATAAGGAATTCTTTACGATGAACTTGCTGCTGAAGTCCTTTTTGTCCCTCACTTAATCCATTTCTTCTGGGAATTTACTTTTTTTTCTCAAGCCTTGCCTAAGCCTTTCCATGCCCTTCTTCCTATTTTTTTTCCTTTCTTAATCTATTCATGAATCTATTCACATGTAAGTCTGTCACACTGACGGGATATGCGCTTCAGTCAAAATAGCTCCAGCATTACATTATCCTCTTTGTGCGACATACCTAACCAACCCGCTTCCTATGTAGTATTTCCATATCCCAACCTTCATCTACAACCACCACCCACCGTCACAACCACCTCCACCCACACCTAGTACTACTTTCCGCACTGAGGACTCGTGAAAAGTTATTGAAATCCCTTTTTTCTCCCTTTTTTCCTGAGATTTATTTATTTATTTTTCTTCTTCACACGTCAAGCGATAGGGGTTCTTCCGTTTTGTTTAGTTTATTGCTTACAAGATAGAAGAATAGGGGGAATAAGGAAGTGAGGTGACAATTTTCAATTAGATACCCCCTATCTCCTCTCACCATTCCGGCTATGCCCGTCGGGAATTATTCCTGGGGAGACAAAGGAGTCTTAAGTGTAGCGAGAAGGATCTTGTGTGAACTGAATGAGAGATGAAAATCTCAAGTAGTTTATACACTCTGTGTGATGATAGCTTGCCCATTTATGTTCGCAGTTTCTTTTTATGCGGCCCTGCAACCTTCTATTCATTAGTGCGTACCTTACATATTCCGAAGGAGACGAGTGTACTTGCAGCATTTTCTGTATACTCATTACTCACTTGAATGGTTGGAAAATTGCTGAGAATGTGTTGAAAAGGGACTGTTGATAAAAGGAAAATTGCGTGCACTTAAATCTAGATTGTCTTTATGAAAATATTCGAGTACCGACCATGTATATAGGGATTGTCATCTGAATGCAGGAGATCCATTCTATAGTTTTATTCCTCCGAGCAATGTTGTTGGGAGTTCCGCAACTAGACAAGACGGTTATATCAGGATTGCAGGCAGTTTACGACACTTCGTTTGTTACTTATATTGTTTAAAAGTGTCTGCTTGCTATATTAGAAGAGAGAAAGCCGTCTGGATCTCCGAGTTGAATGAGGGCATCTATATTTCTGGTGGAAACTTCAAATTTCGTAAACTTCATGATGGCTACACTAGTACTGAAGTTGGAAATGGCAGGGCGTATATAACAAGAAACTTTTCTTATTTACGAAATCTTAGAAAACTGCACCCTTCTGATAATTTGTAACCATACTATATTCATATATCAGGTCTGACCTTCTTCAATCAGCTTATCATCCAGTGTTGGGCGTAATCAACTACATTTGTAATCAGATTAATAATCATGATTAAATCAATCATGATTACACATCAATCATGATTAAATCAATCATGATTACACATCAATCATGATTACCCATCAATCATTAATCATGATTACATCGAGTAATCTTAGGAAAATGTAACCGTAATCATGATTACATGATTACAGTTTTTTTGATTACAAATGAAATTTTTCAAGAGATTTTAAAGTTTAGTTCTAAGAAAACAAACAATCTGTGGTCGTAAGAATTTTTATTGTAGAAAACTCCAAGACACTGTTGAATTATGTATTAATTGAAGTCAGTGTAAAGAATGTAAGTGCTTCTATTGATAGAGACTCACACATATATGATCTTCAGCTTAAATTCGAGGATCTTGATTATATGTGAAAAAAGATAACGAAACAGATTAGATTTCTCGGCCGTCTAAGAAAGTCGTTGAGCATGGAAAATGCAATAATGACTTTTAACGCTTTGATTTTGCTACACTTTTCATATTGCTCCACATTGTTATATGCTAGTTCGAATGAATTCAAGGGCAGAATGCAACTGTTGTAGAATAAGGCAATGCGAGTTATTCTGAAATGCAGCATATATACACCAGTTAGAAGCATGCTCGAAGCGCTGAAATGGGTAAATATTACTGACATGCCAACAAGAGTGAGGATGAAAGATTAGATTTACTAACTACTACCTAACAAAACGGTACACTATTGTTTTTTATATCATAAAGAATTATCTAACTCTAATAAAAAAACCGTAAATGAAATTTTCTCTTTCTTAATTGCTAATAATACCGTTAAACAATCCACAGATATCAGATATTCAATTACCATCCCACTATAGATATGTGCTTACAAACATTAGTTTATATGTCAATACCGACTTCGGGATAGAAATACAACAATGTTTGCTTTCTTTTAACTACAATTTTAAACCTTTTGCAAATTTGTAATCAAAAAATGTAATCATGATTACGGTTACGATTGATCAATAATTAATCGCCATAAATGATTACTTTTCTGATTAATATTATCAATCTGTAATCATGATTACAGATTGTAATCGTAATCATTAATCATCAATCAGATTGAATTTTGCCCAACACTGTTATCATCAGTATAAAGATACAGCATCGAACCCAAGAATGATGAGAACCTGCAGAATAAGACATCATTGGAAAGCGACACCACTGAAAACATTAAGAACATAGTAAATTACTTATTCTCATTTACATATTTTAATAAATCAGCTGTTCTTTAATTTGAATACCGAAAACACATCTAAAGGGATTTTGTATAGTTTCCATAGAGATTAGATTAGATTTTCAATAAATTTCAGTCTGTTAGACGAGAAATCTCTCCTTCATGTAATTTTTAATTGGTTTCTCCATATGCCGCCAGGCAAAAAAGGGGGAACAATCACCCAATTTCAAAGCGCAATGAGTTATCTTGCCACCATATAATTCACACATACTTTTTATAAAAAAGTATTTATATGGGCAATTGGTGTGACCTCCAACATTGAACTTCTATGGTAGACGATCAGAGATAACCATACCGATGAGACCTCTCTGATCGCTGGGTCGAAAAGTTCAATAATTTTTTTTTTTGCACTTAAAATGCATTTTGTAAATTTATTGAAATTATTTTCAATAAATTTCAGTCTGTTAGACGAGAAATCTCTCCTTCATGTGATTATCTTTTTATACAATTCTGAAGAATGGTGTTTTCATTTATTAAATTTAAATCAATAATTTTCAGTCACGCGCTCCAAAAACGTGGCCTGCTGAACGTTGTAACTTCCGAAAGACTCCCGAATATTGGAAAATCACTTTACCCATATATTTCACATTATATTTGGATGCAATTTATGAATCGACGTTTTGAGCCAGTCACACGTGATGACCTCCTTAAATCATGAGCCATTTACGAAATATTAAACCGAATTTTGAGAGATTTAAAAAGTAATTTTGAAAAAGATGCATTTATTACAAATTGCATGTTAAAAAACGGAATATCGTACCAAACCCTGTATGAAAAGGGTAAGGTGTGATTATTTAATTTGCTAATCTATCACTTTTAATGTTAGTTTTTAAGATCCTGTTTTATCAAATTCCACCTGCTCAAAATTGGGGGGTTTTTTTTTAAAAAAATTTCACGAAAGAATATTTTCTTAAATTCCATTTTCCAAAAGTCCGTAAAATTTAATTGAGTTCTACTCAAAATATGTATCTTTTGCGGGATGAATGGCGAAAATTAAAAAACAGAATTTTTGAAAATAGTACCTATAGAAAAAAAATTGGATATTCTACCAAACTAAAAAAAAAAAAATGGAATGAAAAAGAGATTTATAAAAAGGAATTTTCAAAAACACTATTTTTTTTTAAAAAACGGGAGCTTGATAGGAAAGGATTTTTGTAACTCGTACATACTAGTACCATAACGTTCCCGAATAAAATTTTAATTTTCAGAAAATAAATGGAAAACTTTCATTTTTTATTTCCTTCACCAGAATCTGGATGTCGTAAAATAATTAGATCAATTTCTTAGGACACAAAATCTGGTAACATGATAACTCGAAAAATACAGGAACATTTTTCTGGTATTTAATTACTTATGTGCAGAAATTAAAAACATTTCATTTCCGAAATTTTTAAATTCTAGATTTTGTATTTCAGGATTTTTAACTCAAGCGGCGGAAATTTTCTGTATGACCAATATCCTCAGCATTTAGTATAAACAAAACGTGGCCCATTATTTTACAAAAAAAAAAATAAATAAACAAAAAATAAATATCCTATCACCCTATTAGGTTCTATAAACTAAAGAGTAGGAATCTGTTGTTGATGATGATCAAGATGATGATGATAAAAAACTTGTTTTTAGCTTTAACAACAAAAATTAATTAGATTAATGTTTACAAGTCAACAACTCGTAAATAATTACATCAAAAACTCAACGATCGATACCAATATTGACTCGGATGAAATATTCAGTATTTTCCTCCCTCACAGCAAATATATAGATACTTATGTATATGTACTCGAACCTGGCTATCACATCTATGTAAATCCAATTTAACAACATTCTAACTAATCAGTGTAACTAAAAATTACACACTAATTTACATCAAGGGATAAATTAAATGAAAAGTATACAGACACGAAATCACCGACATTCTGTGAATTTATACTTGAATAAAGTCAAAATGTTAAAACAAAAGGCTAAACAAATCCGAAATAAATGAACTCTCCTCTATCCCTCCCGAATCGAATGTGGGATAGGTAACACATTGACTCACCCACCACGTGGCGTATCAGAATTCTTAATTTGTTGGTAAAATCAAATTTAGTTATTACACCTTTGTTAACGGCGACAAAATCAAAAAGCTATCGGTTTTTAATAATACACTCTGAGGCAGTCGGTGCAGAGGTGAACGACATTCAATCCGGAAAGTTGGCCCATCAATTATTTACCCCGAAAATTTATAATTTAAATTTCAAAGGGTTTGAGACTTTTCCCTCATTAGGCCTTCATGGTTCAGCTTTCTACAGTCGATTTCAACGAAAATGCACGTTTTCCAATATTAATTATGCTCTGCCGTGTATGTGAATGGTGGCTTAAGGAGGATATCTTTGCCCATAGTAAATGTGAAGGCGTTAACTATTCATTGACACTGGCATTGGTTCGAAATTCTACAGACAGTAGACGTTAGACGTTTGTGTGTGTGTGTGTGTGTGTATGTCTGTACATATTTTATTAGTGCGCCTGTGAATCTTATTGATAGCTCGATGTCTATATATTTACCTAGGTAACATGCAAACTAGTTATCTGATTATTATGGGGCGTTAGGTATAGGGACGTGTTAAAATGGTTATTGGGAGGAGGAGTATGATAAGAGCAATAAGGAATAACTACAAGAAGTAAAGAAAATGGAGAAGGCTTAGAAGTTTTCAAGAAGGAAAGTTTTACAAAACTGATTCAGAACTTAGCTACTACATAGCTACTCGTAATGAATATGAAATAGCTTCTTAAATGCTCCTTTAAGAATAAGAAATTAAATTTGAATAAGGACGATATAGTGTCTAGAATGTATGCATGTCTATAAATTTATAAAAATGTTGTCTAAATAGCGCAGATTAATTATAAAAATTGGAGAAAAATAAATTAAATATAAAACATATAAATCTTAGCTAGTGGTAGTAGGAATACTTATCTATCAGCCTCTTAAATGCAGCTATAATATTTAACTTTGTATAATCTCTATGCAAAGAATTCCACAACAAATAAAACTTGAAAAAAAAGCGAATGCTCTTAAGCACCTGAACAGAAGGGGACCTAGCACTGAACCTTGAGGAACACCTCTAGATGCAAATTAAAAACGGTAAAGTTCACCATTATATTTACAATTTGATCCTTGAAAATGTATAAAGCTTTACTTGCCTTCATTTTATATGGACGATATCTTTGTCACACACTATTTTCTTGCACTGAGAGAGATTTCCTCTATACTAAAACATATTAGTTCCGCCTTCAAGATACATATTTTTGATATGTTGGCATAAGCACATTGTAGTTAATCCTTAAGGCCTCTCTGGTTATTTTAAAGAAAACTATAAGCACATCATTTTGCGAAGGTAAGGAAAAATTTATATTTAAAATTGAGGCTAGGTATCTGTAAACACAATTTGGGGCTTGGACTAATATTGAAGATGACAATATGAAAGAACAATACAGAGGTCAATACTAAAAAAATATATGTAGTGCTTTAACATAGGTAAAAAAAAAAAAACACATTTACGTTGGATATTAGATCTGTGGTAATTTCTACGAACAAGTCATCACTTTCGATAAGCATTAGAGTGAAAAAATCTTGGACGAAAATAAGTGCACTCAAATTCGATATCTCTCAGAAAGAAGTTTGGACGAGGTGAAACATGAATTTGAAAGAGTATTTCACCATCCAAAATCAGTTTGATGAAGTTTGAAAACTCGCTGTATGGAGAAGGAAAATGTGATTAGATCCAGCAAGAGATTGTGAAAGAAATTTTTAAAACAGATGGAAAATTTATAAAGAAAAGAGTTGGTCTATAGTCCAGACCTTGTTAGACACTCACAAAAAATTATGAAACTGGATACGACTGCACAGATCAGGTAAAGGAATTGGGCTTCTAGGAGAAATGGGATTGAGTTTTACTCTATCGAGACGCGTATAGAGTCTACATGCAGTATTTTAATCTACTGCAATTAGTAGAGAATTAAAACATAAGTACCGAGGTACTGTCAGTTTGTCATGAAGAAATTTTTCGAGTATACTGTGCGTTTCGATCAGCAATACAGGGCGATCTCATCAGGACAGCGATAAAGCCCTGAACTGCCTGCTGTCTACACTGCAGTGAACTTAGATGGACAAATAATTGATGGTGGAACATATAAAGTTTTTTCAAAATCTTCTGACGAAAGTGATCTAAATGTATCCCAAAGTGACCTAAATATATTCTAACGAAATTGGCCTATATGAGTTCTGACGAGAGTGCCTAATGACTTCCTTTTTCGGCTAAGAGAAAATAATCTGGGAAAAACAGATTTATTTTGAGCAACATCATTCGCGATAGCCTCACATTGTAACTCAGACTTACATAAATGATAAGGCCTTTTTCGAATTTGCAAATAATATAAAATTCGGGTTTCTGGATTTTAAGCAGATTTTAAACGCTGCCGCCATGAGCATTATTGGAGGTTAATTAGATTTTCATGATTGTTTTCTATTGATGGTGTGCAAAAACGCACTAATGGGCTTTTTGTCTCTAATTTTGAAAATCAACATTTTAGGACAGAAAGGTTCGCCGTTGTGGACATTTGGAAGTCTCTGGGGGATTTAGCAGAGGATGAGCTGTTTCCTGATGAGATATACATAATTGCAAAGTAGTCAGTTATTATACGGATGAAGTGATGAAGAGAATGACAACTCAAATCGGATTCGATGATCTTACTTTGGAATGTAATCGACAGTTAGAGGAGCAACGTAGTTAAAAACAAAACATAACTGGAAAAGCTCAGATGAAGATAATCTATATCTGAATGCGTGTTTTTACAGGCAGCGTAAATGGAAGGAACAATAAACAACAACAACAAAAGTTGTTCCGTTTTTTGTATTTTTTAATATACAGGCTATTTTGTGAAAGACTGGCATATTCTCTTAATCACTCTGTAACACCAAAACGGTTGAGATGCCCCCCCCCCCTTCCATGTAATTTCTTGTTTGACTAGGTGACTACTATCACCTCCTGTCCTATAGACCACCATGAACGAAGCAACCTGTATAAGGGGTACTACATACTATATACCTATAAATAGTGAATGTTCACGTTTCCGCCGCTGTAAACTCGTTACACATCAGACTTACAAAAAAGGTGTTTATACAAAAAATTTTGGGAATTTAGTCTTCTTCAAGTTTGTTTCAGCCATTTTTGTTGTAGGATAAACCATTGGGGATTTTTTTGAAAAAGCAGATTTTTTGTACCTTTAATCCTAGATGACGGACGGCGCAGGGGGTCCAAGGGTGTAAACTTGGATTTCGATGACCGGAACTAAATAATATATACAAAAATCACAACTACGTCACCTTTTGTATGGCAAAGCCCTTATTAAGACTGGAGTATAAAGACCTCATGTAATTCCGACTGTCTGAAATGAGAAATCAGCTCCATCTAGCGAAATTCCTCTGAAAAAGTGAGGTCATCTTATATATTACTAGGAGTAAAACAGGACATTGAGGATTAAAGGATACATTGGTGGTTTTTAATAAGTACGGTTTTTTCGAAAAGGACCATTAAGTGCATAAGGCTGAACATCAATGGATGTCAATGAGTTTATAAAAGCAAAATTCCATTGCTATGCTTTGAAAAAAAAAAAAAAAAATTAAGATCGGAAAAGTTAAAAATCATGGAATTTCGGGGTAGATTCATTTTCTTGTATATCGCACACGAAATGTAATTTATTACTAATTCAAAAATGAAACTTAAACAAAAATTAATTAAAATTTAACAATTTAGGTTTTAAAGAGATCTCATAACAATTGTCAACAGAAGTCACTTTTGAATAGTTTTTGATTTGCTATTGTTGTCAATCTTTTGATTGAACGATGCGAGCGTAATCTTCATTGATAAATTTAAATGTGTAGCGTCAAGCTTATATAAATATGGAGCTATAGCCACAATATCTACATAAATAACGAACAAATGATTCAAATCCAATGTTAGAAATTAACCATAGTTTAGATTTCATACAGGAAAATCACTTTGATCATGGCTTTGCATTCGCTTGCACACGTCTACATAAAATTATATTTTCAATGTCTCTATTCACCATTATAAGTCTTCTTCGCACTCAAATCTCATTACCATACAAATCTTTGAAAATATCAGTCGGATTCAAAAGTATTTATTATCGCATCCAATCTTTTAGAGAAAGTAATTTCATCCCAGATCATTTGTGTTTTGCCAACTATAGCAACAATCTATCTCTCTCTCTCTCTCACTCTCTCTCGCTTTCTCTGCCTCCCCTCTTTAAGAAGAATTGACAATAATCCGACGTAAATCACGCCATATTTTCAGAAAATTCCCAGGCTTCCATAGCACATTTTCTTTAACATCTCCAATGGAGATTTTAATTTAAATACAGCCGCATCGAAAAGAGTAGCGCTATCATTTCAGCAGCAACTTAAGTGTACTTCCTTCAGTAATTGACACAAGGAGAGAGAGAAGACGTAGACGACGATGAGGACGACGACAATCTTTTACTATATAACTAAGTATTCCCCAGTATCTATATCCCGATTTTTGTTGTCCCTTTGACGTCTTTACTGGTTTCTTCATAAGGCTAAAGCTGAGCAATGTACTTGTTCACCTTTTTAGCTGTATATACATATGTATGTATACGGCAAGTGGTACGAATGTACTTATACCTATATTTATAAAAGTTCTTCCCTAAAAACGTGTTCGGATAGGCCAACCTCCAAATAAGTACTTCAAATAGACAATTTTCAGGATAACATCATCCCGAGGGATTGTACGCTTTCGTACTGTAAAATCAGCATTTAAATGCGAATCAAAGCGGAATGAGAATTAAAAAAAAAAAAAAGGAAAAAAAAAGGAAAAAAAAAACAGTACTCATGAAGCCTACATAGAAAATCAGCCTTCTAGAGAGGGATCTGGAAGAATGCTGATTTTGCTTTGGGAAAACTTTGGGAACTTCTTTTCCTTTCTAGATTTGTCAGCGCTAAATATCTTCTTTTTTTTTCTCTCTCTTTCTCTCTCTCTCTCTCACCTTCTCATTTGGGTAATATACTTTGGTGATGTGACAGGAGGAAAGCCTTTAGGATCTCTACTTAGACGGGGAACGACCAATTATCTACACTTTTTTCAGTTTACACTTATTTAGGGATTTCTTAAATTTCGTGCGATTTTGCTGACACGTTTTGTTGCCCTCCTTAAGTAAAATAATGGAATAAATCGGATTTTCATAAGAACTTGGTGGGGTATTTTGGTTTTTTTTTTTTTTCTTATGTCTATGGTTAATGCAGACTCATTTCTTGGAAGATAAACTTAAGATATGCGATTAGTTCCTTATTAGTATGAAAATGATGACTATATCTTATGCTATGTGAGGGGTGTGTCACTTTTGCGTTTTCCATAAACAGTGTTCAATGTAGATTTAAAAAAAAAAAAAGCCTATCCTCATGTGGTGATATGGTAATCGGGAGGCTGGATTCTAGATCTATTGTAAACATAAACTAAAGGAAAACTGATTAGTGACACTTCAACTGGAGAAGGACTAGTTTATTTCTATTAAGTTTAAACAAGATTTGGAGCTTGCTGCGGAAACTGTAGAAATGGAAATCTGGACTTGGCAGACAATATGAGCGTGCCATTATGGAATAAATAATTTTCCAAACTACCAGAAAGATTGAAGATCTATAAATAGGTATGAGAAAAAGTAAGTTCCGCTTTCTAATAAATGGCGTAACTCTTACTGTATGTATTATGTCTAAACCGGTTTGACATGTATTTGACAGGTGTCAGCATCCTTTGTATCTCGACCAGTTAAAGTGTTTAGAACAGATTGTTTTTTTTTTGCGATTGAACATGGAAAGTTTTGTACCAAATAATCGACATTTGCGGGAAGTATTGTTATACTTCTATAATTTAAAAAAATCCGCTGCTGAAAGTCATTGTTTACTATAAGAAGCATACGATGAACATCCCTTTTTCGGATAGTATGTACAGAAGATGGTTTAGACAATTTAAAGATGGCGCATTCTATGTTGACGACGGTGAATGTGAAGCAGGATCGAAAAGTTTACTGATGAACAACTGGAAGAGTTACTCGTAGAAGATCCATGCCAAACTCAAGAGGAATCGGCAGTAGTAGTAAAATGTTGACCAATAAACTGTGAAAAAGCATTTGCAAGCAATGGGACTCATCCAGAAAAAAGGAAATTGGGTACCTCATGACCTAACCGAAAGGCAAGAAGAAAACCGAAAAACCATTTGTAAAATGCTGCTGCAAACGCAAGCAAGAAAGTGGATTCACTATGACGATCCTAAGCGTAAAAAATCTTAGGTTAAGCCTGGTGAGCCTGGTCCATCACATCCAAAGCGAGATATTCATTGTGACAATGTAATGTTGTGTATATGGTGGAATATGAAAGATGTTATTTATAATGAGTTCCTGAAACCGCTACTGGCGCTGTATGCAGAAGGTAAATAATGCGTTTAAAGTGAGTTATTGAAGAAAAATGACCAGAATGGGACAATCGATGCGATAAGATAATACTTTTACAAGATAATGCAAGACCTCATATAACTCAACCAGTGAAAAACTAGAAGAAAACTTAGAAGGGCTGAACTGGAAAGTGTTACCGCACCCGCCATATTCACCGGATATTGCACCATCCGATTACTATTTGTTACGGTCGATGCAGTTAGCCGTTAGTGAAGAACGGTTTCATTCTTTTGAAAGTATCCAAAGGGGAATGCTCATTTTAGGCCCGACACCTCCACACATGAGGGATGTCTTAAACGATACATTTGATACTCTGAACATATTTCATTAACAATTTTTATTTCAATAGGAAGCCTTGAGTGTGGAGAGGGGACGTGTCAAGTTTTGATCTAGTACTTTTTAGAAAATCTAGTACAGATTCAAATTCTATTGGTCCTAAGAAGAAGTTTGAGTACCCACACTCCTATACTTGGAGCCTTAAATAGCTATTTATATTCATATTCACTTTTTCAGTATTCCACCTTTTTTTTATTCGAAATGAAGTACTAGATTTTTCGCACCTTAGATCAGCTCTAACTCGGTAGGGTTATATCCGATCGGAAAACGGGTTTCACTGTTCGCCTCAGCTCATTACTAGCTGCAATTCATAGGCAAACAGTTTTTGTTTTTCATTCTTTTAGGGTGAGGGTTAGAGCACCGGTGGGGGGGGGGGGGTGTTTTCAATACGGCATGTTGCATATTTAATTAAAGGTTTCGCCAAATACTAATAATTTTTTAGGGATGCAATCTGCAAGTTGCCGGTTAGATGGACAAACGTTATAGCTTCCGATGGAGCATACTTTCAATGATGTTCAAAAAAGATATATTTTATACAAACCGAACTTACTTCTTCTCATACCTAATATAAAATCACAAATTACTCTTAGATAAAAGAACAGAACAAAAGCTTTCCGTCACACGTAGCATAGTGTTAGTTTAATTCAGCAAGGCGAAATGTAAGCTTTCCTTGAAAGTGAATTGGGACACTGAAGGAAGCAAATGACACATTTATACAGAGAAGAAAAGTTCTTCTGATATATTATTTTAAAAGTCACTTCCTTGGTAAAGCCATTAAGGAGATAGGCAGAAGGGCCAGCCTCGTTGAGCTCTCTATTAAGAGCACGGTAATAATCGATTGATACATGGCTGTTTCTGTCCTCACGCAATAAGCAATTAGGGATGACTTTTAAATACCAGCAAGATCTCCCTTGTACTGCTACAAGAGCGCATTGGCATGCTGATATCATTGCTATAAAGGCTCTTCAGTGCCTCATTTGCATTAAGATATGTACCCTCTACATGGAAATCGTCAAAATAGCCTTAGTTCTTTAGCTAGAGGAGACTGATAACATTTCGACTGGCTAAGTAATAACAGTCTTAAAAGCCTCTCACCATTTTACCTGTCTTGCTATTCATATTCTTCATCATGATCATCAGGCAGGAAAATTGCGTAACGTAGTTCATGGGCTTTTGGAAATTTTTTGATAAGAGTTTCACGGTAGCGATCACTTTTATTGAGCAAATTTATGTTAAATACATATTTCAGAATGTAATTAAACATGCTGGAAAAAAATTTACCTGGATGAAATCAGCTATCATCATTGGGTGAACTCGTGTGCTAATATCGTGTAAATTTGTACCGTACATCCATGGAGGGTATAGATGCATTAGAACAGATCAGGAGAGACTTGTCTGTTAAAGTTATATCCCTCTTTCTTCGTGCTTTAAGCTGAGTGACATCGGTCGTGCAGTGAAGATGATCTCTGGTAAGACTGTTCTAGTACATTTTACTAGGCAAAACAGATAGTCGAATTTGATTTCTCGGAAAGTCTCAACTATAGTCTCCAGTAATCAGACGAAATATTTAGAATTATTAGAGGAAAATTTCAACGTGTTTAAAATATATTTAGTAGCATTCAGAAATTTCTCACTGGGCCTTATTTTCTCAGGCGTCACTTACACTGGATGGGACTTGTTGATGATTCTGTATGGAGAGTATACGGAGAGGAATTCGAAACGGTGACTCACTTTCTCGTCACTGTCCGTCTCTTTTAAGAAAGTGTTACAGATTCCTTGAACTTTGTAAGAGCATTTGGTTTAGACCTATGAGCAATTGCTCGTAAGTCTGGATAGTGAATAATGGGAGTTGTTGTGACTTACAGACCCCGCCTCGGGCATCAACCTCTCTTCAATCTATCCATCCATTCAGCATTCAGAAAATGGTCCCGCATAACACCGTCAGAAACACTGGACCCTCTGTTAAGTTTTACACTTATGCACGTTGAGGTAGAAGAACACCAGCCGCCAGTGCTTTGTCCAGGGATGAATATGGCTGATCTCTACGGAAGGATTTTATTAAAGGCCAACTGTGCTAGGAAAGGTTCTGGAAAAAATTCCTGAATAGGTAGTGGCTTCAGACCATAAGTCAGCAAAACTATTATTATGTAAATTACCCTATAAAGTTATGGAGATTGGAGAGGCCTAGAATTTCTCGATTAACCTATTGTAGGACTATTTTGGATAGATTCAACTAATGAAGAGGTATGCTCTAGTCTTTGAGATTATGGTTATCTTGACGAACATATAAACTAGTCTAGTCTGCCAGTAGGGAATTGACGTAAATCAATCAAAGTAACGACGCTCATAGACAGAGTATACTACAATGTGAAAGCTACCTAATTGAGAATATTTCAGCACAAATTCAAATAATACTGAAATAACTGTTCGCACGATGCTAGGTTATCTACCTACCATATCGAGGGTAAGCTCACTCATAAATCTAAGCACTCTACGTTCCGATTCAAAAAGTGAAATGTTTGGTAGAAGAAATATTCACAGCCTCAATAATCCTATAAATCACAAACTGGTCAATATCTTTTCCACCGCAAACATGCACCTTTATGCAAGATAATTTTTAATATCCCATCCTTCTGTAGAGCGGCTCTATTTGACCGATAAGAGCTCAATCTAATCTTATATACTCTAGAAAATTCGTGTTTAAATCTAACTATCAGAAAATTTCGAAAGGCACATTAATACCTACATATTAGAAGAAAAGGGACACCTACAGTGTATTTTATACGGATACCTCATAAAATGAGCATGCAATAACGACAATAATTATTCCGACTAACAGACTGCGAAGAACTTCGTCGTTAAGAGAAATCTATACAACGGAGCGCAGTTGTAGTCTCGTAGGTAACAACATATACCAATAGACGAGATGGCTATGTGACTTGTACAACCACATTCACGAGTGACCTTGAGAAATGAAAGTTATTTTAAATTTCAATAACTAGAAGTGAAGAGTCTGGTGATCTAGTTTGCTTGATCTAGATATAATAATAAATGAAAAAGTAGTTGTAGAAACAAGTGAATCGAAAATCATCATCGAAAATATATAAGCCAGCAAAAGCGCAAAGACGCTTAAGACTGACAGTAACCGAGCGCCTTTTCGATTGGAATAGTTTTAGCAAGTTTCTGACCTCCCTACCATAAAGGTTGTTCCAGATGATCGGCATTGCCAGTATTTTCGAATTTGAAAATAAATTTTTTTCGAAAATAGATCGAAAATATTTTTTTTTTCGAAAATAGTTCGAAAATGTTTTTTTTTTTTTTTTTGTAAATTGAGTCAAATATTTTTAAGTAAGAATAATTTCTTCAGTTAGAAATAAAATTTGAAAAATATTACTGCCAATAAGGGAAAAGGTGGGGAGAGTGAAAAATTTCAAAAATGTTATTAACTAAATTGTGATAATTATAAACAGAATTTGAATTTTCGAATACATATCGTACCGTAAACGAAATGGTCAGAGCATATAACAAGGAGATTGGTAGTAGAAATTCGAAAAACTAGAGTGATAAAGACCTGTACAAGGCTTCTCAAACGTACAAAGTAGACAAAACTAGTCTACTCAATACATCGCGATTGTTATTGTCAATATTCCTAGTATTGTAGACTAGTTTGTGTGAATCTAACATGCTACAACTTCGTAAATGTGTTTGCATCAAGAAATAGTCTCTCTAGCAGAATGGCTACTAATATCAAAAGCCTGCAGTAGACTCTGTCGAGATGAATGATTTTTCTTAGAAACATCGCACCGGTTATAAAATATGACTCGGAGGCTAAGAAAATACTCACACCACGAGGTCACAAACGTGAGGAATGGATTTAAGAATTGTACTCATGAGCATCTATAAATGCAGTGTTCTCTGGCATTGCTGAAGGAGTTTTATTTCTTTCTATGATCATTTAAAAAAAAATCAAGACATACAGGAAAACTGGACCAATATAAAGCCATGTGGAAAAATTTATGACCACAGTAGCTCTAGCTGGTTGAACATGAATCTATGAAGAGTGATTTTCAAAATCCTGGGGTGTTAATGAAAAATTTAAATTTTGCTTAGATTTTTAAAGCATGCTATTGAAAATTCTGATCACTTTCGTACTGATACTATTTATGGGATATACATAAATAACGTGTAAGGATCAGCACCGATCCTAGACTGGACTCATAAAATAAGTTTTGAATATGGTGAAAACCTTAAATTATAGAGCCCCAATGGAGTCATATTTTTGTCATTTCTGCACATGTTTACACAAGTTATGTAATTATAATGTAAGCACAGTTTTTTAAGTCTAGATAGGTAGGTATACTATATATCATACATACATACGTATTTCATTATTCCCTTAAGTTGGCATTAATTTAATTACAGCACTAATGTGGTCATACCTCGAATATTTTACATATATGACACTAAAAACTACAAAACTATGCAGGCATACAACAATTATTTATGTGTTTTTCCAACCAAAATTCTCAAAAAAAAACAAAAAAAAAAAATTCAACAAAAACTCTGAATTTGGTATATATACGAAATTAAATCTCCTGTAAGAAGAGTTCTTTATCTGCAGGCTCTGAAGTATAAAAAGTACAAAAGCCTTTTATAAGTGAAAAGAAAAGGAATGAGTGTTCCAGTAAAAACAAGACTAGCTAAGCCCAGGAGATAATTACCGAATAAAAATATAACAGGATGGGGCGGTTGGGGTGGGTATAACCTTTCAACGATCACAGATAAAAAAAAACGCTACACAAAGATGAAGGACTGACGAAAACAAAGGACTGGCGCGGTATATTTCAACATTGTCCCATTCTTCTACTCCTCCACCTCCCATAATTTTCAGTTAATATTATTATCAACACCTTTTCTGGCAAGGGTTGAATAAAAGGTGCTCATTAAGGTGAATTGAAGACACACCAGATGTACTTATCCAGCAACCATTCATACATTCATCCATCCATTCATCTCTGGAATAAGGCATACATATATAGCATCATCCCTTATGAATCCCAGTCTGCGTTTATATGTTTACGGTTGGTGTTGGTACACACAGGTATGTATCTACCTATATAGAATACGCAGGAAAATAATTTCTTTTTGTTTTTTCTATTCATTTTTTTTTTTCATTTATTTTACCTTTAAAGAATTATCTCAGAAAACGGAATTTCAAATGGAAAGGAAGCTTGTTTTTTATTGTACCATAATGAAATACATAATTAAGCAGTGCAAAAACCCTTAACCATAAAATGAAGGGCACCCCAAGATCTCAGGGCTTTTAGCTAACAAATTTAATTAAACTCTCGTAAAGCAACCCAACAAATAATTCGCCAAGAAACGTCAGCTTCTTCTGACCCCTTGGTTATGATGGTGGTGTGGTGGTAATGGTTGCTTCAGTGGTTCGGTTTGAGGGTTATTTTGTTTATGATGTATGATGGGTACTGGAACAGAGGATGGGGAAAGACAGCAACTTTGGTTTTGCATACGTCGAAAATTACTTAGGCGTCTAATTTATGATGAGAATTGGACCAAATGGATTTAGGGTGCTTCTTGGGTATGGGTCAATAATTTAGGTTTTAAAGATAAATTTCTAGCTTAGAGTATATACCTACTATGTAGGTATGTAATATGTATACATAGGTTACTTAAAGATTGAAATCTAAGGCTAGCGAGATAATTTCACCAATACTAGATATATGTATGTATATAGCCAAACATATACTTCAACTCAGTTCCCATATTGAGCTTGCCAAATGTACATCGTTTCCAACTTAACTCAGTATTTTCTATTTACTTAACATTAAAATTCCTTTCATCGGATGCAATTATCCTTTTGACACATTGTTTTTCATCCATGCTAGTTAAAACACAACCAAAGGGCCCCTTCTACAATCAATATCCTCATTTCCCGACACAAGTCCACAAGCTGTCAAAGATAAAGCTAGTGCCCTTAAGTACCAGGCCAGAGTTGCTTTTAAGTGATTTTCCAGAACATGCAATCAAATCCCTGTTTATAAGGAAACTATACTGCAACTTGTTAGCAAAACAGAGAAAGAGAGAGAGAGAAAAAAGTAAGAGCCCCTTGCATCGTATTTAAAGTACAATTCTGAAGTAAATTAAAAGTTCCCTTTACCCTCCCAATTCCTATCAACACTGATTTTCCAGCAGCTAAAATAAAATGAGAGAAAAAAAAGGAAATCTGCAGAGTGAAAGTTGCAATAGACATGGACGGGAATTGCCTGTTTACCGAAAAACTTAAGCTGCATTTATGCGAGTTCAAGCCTCATGCAGAAGACCTCACCTTCCGGCGGAATACATTTTCACCTCCTGTACAATGTTCTCACCAATGTTTTCTATGTTTTCTATCAACAGCCATTCAGTTGGTACTACTTATAGTTCTTACATAGTTCCCTCCCGCCAACTAAGGCTGTCTACCGTATATTTTTTTTTTGTGGCATTGGTGGGAATGAGGTAGTCGGTAATAAAATCTTCTTGATGGTGATGTGATTTTTTGATTATAATCAGCCCCTTAAGAAAATTTCTCTTTTTCTTTCAATATACGTTTGCATATATTTCTACATACCCATCGTCATTGGCTAAGGGCACGGTGGCATAGAGATTTATACTTAAAGGGGTGTACCTATTCGCCTCCTTGGCAGGTAAAGAGAGTTTAGATGGGTGGGTAGGTATAGTGAAGGATGAAGAGCTGGTGTTGGAACTCCTTCAAGGTAGATTAGTTGAAAATTGCAAAGGAAAGCACTTCACGGGAAAGTTTGAATTTATCTGGTTATTCAAGAAACTTTCATATACTCTCTCGTATGTATGCATGTATGTATATACATCAAAGTGGAATTAGAAAGGAAGTAAAACTTTCTCATCATTTCATGAACACCTTTGTAATAAAGAAATGAAGCGAAGGTGTTGGGAGGGAGGGGCAGTTGGAAAAGGGGTGTTGATTCCATTGTAACTTTTATTGAGAGTTACTTTGATTTGAAAATTTATACATAAGAAAATTTATCAGTTTGCCCGATACCTTGAGAGTCAAGACTTTGAGAAACTTGCATAGGATTATTAAGATCTATTAAGTTGTTAAGATAGAGAGAGAGAGAGAGGGAGAGTTTTTGAAGCCCTCGAAAATTTTAACAGAAAATATATACATTGGAATTTCTATGAAACTACTTAAATGAGGTGGATCTTGTTTGGAGTTCAATAAAATTTATGCTTCAAGATATATTATTTAACGATAATCTCTTTGAAGCAAATACAATGGTCCTTCGAGCCGGATTCTATAAATTCGTTCATTAAAGTATGTGAAAAAATAATATTATGTGTAGAAAAATTTTATTGAAAAGAAAAATTTTGCATCTACATTAAGGATTTTGGAATTACATGTAAGTATAAAAAAAAAAATCCATAAAATTATGAATTTCTTTCAGCTTTGGTGTACTCGCTGAATTTCAACTACAAAGGTCAATAGAACTATCATAGATTTATTCATGAATTAAAATGCAAAAAAATTTAAGAAATAATTTGTGTTATTTATGTTGTTGTTTTTTACACGGAGTTCAAACCTAGAGAAAGAACCAATGGCATAAAAGATGCGAACTGTTAGTCCAGACTGATGGGATGTACCATAAATATACAATGAAATTTACGGCAGAGTGTTATTGCTAAATGTATCCCGACTTCAATAAAAAATCAGAAAAAAGTTGCAAGTAAAATTATTTCGCGTCGCATTGTGAGTTTGAATTATTGCATTATAGGATAATCAAGGAAAAAGTTCACACAGCCTTAAAATGTAGATTTCATGACATCTTGACAATAAAATGAAATATAAATTTATTTCTTGTTCTATATCGCTTCGGTAATATTACTAAAAAAACAGAATGTCAAATTCAGGAATGATTGTGTAGAGAACAAAAGTGACAATATTCCTACCAGTCAGTTTACAAAAAAAAAAACAAAAAATCTTCGACCAACTTTTCATACTTCCGACATTTTGGATTTCTTCTTGTTTTGTTATTTCCTCAACCCGCTGATGGGCATTCAATTTTTTTCCTTTTTTTTTCTCTCTTTAGAACAGGCAAAATAATTTCGAAAAGAATGATACTTCCTTCCTTCCTTTCGACGTCATTAAGACGTTTACTTCTGACGAAACGTTAATTTGACACACAAAAGGGGAAAAAAACCGGCAAAAAAAATGAATGTCTCTGACATTTGCTGTCAAATTAGCAATGTTTCGTTCGTTTCATGAACAAACAAAGCCTTTTTGATCGAGAGTGAGAAAATTAAGGAAAAAAAAAAAATAGATGAGAAAAATAGAGTTTTGCTTTGCTTTGCCATCATCCCATAAGATTCACAATTTGAAAGAAAGCAAATTCCAAGCAAAAAAAAAAGAAATGAAATGAAATAAACGCGATAATTGAGGGTAAATTTCTGTCTCTTGCTGAGTGCGGAAAATCTTTTTATAGGGGTACTTTCGTCGTGTCAAGTATCACAATCAAAAGATATCTACTATATAGATATATGCGGGACAGGATGAGGAGGGATATTTCTACGACTAAACTGAACATGAGATTCATCCAGAAATATTTGAAAATTTGAACCTATTTTTCAGCTATATTTCTCTTTCGATGGCAATTAAGAGTAGAAAACTGAGGTAGTACGATGTGATCAAATATCCTCTTCTCGAAGACGACATCCCACATATGCCACTCTATAGAATCGCATATTTTCATACAAATTAAATATAAATCTCGTTGAGATATGTAGTGATCTTAGTTTAAATTATGTAATACCACATATAATCACACATATATACATCTTTTTCAACTTCATTATCTCATTTGACATTGATGAGAATGCACTGTGTAGAACAGGAGAAGGACATTTTTTTCCATCTCGCAACCATTAAATTAGTTACTCTTTTGTTAACACATCTGACAACACATGAAGGTAGGATATGAAAAAAATCACAATGTCAGCTAGAGAGAAAACGTGCATTTCACCAACTCCTGTTACGAGTTCTTTATATAACATTAATCTGTCCAGGTGTATGTTAAATGTCCACTTCTTTAAGCCCAACTAGTCCCCAATTCGTCTCATCCTTTTCAGTTAACTTTAATTCCATGGCTGACATACTGCAGAAAAAATAAACGTGTTCTCTCACTATATGTAACTAGCAAGCCAAGCCATTAAGTATATGTACATACAGCTACCCTTCCCAAAAAAACAAACACATGATGGGTTGGCTGGGTAGTCGTCTGTTCCCGTTTATTTTATTTTTTTTACGTCTCTCTTTTAATGTTTGCTCTTCCCTCTGGGGTGGGGGGGGGGGGGGGCAATATGAGGATGACAAATACTTTAGCACTGTCACATTGTCAAAGTTGCTGCATTTGTTATGAATGGAAGAATGGTGGCTGACCGCAGGATGCTTTATTAGCTTCAGTAAATGTTGGCACTGATGATGGTCCAAATGTTCCCTGCTGGGAAGTGCAAGAGAGAGTTAAATAGGGAAAAGATAAAAATGGAAAAGAATTGCATTAAACAGGAGTTAGCAATGGGAAAGAAAATACTCGAATTGTTAGTGTTGGTGTTGTTGGTATAATATACATATTATGTATGTAGGATTATGATAAATGTTCATACATACATACATACATACATATATCGTAATTGAAATACTTACTGTAAAGTAGTTGGTATTGTGACGCTTAATTCGATTTATTTAATATTTCGCCTAAAAATCAAAATAGGCCAAAAATTATTTTTGCAGTATGGTGTCGATGAGATAGTTGCTGATTTCTAAAGCTATTTTCCGTTTCCGTGGATTTTAATTGCAAAAAAAAAAACAAAAATTGTTAAATTCACCTTCGATGGTCCTTCGAGCCAGATACATAATATATGCCCCGTCAGTAACATACCTATTTAGAAAGTCCACTATAAAAAAGCTAAATGTTTTATGAAAATTTTATCAAAAAAACAATACTACGTATCATTCGATTATAATTTATCTTAGTGGTCCTTCGAGCCAGATGTGTATGTCGCGTGGTGTATACCTAAATTAGCTTCTGAAACAAGGAGTTAATAATACTAAATCTGTTGGTTGTTTTTGTTTAATTTTCTAATAGCAGTGAACCATATAAAATTTATTATTTAAGTGATCCTTGGAGTCAGATAACCTTCTGCTGTAATAAGTTATAATTTCGGGCATAATTTTATGAAATATGAAAAATCCCGTTAAGATTTAGTTATATAGTTGTTGCATAAGTAATTTTGCTCTCGGTGCAAGAACTGAAATTTTTCTAAGTTTTGTAAGCCGATTTGATCTCACCACTAATACAAAAAAATTCTTTATTTTCGAGACATCCAAATTTTTCTACTCAAAGATTTCAAGATTCAAATTTTAAAAGTGAATACAATCTACATTCAAATTGTAGAAATTCGAAGTGGATATACCAGAAACTCGGAACAGTAAATTTGATATATTTGAGGTTTCATTCTCTGTGATTTTACATCCGAGATTGATACTTCTAGATTTTGTACTCAAGTAAGTACGAAAACATCCTAGGAGAGGAGTTGGCTCATATTGAGTTAGAGTAGAATGACCGTAGAATGTCTAAAATTTCAAATAGTGGTTGTCAGTTGAAGAGGTTATTTAAGACCAAATTATGAGACCTACAATTTTAGATTCGTGTTAAATATCAAAATTTTTGCAGTGCACTGCTGTTGGACTCTTGCTAACCTGAGATTCCATATTAGAAAATCAAACGAATCTTCATCTTCAAGTCATGGAGTCAGTCATACAAAACAAAAACAATAAAAAAATTGCAAATAACTCAAGAACAACGAATCGCCATCATCAAATGTTATTTGACAGGTGACACTTCCAGCGTTACTTTGAGTGTACAAACATCGAAATGCAAGTGCAGTGGTTGGAAAGTTTTTTGTGTTTGAAAATGGAGAAAAATAATGAAAAAATCGGCTACCTTTTGTAATATTATTACGACAAATGGAACAACGCTGCGCAGGCTTGGGGAAAATGTGTGATGTGTACGGTGAAGGTACTTTATCAAAATCTACTGCACGATAATGATTCGCTCGCATTCGTTCTGGTAATTTTAATGTGAAAGATAAGTTACGTTCTGGTCGTCCAATCACTGAAAGAGCTGATGAAATTCTTAAAAAAGAGATCCAAGAAGATAAACATATCGGCAAAGTCGATATTGGTATGGAGCTAGGCATTGACCGCAAATCTATTTTGAACTATTTACAGAAGCTGAATAGAAAAAGAAGTTCGATGTATGGGTTCCTCATGAGTTGAACACGAAAAACATGATGGACTCAATTAAAATCTGCGATGCGCTGCTGAAACGTAATGAAATGGAACCATTTTTGAAACATTTGATAACCGGCAAAAAAAAAAATGGGTAACGTATGACAATCGGAAGCGTCAAAGATCATTGACAAAGCATGGCGAGCCCATACAAGCATTTGCGAAGCCAGATTTGACGCTGAAAAAGATGATGCTGTGTGTGTGGTGGGACTTGAAGAGAATCGTCCACAATGAGGTACTTCAAGTTAGTCGGACGATTATATCTCAACTCTACTGTGAATAACTAGGGAGATTACGCGAGGCAATTGAAAGAAGACGGCCCGAATTATATAACGGGAAAAGTTGCTGTTTTCCATCACGACAACGTCCGGCAACACACTTCTTTAATGATCCCCGTCAAAAATTGCGAGAGTTTTGATGAATCAATCGTATAGTCTAGATATAGAACCCTCTGACTATCGCTTGTTCCGATCTCTGCAGAACTCTCTCAATGGAATAAACCTGGCTTCAAAAGAAGCCTGTGAAAACAATTTAATTTAGTTTTTAAAGCAGAAATCACAGAAGGCAGATGGCATAATAACTCTACCGGAAAAATGGCGAATCATTGTGGGTAATAGTGGAGCATATTTGGTTTAAATAAATTCATTTTCACACTATAAATTATTTTCGCTGCCTTTGTAATAGCGAAAACTACACGACAGGTCCAAATTTTTATTATAGGTTCACCCTACGAAAGAACCAACACCAGTCCATTAAAATAAGAGGAAGTGCATTTTAACACTCCCACACCAGAAAATATACGCATTTTTTTGAAAAAGTTGGTCTAACCGCGACGGGCTGTTTATCTCATTAATGAACTAATAACAACAAACATGCGAAATAAATGACTTCTTGAATTTGATAATTAAAGAAAAATCAATGGTCCTTCGAGCCGGATCTTCAAAACTATGAAATTCCACAATACTTGAAATATATAAAACAGATTTACGTTAAACAAACCAAATTATGTCAATTAGTCGGACAAGAAAGTAAAACGCATTAAATCAGGTAAATATTGACACATACACGATATTGCTTTTGCTTTTTGCTTGATGTTTTTTTTTCCAAGGTAACCAAAACAAATATGTATGTTTCATCTCTATAAAAGCGGAAACATATTCCCGCGGGATGAATGTAATGATAAAACGTTCAACCACATAACATCACTGGATTGATTATAAACAATGCTATGATGGGAGAGGACTAGCAGGTGTCCTTTTTCTCTGTAAACGCCATTTTCAATAACATATACATAAAAGGACCGTTGAAAGCGTTCAAGTTTGACGCAAAATGAAAGGGAATGAAAAACACTGGCGGATCTATACCACATATACAGAGGCAGCCTATATAGTGCGTATCTTATGGATTCCATGAGAAAAAGGTAGTTTACTGCTATTCATGGAAAAGTTAAGCTCAGTATGGCATAAAGGGATATACTCACCTCTTTGATGGAAGAAGAAGTCCTGCTCTACGTATTAACTGAAGCAAACACCCTTCAAAAAGGATAAAAAATTGCTTGTTGTGTACTGAAATGTTTGCTCTAATAAAATACAAAAAAAAAAAAAAAACATAAAAACTGGGAAAAAGTACATACAGTAAGTGAGTAGATATAGCGAATACCAACTCGCTTTCAATGCTATCTCCTCGACTATATCACGTAAACACGTTCGCGTCGTTTATTTGACGATGAGTCTCTGTCGAGTCTTTGGCGATGACCTTTTTTTATATCACGAAGTCGGCAGGCGGCAAACCTGGTACCAGCGAATTTTTGTGGCAAAATAGGAGAAAATTGTTCTCGACTGCTAACTGTATATTTACATAAGAATGTGTGTGTGTGTTTGTGAGTGTGTGTATATGTGGGTCTATAGGGGACAGAGAAACTTTGATGGATTCATGACCTTTTTTATGTTCCCATTGCAAATATCAAAAGGAACACAAGCTCTACTGAATATTTGCTGACGGAAAATGATACATGGGTGATTGATTTCTTTTGGCACTGTGAATTTATGAAAAAAAAAAAAACAAAAAAAAAACAAAAACAAGTTGCAATTCCGAGTCTTTTCATGAAAAAAACTGTATCAATCGAAGGATTTTGTGTAAAGTAATAAAATGGAGGCAAATCAAAATGTCGCAGTGTTACTGAAATGAGAGAAAACATTTTGTCAGGTCGATTTCAAATTGACTTTATTATAATAAAATTAAGGAGTAACTTTCGTTTGTATTTTTTTTTTTGCCGTCAATATTCCAGAACCGTATTTTAAAATAACTAATAAGGGTCTCAATTAACTACCTTTAAGCATTCCATAATGATATAGTCTTTTAAAATTATTACACCTTGTTTATCTGAAAAGACATTTAATATTGTAAAACGCTATAAAATGCAAAGCCGGAAACGAAATTTCTTCATTTTTAGAAAGGGCAATATGGAATATGGCAATATGGAACCCCATATGCATTGTCGTTCTAGTGATAGCCTTAGATTAGATTCGTGGATGAGTGTACAGGCGCCAGTCTCGCGACCTGAAAGATCTATTGTGAGTCCCCGTTTAAATTATCCCCTTTCAAGGGTAAGACTGTTAATAAGGTCTCTAACCATTTTGGGATTGATATTTCATCCGTAGGTTGGTGACGGAAAGGCATGTTAGAGGTGGAGTAATCTCCGTCTGGCTTATGCTTCGCAAGTATAGAGTATGTGCTCTGAAGTTACAATACCATCCCGGGAGAGGCAGCAAGATGAAGTATCAGCCAAGCCCATTTTGTTTAGGTGCTACTGCAAGGAGCAGTATCCTGAAAAGAGCTCTGTGATTATTATAAGCTCTGTTCTCCTGAGGAGTAGGAATTTTCTTGTTTTTCCACCAGAGGTGTCGATAACTATTTTTTTTGCTTCTAGGCTTTCCCAATAAAGGGATTTTTTTTATTCTCCCAGCTTTTTAGGGTATAGCTCTGAGATAGCATTTAGTAGTGCCACAAAATGGCTCTGGTCGGACAAAGATAGTTTCCCTTCTTCTTTTGGCTCGGCCATCATCAATTTCAGAGCATTTATCGTACTCATGTCCCGGTATCGATATGAGAATAACTTTGTTTTTCCCCGATAAATTTTTAACAGTTTGCAGACACTCCCAGACTATCCTTGAGTTAATAGTGAAGGACTTTGAAGCCTTGAGAACGGCTTGACTCTCTGAGAGGATATTGATGATTGATCCATTTATGGTAAGTAAAATGGGACAACAAACGAGTCGTCTTAACCGATCTCAAATGTGAGTTCGTAGGTAAGATATAAACAAATAGCCAAAGTCTTCACAAGCTACAATAAATTTTACCCAGCATATCCTTAACATGATCACAGCACTTCAGGCGACTGCAGTTGAACTTCAGTCCCAGATTAGATACCGAAGAGTCAACAAAATGTAAAATAATGTTATTGAGCATAACTGAGGATCATTAAAATTAGGAGGTGAGCTGCACAAAACCAAACACTCTGACGTATCAGGATTGAGGGAAAGCTTATTATCAATTGACCATCTGTGAATTGCAACAAGATCATCATTGATTCTGCAAATACAATCCTCAATCACTCCTGGTCTGCTCAAGTATAATTTAATGTCATCAGCATATACATCATGTACACCGATATCATTAATATGCAGACTAAAAAGAAGCGGTCCTAATACCGAACCTTGCGGAACCTCCTGAAACAAAGGTAAGAAGGATGTAGGAAAACCATTAACAATTACCTGTTGAAAACGGTTTGTGAGGAAACTATTTATTAACTAATACAGTGATAACTTTTCCAACGTCGACCTCAATGTAACCTGAAGAACGTCAAACTGGTGAGCCTTGCAAACTTTTGCAACTTTGACAACTTCTATTTGATATCAATTAATTGGGCTGTTGGCTTGAAATTTCAAATTATTTTGTAATAATTTACTACACCATGAATAACTTTTGACGTAAATATGTTTGTGAAAATTTTTTTTCAACAAATTTCGCATACACTTTTTTTCGTAAACAATTCTGGCATCAAATGATAACAAAAATTGGCTGAAAAAGTTACAACAGAGTAGAAAATAGACGTACTCGCGCTCAAACTCAACCTGATTGCCCAGCCTCACCAACTTTGCCATTGGAATCTAGATAACCTGATCTCATATATTCTACAGAACTGTCAAAACTGGTGAGCCCGGCCTAGTTGAAAAAGCCAGCACTGTGTTTCACGCTTAATGTTTTCACTAGTGAGTGAAATTTTAATAGCAGTGATACTACTAGCGTTCGAGACTAATAGCTGGGTGCTCCGACTCTTCCTTATCGTGATACATTAGATACACCAATGATTTACGTGAAACAAGCATATCATTTGTACGCTCCAATATAAAAATATATGAAAATTTTGAAGCATACTTAGTTACATATGCTTCCGCCCTCTTTGTACACGCTAACTTATATCAAGATCTGTTTCATACTGAAGCCTTCTTATCCTCTACAAACGCAACGTTTCATTTAATATCAAATTCTAATGAAATAATATTCCAAGGATGAGCGATTCGATTGGGTTGATTTCTTTCAGTTTTTTCAGTTTTTTTTTTTATTTTTTATCATCCGAATATAATTCGGGACCATCGCATCTCATATCCTCTTTTATTCTACAAGACTCAATAAACAGGATTTTCTGGAGAGAAGAGAAGAAAAAGAAAAATTGAATTCTGCTTGTTTTCTAAGGGAACGAAATCAGACTGATCAATATTTTTGTCGGCTTCTGTTATAGAATTTACTCTGCATTTCGAGTTAAGAAAAAACTCTCACCCATACTGGACTTCTTCCAATGGAATTATCAACAGATCTAAAGAAAAACCATTTCAGAAGAACGAGATAGGATTAAGTTTTGGAAAAATCTCTGTGTAGTAGATGGGTACAGTTATAGCCATTGAATCCATACCATAGCCACTTGTTCTGCTTCAAGACTCACCCCAAAAAGTGTAGGTACGTATAGCGCATATAACATAGCCAGAAACGATATAAGTCCCCTTGGAAATTTCAACCCCGTGACTTTTGATATCTTGTCCACTTTATTGCATTTTTTTTTATAGATATTTAATGAGATACTCTCCTTTTACAGTCCCTACACAATAATTCTATCCGACATTTATGTCGTCATCGTACTATGGGGTATAGCAGCAATAGCAGCCTCTCTATGTCTCCTTTAATTTCGGAAACGATATATCCCAAGGCATGGGGCAACGTAGATCGAATCGGTCAGCTCAACAACATTTCGTGATTCATTTTATCGCTTGCCATTTCAACAATTGGGGAATTTGGATTGTGTATTATGATTTTGGTCTTCCCGAAATTGGGTTGGAGATAATAAACTCGTCGATAGCAGATGTCAGGAAGTATAGAAGGTAGCATGGGCAAAAGGGAGGCAAGGGGATGAATAAAAGGATGAAGTATCAGTCAGGTAAATACCATCTAAGCTAATAACAAGGAACCCTCTCAAAATTCGCTTCCGGTTGTTTTAGTACTTTCACGGGGGTAGTAATGTCTGCTTCTTGTTTACATGAAATGTTGGCTCTTGTGTTTGATTTGAATGTTTTATGGAATCAGATTTTGCGTATTGTTGTGGTTTCTCGCTGCTGTGCTGTGCAATTCATTAAATTTACATTTTGTAAATTGATAATTTCGCGCAAATATGAGAATTTCAATGTATGTATGTATGTGTGTGTGTGTGTGTGTGTTCTGTTAAGTGGAAGAGTTTTATTTGCTTTCTGTTTGCATTTTCATTACCCTAATTACATTGAGAGCTAGTTAAGTCTGTAAATGATTCTCTGTTCTGTTAGTATTTATGTATATTGTAGCTAGATGATATTAAGAAACCAGTTAAAAACCTTTTTAGTTAATAGCCGAAATTATAAATTTAAAATGTCTTTATAGATTATCATGTCTATCTAGCGTTATACATATACTGGAAGGACTGAACATTTTCAATTTTATTTGTAACAGTCGTCTATCATGCGCTATCTGTTTCAATAAGGGTTTTCTTGCAATTGGTATCACCTGTGGGTAGAGCTGGGCAATACTTAAGTAAAAAGCACTACTTAATGTACATTTTCGTCATTTAAGACTTATTTTTTAATACTTTTGAAATGCCCTTCTTAGTACTTGAACGTAAGTAGGTACTTGCTTCTCTTTACTTGTACTTAAGACTTAGTTATGTACTTAAAGTACCAAGATTTTTACTTAAGTACTTCTGAGTCTATTAAGTACCTACATATAAAAAAATCTAACTATCTATCTATCTAACTATCAAGAGAAGCAAACACAATATTTTACGTAACTCCTGTTTTCTTGAGTTTTAAAGCACGCAAAGAACTGTCAAAACATCTGCCGCAACCGCGTGTCCAATCAGAACCCTAGAAATACTAATAAAATACATACAAAACTGGGCAAGTAGAACAAAAACTAGTAACGCCTCACACGAATATAAAATCGACGATGACTTGACTTGATGACGTAACCAAGGGAAAGCCAGCAATGCCGCGCTCCAATTTTAAATCAACGATGCTTCGACATGATGTAGGATGACCTCAATTTTTTTCTCAAAAATTTACTGGAAATTTTTTCCTTAGAATTTTTATACATTATTGGAGGCGACAACGGTCAATGGGTGCTTGGGCAGTTTTTATGAGTGCAGCATTCATTTCTTAGAAATTTCCAGAAAATGTGTCGGCAATATTTTTATTCACTTTGGTGGCCAAGATACAATAGCTGTGTTCTTTTGTGACCACAGAACAGGACATAAGAAAAAAATATTCATAAAAGAACGTCTCGTACATTTTCGTAGAAGATTTATAAATGAAGCGAACAGTGCAAATAGTTCGCTTCAATCGACAGAACAATTTGTTCTCTCCAATATTTTGGAATTCTAGAACAAGGTACATAAAAGAATGCGTAACAATTCATAAAAAAAAGCTTGTATTACTAAATATTACTAAAAGCAAATAAAGTAATTTTTAAATAATTAATAAAATGTTTAATGTGTTTTAAATGAATTCCGATGAAGTTAAATACCTTTTGAAAACTGGTTACTGATTACTATATTATAGTTTTATTTATTAATACTAACTAAACTCTATAAAATTCAAGATTACCCACCCAAGATTGTAAAAAAGTACTTTAAAAAGTTTTATAGCCTTAGTATGTGGCGACACGTCTGAGTAAGTACTGTCATTTCCAAACTCTGTACAAATCACCGTGTAAACCGAGTTAGGTTCATTACAAAATTCATCGCTAGCGATACTTTGCTGAACGTAGAGAGCCATAGCTAGGTAGGCTGGAAATAAAATGTAAAAAAATAACAATGTAAAAAAATCAATTATTGTTCAGATGTCAGTCAGAGAACAAGTTTCTCAGTTTTTTTTTTACTTAGCCTTTTTCTGTGCGCAATAAATAAAGAAATCAGAAGATTAACACGGGAATCATCTTTTAATTAATGATCCTTTTAGGAAAGATAATCTTTGTTTCAGAGGTACCTGAGATTAGTTCATTCTATACCTGAGGACGTTCCGCAGCGAAGCCCGCAGACACGTTAACAAGAACGTCGTTACGTCTACCGTCGCCGTAGCGACCCTGGGTCGACTCGGTTAAGTTCCTAATAGAAGACCGGTGGTCAAGCCGGATTCTCATCTATCTGGTGCACTCCCGACGCATAGGGATTCGACATTTGGTCCCGCTCAGGTTGTCATTGGGATAACCTTGAGTCCAGACTATACTTTCATATCTCGACCTGACCTCTATTCATGGGTCATATGCCTATGCCGTCAAATAAACTTTCTTATAGGTATTCCCAAGACGTCTCCTTAGCCACTTATATTTTTGGCATTTATTCAAGCGGCGTACTGCCTGTAAATATACCGTATACAGTAACAGACTGTATCCGTCACGCATCCGTACTATGACGAGGTCGCGTTGCTTCCACTGATGACCAGCGCGCAAAAACCAGGTTACTAACGGCCTCTCAACACAACTGTTTCAACTGTCGTGCTGGACAGACCTCTCGTCAACAACTCATCGTTGGTAGGGTAGCACTAACCTTCAATAAGAACCTACCTGCACTGGAGTTATTCACCCGCTGTAGTTGTTTTCACAATCGCAACCGCTACACCAAGATAGGACATCGAAACTACTTCAACAATACCTGCAAGTGAGATTATAACAAGCCTTGACTATGGCGGCTGTTTTCCACCACGGAAACTGCTCCCACTAAAAGTACTTAATTACAAGTACTTTTCATACATGCGATACTTGTACTTACGCTGAAGTACTCAGGCCTTCGGTACTGGTACTTGTACTTAATTACTTTTTCTTTCGTACTTGCTCATCTCTGCCTGTGGGAGCATACACGAAAACAATAGTTGTTTTTCTTGTAAGGAGGAGAACGCGAATCCAATAGTGAATAGTGTTTTCAATATATACTTGCCCGTGTTAACTCAAAAAGTTGCAGACATTAGAATCAAGGATCGCGGAAAGCAAATTACTGGAAAAATTATTTTTAATGGTTTTAGTAAAAACTAGAGACTTCCCGCGGCTCCGTTCAAGTCATTATTATTACTGCTTAGTTCTTCCTGGTTTTTCTATGCATATATTATATTTAAAAAAAAAAAAAAGCTTGAAAAGCTAGACCTGATGGATTGAGGGAATTTATAAATTTTATCAGATAGTGGATTGCATCCTCAAACATGATGTAGGTACAAGATCATTTTATTGATGTTTCCAACGATTTTGTTTTGAAGGATGTGGTCAGAGATAACCAGCACGCTTTTTGTGACAAAATGACGATTTATTGTATAATCAAGAAATTTCTAACCCTCTAACGGGGAGTTGGGGCGTGGTTGAGGAAGCAAAAAAATATGGGTGAGCTATTTTGGTATTATTTCCTATAAACTATGAAATTTTCGAGCGCCATCTCACAGTGACAAACATGAATATCGGCGCCAGCGTGAACGTGTTAAAGCAGATAATTAAATTGTTTATTCACACTAGATTCATTCATAACAGTTGATATAGCTGAATTGATCACTAAAAGCGGGAAGATAGCTTGATAGATAGGTAGTTGGATTTTTCTTACAGCACATTTGGATACAAAACCGCTAGATGGCAGCACATCAGTTGCTTTCGTGAACACTATTGAAGCATCTATAAACTGAGTTTAAGGTCAAATTTCGAATAACTAAAAGTCGTCTTATTGGTCAGTACAATTGTATAATCTGGATTTAACTCAATTTATTGTCGTCACCTATTATAGGAGACTCCTGGGTAGGTTTTTCAATCAATATTCTACAAAAATGGTAGAAAAATTCAACAATTTTGCTCATAAATTCTGATATTCCAAATTAGCAAGCAAAATATAAACTGGCGAATATTGAGATCATCAGTTTGCATTTTGTTTTCCGACTTGGAAGAATTTTTACAGTAGTTAAATGGAATTTAGAGCGAATCTAATATTGAATTCTTTTCAGCAACTCGGTGTTATGTACTGCCACCGTATCTGCCATTATCGTACTCTTTTCTTCCCTAGTGGTGTGGTCGGCAGAAAAGAGTCGGGAAATGATAGATTCTGTGGCTGGTTAGACCGAGTCGCAGAAAAGAATTCACTATTAGCTGAAGCTCAAAATAAGGATAGTGGACAAACTATAAATTGAGCGATCTTTTCTACAGATGTAGAAAGAGTTCGACAGATGTTAAATGTACCCTAGTTTATTGGGCAGAACATGTGGTAGAGAAGATTTAGATACAGATAGATCTACATAATATACAAACATTACTCCAGTCACCATTATTATCAGACATAAAATAAAATATTCATATTAATGAGAAATACATCAACCACAAAATAAAAAATTCGTCGCGTTCTTTTCCCGATAATTTTAATATCGTAAAACCCACAATTACTTAGTTAAGTTGTTTGCATTGATAACTCTTTTACTAGAAGACGAGGATACTATAAAATTCCTTGTCCTTCCTTACCCTTCTCACCTTATCCTTCCCGAATCAGGGACTTTGCAGATAGTGCCGAGCAGAGTCATAGGGAGGATGGGGCAAGGCCATGAAGGCAGAACATCTGCGCCTTCCACAGTAAGTAGGTAAGTGACGTAAGGGTCCCTTCAGGACCGAGTGTGTGTCGGCTCTTTTGTATGCAGGCATGAAATTTTTTTTTGAATATGGATGATGACAGCGGCAGGTATTTTCGGGAACTCCCCCACACTCTCCGCCACCCTTAGCCGAGGTGCTAGCATGCCGCCCTGTGCTATCGTTGTCATCAGGCGATCTGTCAGCCCATGCTGGCAGTTTGGACTTAACGTCCTGGTCAAGTCGCCTTTCACATACTTCCATAACAAATTCATCGATATTCAGGCAATTCCATATCTGTTTTTTGTTTTTTTACAGGTGTACCCGGTATCCGACATAAATGATTAATGAATGCACTTAGTACGATTACCAAAGCAGTATAAGCAGCGCCAAGTATTAATTTATTCATTAGCTCTGCACGGTTCAATGTTCGACTTACACTCATATGATGGACCGGCATTACATTAAGGAAGCGCTACTGGAAGAAAGTCCTCCTGTAAATGATGGTGTAGTCCCACTCTATAAATATTTTCCCATAAATTACCCTGATGACTTGCAATTTTTTGCACCACACCATTCTACACAGTGTGTTGTTACTGTGTTACTTCAGTTACCAACTTTTTGAGTATATAAGGTGAATTGGCCTAGCCTAGAGAGAATCTTAAGGTTTTAATTAGAAAGTTTCCTTGAAATCGATCGAATTTTCTGCTTCATCACTTACATGATGGGTGTCCTTATAAGAGGCATGGGAATGATGGAAATTATTTATCCCATCGCGTCGTCGTATACAGTGAGTATCCTGATTTTTGGAATTTTGCTTGATTAAGTTTTGAAATGACCAACGACTGGTTACGTGATTAATTGATCACCACCATTTGAGGTGGGGTGAGTATGACCACCTCGGTTATATTTAGGTATGTATACGTGTTTGTCTGCTTATATGTAAGTGAAACTGTATACTCATATTTGTGCGGTTCACTACACCATGCCAGTTTATCTTAGTCTCGTTCTGGCAGTCAGTCCCACGCCCTATTACGACTCGCTATAAAACACAAAGTGCAATTTCTAATTTTGACAAACGATGAGCAATTTATATCATTTTTCCTCGCGTCCTTCTCGTCGCTCACTCAATTCTCTTCTGTTGGTATAGTACACACAAGCTACAGATTCTCATGGTCCTTGTCCTTCCAGAACCAAAATCAGGCTATGTTGGAATATAAATTTCAGATTATAAGTGCTGAGAGAAAGGGATAGAATGATAACAAGTGGTTGAATATATTTCATACCGAAGTCAAATGGATCCTTGCTGGTACGTGTATAATACTCAACCGACCTTCCTTTTTCCCTATACCTCCACTTGTCGCAGCAGTAAATACAAGGAAGGGATGAATGCGGATGGCGTAGTGGTGGGAGTGGAGGGGGGGGAGGTAGGGAGGCGGGGAGAGTTATCACGGCAATGTAACACTGTGTTCTACTGCGAAATGAAGGAAAAAAGCTTTAAACGAGCTTCCAACTAAGATTTATAGCTGTTTTTAACCTCATTGACTTATCCATCGTTTTACATAAACGGGAGACAGTTATGGATCAAGTCGTTTAAATGACAAAGTGTCCTGAAGGGCATATGAGCTTGGCGGTGTAGCGGTTGCCCCAACTGTGGTTCATTCTGTTGTTTAAGAGGGGCAGCAGCACTGGGTATAAGACACGGTTCCATAAATATATTGCTTTGAACCGCCTAAACACTCTATATAACCCCATAACCCCTATACTAGCTAGAATTGCCTCCACCACTCCTACCTCAGGTCGCGCCCCCTAAGTTATGATAGACTGTTTCATAGTTTTGACGGATTATCCTGCTTCCAATTGCAAGTGGTTTCACTTAGAGTAGAAGTGAGTCTCGAATCTCGAGTGAACGAATATGTTGGCACTTCGTTGGCTAATATTAGTTCATGTATTTGTAAAACGTTCACTTTTTCTTTTTAGGGATTGAGAAACTTGAAACATGAATGGAATTGCTTCTATGGATAAATGATGTATGAAACGATTTGAGTTTAGAATAGACTTCTTCTTAGTTTTTGGCTAGTGTACGGTTTGTGTTACTTTTCTTACATATTTATGTGATAATAACGTAGTTTGGTGGTTTTTGAAGAAATTCAAATAATTCATATTAGCACTACATTTTCATAGGGTCTATTAGAAATGGATATAATCTATGTAAGCTATGTAAATTACTCATACATCCTGTGTAGATATAAATTGATTCCACACTAATATTTATTCGATATCCTTCATATGGTTTGGAAATTGTATTAGAACACCCATATTATAGGTAAAAGCAATGGAGTCAGTATAGAGCCCTGTGGTACTCTATATATTTATCGATGTTGTAAAATGGTGCGAAAAAAATTAACAAATTATGCTTACTACTCTTCCTATGATACTCTGAAAATATGATACGTAAAAGTTCGGTCAGCATAATTGATTAGTTCTTTTTGGAATGGTGTGTCCTGCATTTGAATCTCCGGTATATTCACTTCCAATACCACCCCGAATAAGTGACACATGTACCTATTTAGCTCATCCAAAGTATATAAAAAATTAAGCTGTGCTTCTCAAATTAAAAAATAAAAGCAGTTCTTTAATGATTTGGTGAAAGATAGGACTTTGACTGACAGTTGAATCTAAAATACAAATACCAATAAGTTCATCTAGATAGCAAGAGTGAAAATTTTACGAGGTGTGAATTAATAAAAGTCCGCATGAAGAGTTCGTGGCCCCTTCATTTCCAGTGAATCATAAAAATATTAAGCCTTCACTATTAATCAATAGATGACGCCAAGAAACCATCATGTTTTATGAGGTAGGGTTTTGACAGATAAAAAGAGTAAGCACTAAGCACTACCCCACATAGTGGTTGTCCAATATGGGTCGTGTGGGATATCAAATTAAAGAGGGAAGAGAATGTAATAGAGTGACGGCGTTCGTTTTTTGATTCTGTAAACTTCATACGGACATTTCTACAGTAAAAAAAAAAATTTTTGATACTTGGGTCATATGTACACCCTCTTCCGTATTCATTAACGGTCTGTTGCGAACGTTTTTTGTTTGGGTGGGGAATTTCTCTGCTGTTACGATTCTTCGAAAACATAAGTTTAAGTAAAGCCATTTTTCACTTTAAAAAGGACTAGTTTCCTTTCCTTTCGAGTTATCTCTTTATCGGATTTAAAAACTAATTCGATATGTGATAATGGGGATAAAATGTAGATGTGATTTCATTCTACAAAAAAGCTTTAACGCTTATATTTAAAAAAATTTATCGAGTTTCATCTGTGCTCGAAGACGACCAAATGGACCTTTTTTTTCGGGTAACCTCCAATTATCTTGAGACACTTAAATCGATATTACGATGTAAACGATTAATGGATTTAAATAATGCTTTTTTAAAAATACAACTAATATATGCCGCAATACTAGGGATGTTAATTTAAGGGATGGGCCTAGCAGATTGAGAAGGTGTCAATTTTTGGATTTTTTAAAAAATAATTTTTTGGAAATCAAATTTTTAGTTCGAAAAATGCTACATAGAAGTAGTTAATTACAACCCATATTTGTTCTAAATAAAATTCTTTTCACTAAACCACGATGGGACTCTAATTACTGGATCTACAATGATTTCTGTAACATACTACGTTTCATCGGTCATTACATTACTTTCAGCGAAATCTTTCTGCAAAATTTTTGCAAAATTTAAGCCAATTTTTATCTCTCAAATTTATCTATAATCTGTTATCACCGGATAGTACCGCGCCTCCAGATGAACCGAAACATGAATTCAAGCGCCGTCTCACTATGAAAAACCTTAATATCTTTATTTCTATTCATATTTAAAGGAAGTTAATCCCGAGCAGACTTGTAACTTACTGGATGTAAAAATACAGGAATTAATAAGAAATAAAAGGAACAAACCCCCATCTCCTCTCTTTCTCTCACTGATTGAGCCACAGTAAAAAATTTCAAAGGCGCTTGACCAAAGTAATGTTAGGTACATCTTATGTAGGATCAGATCATAAATTATGTGCCCTCCACTATAATTATTCAAATTTGCACGTCATTGGCGTAGTAACAGCTGTATGCTGACATCAGTGATAATCTCTGAAAGATCATTTATATATATTGATAGGATATAAAGAGCAGCGGTCTCAATATAGACCTCTGAGGAATACCTCTGAAAAGATGAAAAGAAGGCTAGAATGGTGGACGGAGTAATACCGATGAGCTCGAGTTGAATTTTTTCAACTGCTTTTTTAAATTTGATGTAGTGCCCAACATATTGATTTAAAATTGTATGGATATAAGTTTTGAGCATCATTGGCGCCCATTAATGCCGGAGAAATTGTACTGACACTATCACTTTAAGGGCAGTAGGACATTTAATGCAATTACAACATTTGTCAAGAAAGATATGAATTCCGCCTTATATCTATCTACTCCATATCCAACCAAGAATTTAAGAAAATTTAAAAAGAAAAAGATTTCAATTCATCCCACCTATGTACGGGTAATTTAAGTTTAAGTAATAAAACAAAAAACAAAAAATTCAAAAAAACATGTATTAAGATCGTCCCTTAGGTATACCTACCAACGACAACAGAATGTTCCTTCTAATTTCACTTCCACTCGTCCCAAACTATTGATTATCCTTTATTCTATGTATGTATATGTATAAGGACCTAAGCAAAAATCCCGGATTCCGATTCGGTTTTCCTTTTATTTAATCCGAAAACATCTTTTTGTTCGTTGCGATTGATAAGCAAAAATACAAATTTTTCTCTTTTGTATTTATATAAACATAATCACGGCCGGATTCGGATATAAGTACAACAAAAGAAAAATTCCTAAAGAAAAAAAAATTTCCACACAGAAAAAAAAAACAAATCTTAAAATACGGACGAGATTGTACTGGGGTGTATCCTTCCGTCCTCCAGTGAAATTTATTGAACTTGAGGTCGTTTTTGTCCATTCCTATCCGGACTTTCTTCTTGAGTTCAGAACTCAATGAGGGATGTTGTATTTGTTGGTGTTGGTGTTTGGGATTTTTTTTTTGTTTTGTTTTTTTTTTTTTACCCAAAATATATTTTAAGGCTTACTTAAATATTATTATTAAATTAACCACATTTTATGGTGACTACTACCTCCCTCCTTCAATTTAAATATACGTCTGAAGTATTCGCCATAATGATATATATTGTGATGTTCCTGCTCAAATTTTCATCAAGTGTGCGGAAAAAAAACCCCTATTAAATGCCATAATTTTTCATTTTCCAGGGAGAAAATATGAAAGAAACACAAAAAAAAAATGGGGGGGGGGGAATACGCACACATAATATATAAATCATCAACTCTGGGGAAATATCATCTTCCAGGGGTACAATTCCCCGATTGCACAAGAGCCAACCAGTAAGTGCCTGCCGAAACGTCATTTGTGCTCCTTAAAATGGTATCGTAATGTCCTCTGTGACCCTCTTATCATCATCGCCGATGACTTTTATGATTTGCATAAACAACTGTGGGCCAATCCTGTCATCATAATTCTTCGTCGAGGTAATCAATAAATTAAATTTGGACAGGGTAATTATTTATGGTGCCTTTTACGAGATACATATACTATACCATTCCTGTGTATATACGGCTCCACAAAAGGGGCCATCACCCTCGCCCTGGGATTTTAAGTGGCCCATAAATGTAAAATATTTTCCTCCCCCTAGCCCCAAGAGTGGTCCGTTTCTCTTATATATTTTTTTTTTATATCATTTCTTTCTATTCCATTGGTCGTCCTTTTAAACAAAAATTGAAAGGTGCCATATTTCGATCTAGTCAGTTTCCTTTATAGGACGACCCAGTATCAAGCACAAAAACTGTATCTAAAGGCAATACAGAATATTTAAAGAAAAAAAAAAAACCAAATAAATTACCTTCACTTTACAGGTAATTCTGAAGATATACCTCTTTACCTCGAGGGAGTCAACTTTCTCCATTTAATTAATGAATTTTAAGTGCGATATTACATGAACCGCCTCCAAAGTATTTTATTTTTATGCCCCGAAGAGAAGGGTAAGAAGCCGAAAAAAAAATGAATAAAAGTGGTTTTCCACGAAAAAAACAAAAAAGAATTGGAAACCCTATCGCAGTCCAGTGAATTTCAAATTTCGGGGTAGACAGACGTGTATATACCTAATTTTAAATATTCAATTAAAAAATGCAAATTATTTAATAAGAAGAGGAAGCTTTAATAAAGCATTAAAATTTAATTATCCACTGGAAGGGATCGCCTGATTGAAAATTTCAAAATTATTTCTCGCTACTTGTAGTAACTACCTATTGATGCCCCGCCTTCGGTGAAAACTTTTGTCTGGAAAGTTATCGCAGCTACGATTTTCTGCTAAGAATTAAACGATGTTTTCCAAAATTATTGTATTTTCATGACGCTTTTCTAATTCTGTAATGAGTTTTATTTTATTTTACAAAATAAATGAATAATTTATACGGAGGGTCTGCGCTTTTCGGTCAAGCATGACTTGCTTAGGTATTTTATTGACTTTTTGATGTTAACAGAGTCCAGGGATAAGGAAAAATTACAGCATGTCATGTTAGCAAGATAATAGGTACTCGATAAACTTATGGGATTATGTTTAATAATTAATGCAAGAAAAATACTTTAATTTTCTCCCTCCAAACATACAAAAGAAATTAAATGCAATGCACCAACAAACCAATGACCTGTAAGTCAGAGTTGATAACTTTGTATATTTTAAATTGCCTTTTATATGTATATGGGGTATCTCAAGGTTCGATTCTAAATCAATTGCTATTCAGAATGTGCGTTAATGATCTTACCGATCATACAAAAAAAAATGGGTATTTGGAGTAAGAAATATTTATTATAAAGATTGGTAGGCCATAATTAAAAGATGATTGGATTACGATAATGGATTTATCTATGTATTTCGTAGTAAAATTTGTTTAAAAGAACAAACCTCAAAAAAAAAAAAAAAGATGACCTCTACCACAGTACTACTTACTTTACTATTTGACAGGTCACAAAAAACACAGGGGTGGATACTTCGAAAAAGAGCCCAGAGTAGATTATATTCCCGTAGAGCTTCTTAGTATTCGGAACATTAATTACAACATCAAGAAGAAGAGAATGATGTCTGTGGTACTATAACCTTGCTAAGAGAGAGAAAATTTACCCCAAAACTAAACCCTAATCTATGTACGTACTGGGATTCTCTGGAAAATTTGAAGTATGCTGCCGTTTGTAGCAGAAAACTCAATAGCTCCACCCGAACTTTCGACCACGATGAGCTAAATGGGTAAGAATTATCGTTCTGTTGCGTTGATGTAAGCGCAATTACGGAAGCCATCTATATGACATGCGATTGGACTCAATCGGGCCTGATGATAATTCCCCTTATTTTTGCTTTCACACATTTAACACATCGTTTCAATTTCTGCTTTACTTTTTCCACCTTTCCACAAAAAAAGGCTTCGCCTGCAGGCAAGAATGATCTTCGTCCTATTAGAATTCTGTGTTTCCTGTTTAAGGCCGTGGAAAGATTAATATCTGGACAAATCCAAGTATACTTAGAACAGAAAAAAAGCCTCTTACAGTTGGCGCAGTTGGGTTTCCGGCCACTACAATATAGATGTGAATCAGCACTGTGAGGCTTATAAAGACGATTTTGGTAAGCATTTTTGTACTTTTAGATTTTTCCAAGGCCTTCGATAGTGTTGACCATTACCATCTTCTGGTCAAATTGACATTCCTAAATGATTTTTCTGCTTATGTAACTCTCCCGATACATTGTTTGCAGGTCAGGGTTGAAAATATCTTGTATAATCCTCGCCGACTATCTTGTGGGGTTCCGCAAAGATCAGTTCTTGGGCCTTTATTACTTAGAATATTTATAAACGATTTGCTGAAAGTTTTTTGTGATGTAAAAATTCACGTGTATGCCGATGAGGTACAAATACATCTTAGCAGGCCAATCAGGTTACTGGCATAGTGCTTTCTTTACTCATATATTCATATACTCATATACATTGATCTTGTAAGCATACAAAATTGGTAATTGGGCAACCAACTAAAACTGAATCCATTAAAACGACAAATATTTATATGTGGATTCGTGCGACTTATTCACAATCGACTTGAACGGAACCAGTTTGTCACTAATAAATACTGTGAGGAATTTTGATAAATTCTAACATGATGTACTGTGACAACGTGCGTTCAGCTTTATGTAAAATTTATCATGGGCCTCGACAGCACTGTTTAGCTGCTGACATACTGCCTAAGGATATACGTCACAAATTAGTCAAGACACTCCATTTGCTTCATTTTACTTGTGGAAGCCTAATATATGCTCTAAGTTCGACAGTATTTGTATTTCGATGTAGCTTTCATTAATTGGGTCAGGTTGGTTTTTGGTCTCTCCGGAAGTTTGATCACGTCTCAGTTTACAAATTTAAACTGGTTGGCTATACATTGTTCACCTATCTGAATCTGAAAGCACTTGTATACCTGTGTACTTTACTTTACACAAAGATCCCAAAATATTTGTTTGTTCAATTACATTTTTCGCGTTTTGTATGAAATCAGAATTTAATTATACTAAGTTTCCATAGAACAGAATATGAGAGCTGATCTTACTTTGTTCATATGATGCAATTGTGGAACATATTTCCCGTAAATATTCAAAAAGCTGGTTCACTTTCAAAAGCTGACTCCCTTGATTTTTTCTCAATTCGTATCGATGAAGGCCATGCTGTCCCTTATTTAGGACAGTTTCTTTCACTGTTTATGTTATTCCGTTTGTATTTATTTAAACATTTAAATGTATCCTCAGGTGATAAGTTACTTAAAAAAGATTGTTTTGTGTACGCTAATAATAATAAATCTACCTATCTCTACTGGCGTTAGGATTTTAAAACTAGTTGATTTTCACAAAGTCCATAATTTCGAATTCTAACAAGTTCTGATTTAAATAATTTTCCATTTAAGTTCAAATATGACATGACAAATGTATGCAACTTTTTAGTTTGAAATGTTACGATTCAGTTTTTTTTTTTTACATTTTTTCCACTAAATTAAACATAAACGAAACATATTTTCCAAGAAACTCGCCATTTTACCGCTGCAGCAAATCTCAAAATATTCCAACTCCGAAAGGTGAAAAGAACTACATAATATATGTAAGTGCAACTGTACAGATATCCCATTATGTTGAGTACGACATATCTACTATTCCACGGGCACAGAATAGTACAACGTTTTTTTTGTTTGTTTTTCTTAAATAAAAAATAATAAAAAAAATGATAAGAAAACAAATGACATAAAAGTTATAATAAAAACAGAAGACGCTGTTATGACTTTGGTAAAGAAAATGCAAACAAAATTCAAAGTTTGCTCTTGTATCAAAGTATCCTGGACAAGTTCCTTCTTCTGTGGGAACACATAGTCCTTGTTTTTGTCGCCCTCTCTTCCACCACCACCGCCACCACCACCTTAGTCGTTGTCGGTGTCCTCTCTAGTTGCAAATTTGTTTGCATATTTCCTTATCTGACATGAATTTAAACAAAAGAACGAAAAAAAGAACAAAAAAAAAAAAAATAACCCACAGGTGAATCTGTTTTGTCGTTGGGGGCCGGGATTCACATGGTACGTGAATTGCATTTGTGGCAAGGGCGTAGAGTAGAAAAATTCTCTCTGGTTGGATAAGGGATGGTACGGTAGGTTAAAGAGGCACAAAAAGAAATGTAACAAAAAAAAAATGACAAGGATTTTCCACAATAACGTGAAAAGATATTTTTGTACGGTAAAACAGACACAAAAACACAAAAATGATTGTAATGGATAATTTTTGTATACCTTTAGCTGGATTTGCTTTGTGCTATGCTGCTCAGAAATTCCACTCAAGGACAAGTCATGGAATTTATACTACCTAACGATCGCTATTGCCATAGTAGCGCTTCTATATATAAGGATTTCATTTCAAACCCTCAGTAAGTATAAGCCACTCGAAGGACTTGTTGAGTGCAAGAAGTATCCCCAAGTAAAAAAAACATTGTTTTGTTGGGGCGAAAAAAAAAATAAATAACAACTGAAAGCAAAAGTATTCCTGTTGCGTATACTTACTTTGAAGCATTTTACGCACCGAGAAAATATTTTATAAAAATGCGGTTTCAGGGAAAACGCCTTTGGATATATCCTGGAAAAGTGATAGGTATACGAATAGTAGTCTAGAAAGTATCCAGGAAGGGTGTTTCCTTGCCGGAAGTGTTTTATTTTTTATTTTTCTTCCCATAATTGTTATATGTAGGTATGTGCTCTAGTGGAATAACAAAGCTTTTAAGTTTTTTATTTTCAACTTGTCGGAAATGCTCTATTCTTGCAGCAGCGTGCCCGTAATTTCATCAGGAAAGAAGCTGTCGAAGACCACTCTATGAAATTGCTATATAGATTTACCCATAAAAGATGGTGCGGGAAGAAAGAAATGATGCGAAGAAGTCTTACCATTATAGAAAGGAAAGGGTTTTGACATTTTCGGAACTGGAACTCATATTCTTTTTTTTTTTAAGTTAAAAAGTCTGCATACATCCTAATAGTACTACAAAAAATGATGTACATGGTGATTCGTAAAGAAGTGTTCGCTCTAACTTCTGAATTTTATGATGTTGATTTAAGAATTGGTAGATAGATAATGGTTGGACCTTTCCAACGGTCTGTAAGTTTTTCGCTTCCTCCCCCCCCCCCCCCCCCCCGTTTTGGAGTTATGGCTCAACAAAATTAAAATTTCGGAATTTTAGCTCAGTTTTTTTTTATTCAACTACTATTTTTATCAAAAACACGTCATCAACACCATTTTTACATATTGGATTTAAAAAGCCCAAAAGCTTAGCTATAAAACGAGCGGTCACACTTTCTACCCGACATGTAACCCTTTCTGTGTTTTGTGCAAGTTTTATTGAACATATCCAGCGAAAAAGTTCAATAAGTGCCAGAAAGTAGGCAATTATTTTTGGAAAGAGCTTTTTAAGCCATTTTCGCTGGATACTTTCAATAAAACCTATAAATAACGCAGAAAGGGTTATATTTTAGGTACAGAGTGTGATTGCTCGTTTTAAAGCTAAGCTTTTGGGCTTTTTAAATCCAATATGAAAAATTGTAGTTGATGACGTGTTTTTTGATAAAAAAAAACTTAGTTAAACAAAAATGATCTAAGCCATAACTTCAAAGCGGAGAGGAAGCAGCGAAAAAGCTTACAGACCGTTGAAAAGGTTAAACGATTGTCTAGCTAACAAAGCTTAAATCATCATCATAGGGTGTAACGTTCAGAACTTACAGGGTGATCAATGAAAACATACTCAAATTTCTTTATCCGTTAAAACAGGGGTGAAGGAGGGATTTTATGGAAAAATTGCTTATCGTGAACGCTGCTCGCAACACTGTAAGGAATCGATTGGAAGACTTCTTTACGAAACACCCTGTATATTGAGGGTGGGGGCTAGGGAACTAACTGCATATATTATACGTCGGAAGTTGTTGAATGAGTAAATCCAGTTGTATATAGGTAGAAATGTACCACAGCAGTATCAACTAAGTTTTATTAAGGCAATTCTTAACTACTACTTCCTTTAAAATATGTGCTATGCCTTGAAGATAGGCACATGATACGGGTGTGGAATTAAATAAGGCAGAGTTGGAAAAGATAGAATGGTTGAGGAGATGGGTCGTGAGAACATTACCTTATATGCCTCATATTAAATGAGAATTTCTAATTTAGTTCTGAGCATTGTTTTCCCAGAACACACACCCTACACAATGCATAAGTGCACACATTTAGACGAACAAAACTTCTTATATGAAACATGTGGGATGATGAGATGAAACTAGGTAAACTCTCTATAGGTATGTATGTGCATATATATTTAGGGTATAAGGTAGCACCAAGGCTTGGCAAACATCTCTCTAAAGCGTCTACGACGCACGGCTTGAAGTCTATATGGATTAAAATGTCGAGCTTAATTACTACTGAAAAGCATAATTCAAGAAAGTTTTGATATTTATAGTGAGATACGAATTTGTACACAATTTATGAAATTCCTGCATACATACTGATACATACCTTCAACTATATGTACTAAAGATTTGTGATGTTTTCATCTGTATATGTATAGAAGACGGCAACAATTTATCCTTTTCCCGAGATGTTTGCTAGACCATGAAATTAACACAATTTCAACTTGACGACGATTCTGACGACAATTGCAAGGGTGAATGTGTTGCATGCATGAAATAAACTTGTTTCTTGTGTGGTTTCAAGTTATATTGTGGAATAATATAAGAAATATGAGGGCCTTTAGGGTAGGTCTGTACTGTTATTTGTGTACTACAAAATGAGATGCTCATAATATAATTGTTTTGTTGATTTAAAAGGGAACGAATATTAGAGGAGAATTTAGTTGATAAGAGTATAACGAAAATTCCATGAGAAATTCATTTTAAGTAATATGAATTATTAAATTAAGCAGAAAGCACGGTACCATGCAGTCAATTTAGCAATAGCCGAATATGGAACAAACAGTCTCTAATTAGATAACTACCGCTGTTAAAGTATTATGAATTTTCTGGGTAATATAATCTTTATAGGTATGCGTGAATAGCGTATATTTTGCATTGCTAGTGGTAACAAGGTATTCCACAGGGTTCTGGTTTAGGTCGGTTGTTACTTTTGTTTATTTTTTAATGATTTACTTTATGTGGTCTATGATACTATATGTATGCAGACTGATTGAATATTGTTGAAGACTGTAGACAATCTGAATTAATGACAACTTAAAAAGAATCTATTACTGGCCGGACCATAATGTACCAATTATGTCTACCGGTATGCTAAGCGAATTTGAAAAACCTATAAGCCACCAGTAGCGCTAAAAGAATTTACCGATATTAATCTACGCTCATAAAATTGCATCATCATTCATAAAATTGCATCAATGCATCAATCATATCACTGGGCACTCTCTTCTCAGAGGGTACCTGTATAGGATGGAAATATTTGTCGATCCGATATGTAGAGGATGCGGAGAGGAATCCTAAACGGTGACTCAGTTTCTTTTTCACTGTGAGACTGCTGTCTCAAGAAAACGTTACAGATTCCTTGGCTCACATGTTCTTGAAAAACTGTATGAAGCCTGAAAAGTGGGTTATCATGGGCTAGATCAGAAGTCCTATTAACTTGTCTGGTCTTGTAACTTGGGGTGCTGATTAATGAACGACCTACGTCTGAACAGCAGATAAACTCAAGAATCCGAACCATACGGCAAAATCTTATGCTCAATGATACTGGAAAAAGGTACCACCTAGTGGCAAATAGCTTAAACACCTGAACACTCATGTGCATAATAAAGATTTGAAGTTATGAATGCGGTTGAAGGAGGAGAAGAACATTCCATTTTTTTTGCGAAGCCATTCTAGTGATACTCGGACCCTCTAACGTTTTCAAAGCACAAGGTGTTTTGTAAAATATTATGTTTTACATGACACGATGAGAAGAATCAATTTATCAAATATAGTCATCTTAATATGGGACATCCTGCATAAGGTACCACCAAACATCGATATAGTAGTCCCCGTTACACATCAAAGGGAAGATTATGACACTGACGGGCTAATATCATTATGACTATTTGGCCGGCAAGGATAGGGAAGCTTTTGAGATATAAAGCTGGATAAAAAGCATTTTCTGAAGATTGGTAATGTCACTGATACCACAGCAGTGTTCATTCGAAGTACGATGATACTACTAGGCACATCTTTTATGAATAGACAAAAACAGTTCGGTTTAGAATTGGAAGGTTTAAATTAGGTTGTAGTGGCGGCTATCGTAAAAACATACACAACCAGCCATACTTAGACCATCTATCATGGTCCATTGTGATACCACTTTATTGGGACTCTGCCTAAGATCTAGGGGGTGGGCTGAAAAAAGCTACAAGAGTTAATGGACCTTACCAGGTCCCCCAGCTCTTTTGTCTGCTAATTTCCATAATTCGAAGAAAAAGTAGCTACCAAGCGTATTCCTCATAATTAAGGTTACCGCATTCATACAGCAGGTGCTGAACGCTCTTAACCTCTTCTTCATCCAGAAGTTATTGTCTGGAGCTTGCTCTGCATGTTTACCAACGAGGCTGTGTCCGGTTATAACTGCATTAAGAATGAACACATCATTCCGGTTCCTCCTAAGCAGAGATTCAGTCTTCCCAGAACGTATCTCGGGCCACAGCTGTCTAGAAATCGCGCATATGATCAGTTATCCCCATCTACGATTTGCCAGCATTTTGGCCTGTTCATCTAGAATCCTCTTCGGTCATTCTACAGCCCGAGTTATGGATTCCTTCACTAGCCATATTTTCATAGCGGAATCCTTTCTGACCAGAGCATCAGCTACCTCGTTTCTAGGTATGTCACTGTGACCAGGTACCCAGCAGACAACAACTCTGTAGTTAGCATCCCGTTTCCTGAGCTCACAGCGATAACGTTGCACTAAGAGCGATCTAATGATGCTTAAGTCTAGAACTTTGATTGCATCCTGACTGTAAGCAGTAACCTTTTTGCTTTGCAAATGGCCAGAGCTTTGGCGTCTGGTATACTCTATAGTAGTCCGGTAGGTGGTACGATTCCTGTATTTAAAAGAGTGCTGAGTGCACCCCAGCGCGAACCATCCGTAAAGACATATACAGGGTGTTTTACTATCGGTCCGCATAACTCAAGGGCTTGATAGCTGAGGTGGAAACAAGGAAAAAATTATATGGTGTTGTTGTTGGGGGGGGGGGGGGGGGGGGGGATAAGATGCGTCGTTTCGGCGGTAGGGGATTTAAGTATTTTAGTACTTTTTCCACTTTACACCCTGTAACTTTCTTGACATATGCCCCATCAAGGCGAGATTTTCATCTAAGATAATAGCAAACCGTTTAACCTTTGCCGAATAAGCCTTCCTGTACCCTTCGGTCGGAAGTTATAGCACGTCAAAATCAAAAAATTGGAAACAAATTCTAAGTTTTTCAAATTTTAATGTTTTCCCCCGCCAAAATGCATTATAACTATACAGTTTTTTTACATTTAATTTGATTGTGCACATGTACCTTCCTAAAAACCGTTTTTGGATATATTCCCGTTGCTATGATTCATTATTTCGTTAATTTTGCTACCGACGATAGATATCGCGCCTAATTTTATGCAATTCTACGCAAAATTAATGAAATAATGAACCATAGCAGCGGAAATACCTCCAAAAACGGTTTTTAGGTAGGTACATGTGCACAATCAAATTAAATGTAACATTCCGGGGTCTGTAAATCTTGTAAAAAAAAACTTTATAGTTATAATGCATTTTGGCGGGAAAATCGTAAAAATTTGAAAAAATTAGAATTTTTTTCCAAATTTTTTGAATTTGACATCCTACAACCTCCGGAAAGTTACAGGAAGGCTAATTGGGCAGTCATTGGAAACGCTAGCTAGTTTGCTATTATATTACATGAACCTCACCTCAGCTGTCAAGCCCTTGAGCTATGCGGACCGATAGTGAAACACCCTATATATCGGAGTCATTTGCCTAGAATACGAAACCATGACATTTATTTTGTCTGTCAATTAAAATATATTAGACTAAAATCGAAAGAAGCAATGTTATGTACAAGAAGCAAAAAAAAAAAAAACAGAGCATAATTCAGTAAATCTAAAGCATCATCCCAAGCTAAAATCACCATTAAAAAATAAAAATAAAAAAATTGTATATGACTGACCTTTAGGCCTATGGGGATGATACCTAAAATATCCAGAAATTTGACAAAAAGGGTTATCGTTCAATTTAATTCTAGTTTTTGAAGGTCATTGTACGATAACAAGAACGGGATACAGTCCGTCAGCAGTATGCTATAAGCCTAAGAGAAGTTGTTGTTCTCTCCTCTTCACCTCTAGGTCAACCTTTTTATAGAGTTACGCAAATCTCTAAACCTTTTATGATACAACACGCGTACAAAAAGAATCCGAGAAGTGACTTTGCTTGAATATGCGAACTGAGAGAGAGCTCATGTTACACCCGAAATTAATTTTGATTGATTGAGCAGAAAAGTGATGACTTGTGGCAGGCAGGCAGGCAGGCAAGTAAGCTCTTTGTAAAACCCCCAAAAGGTTTTGGATTACACTATACCTTTTGAGACCATTATTGCCTGTCCTCTTTCACCTTTATCCCAATTTTATAAATGTAGATGTATGTAGGGTATGTAGGTGTTGAATGCTTTCACATTTCACATTCAGAAACATGATTTTTTTCGACTTATTTCAAAGTTGTTCCTTTGCCTCGTTCTGGTGATACCATGCCAGCCATACCAATCCATTTTAGATTGATCCCGATTATACCCCTGAATCTGGAAAATATCTTTACAAATGAAAAATTGGAGTCATGATTTGGGTCATATATATGTATACTATATTTCGGTGTAGGTGTATGTAGGAATTTATTTTTCATATGGATTAGAATTCTGCTCAGCTTTAGTAAGATACACTTTAAATATACAATATATAGATACAGACACACTCATAACACACCAACATATACTACGCTCTACTATAGACAAATTTCTCTGTTGAGCTTCTATATATAAAAGAAAAATGTTTTTTACTTCGTCCAGGCTGTTTTTCTTTCTAAATCTTCTGTAGAGAGGATATACCTTTTGAGTTGAATAGGATAATCCTGATCATGTCACTGAGTCATAAGAATTCCTGGATATCTTTTTTTTTAAAGGTCTTTGAAAAATTATTCTCTGTAAAAGAAAATTGAAATGGCAAAAGACTGAGAAGAAATTTTCCTCTTTTTTATTCTTGTGCATTTTCTTTTCATTTTTTCATTTCTTTGGCATTCAGTACGAGTACCTAGTACAGGTACACACACAGATTTTCACAGGAATCTTAAATTATTGAAATCATCCGCCTGTTCCTATATTTTTTTTTTATATAATGTTCCATTTACCCATTTAGTTTTTTGTGCATTATTTTAAAGTGAGAAAAACTTTGAAAGAAATAATTTCCTTACGGAATTGCTGTAGTTGTATCTATAATTAGGAAAGAAAAGAAAAAGGCAGATTTTTTATTTATTTATTTTTTTATTTTTACGCAATCCTTAAGGTGAAAGACCATGCCAACAACAATCAGTAGACCAACAGAAGAGATGAGAAATAATTTCGAAGATATTTTTCTTAGCAGCATCATCTTGCTGTGCTTGCTTCACATTGTAATTGCGCTTTGAATGTTGTTTTTTTTTTCTGTTAGCTTTGACATGATAAAAGACTTTTTCCTTCCTTTGAAGATAAGGACGAAGTCTTTCTTATTATTTTTATTTTTTTTTTATTTTCTATTCATTTTTCTTCTTCTTTTTCTCATTATTGTTGTTGTTGAGAAATGTTTGGTTAACAAAGAAGCGCGCATACTTTCATCAATTTTGTTTAAAAAAAATGGTTTCATCATTATCAAAACTGCGATGTGAGTGGACCTTTTAAGAGTCCTAACTTCCCAGCCAAAAAAAAAAAAAAATTTTTGAAAATTTTGAATTCCCGGATTCCAGCGTTGTTGTTAACTTTTTGGAGATTTTCTCTCCTTTTGAAGAAATAATCCTATTTTTCGCATATCCTAAAGTTTTTCCTTTTTTTAGAGAGATTTTTCCTTTTTTATTTGCTACTCTGTCTCACAATTTCTCTCTCTCTCTATAGCACAACTCGACTTTTTTTTAATTTTTTTTTTTTTAAATATAAAAGGATCATCCACTTTCAAAGTGAAAGGTCTATGTATAAACAAATCAGCCTTTTTCTTCTTAATACTAAGTAGATTTTGAGCAACGCTAAAATTTCTTCTACACCTATCCAATATAGACAGGGTTGGAAAAAAAGCGTTGGCAAGTGGAGTGAGGAGGGGTGATACAAACTCAAACACACAAACACACATGTAAATATTTATATATGTTTCCTTAATGCATACCTATATCTGTATTATAATATAACCTGTAAAAGGGACCCTAGCGCAAGTGGCGGCATCCTAAATTTAAAAAAAAAAAGGCTCTTTCGTATTCGTATCCTCTCTAATGGGATTCGAATTTGAAATTTATTTGAGCCGACACTTTTCTCACATTTTCACCATAAACTTTACCTCCGTCTTGAGTTAGGGTGACTCTGCTCATAAATTTGCATTTTACGAATTTCTTCTTGATAGGAAATAGATGAGGCAAGGGACTATGTACTACTTTTTTTTTTTTTTCGCCAGCTAGCGGGCGGACGAGTAAGCGATGCGATCTGTGCGAAAATATTAAGCTCTACTAAACTGAAGACATTGCGAACAAGATTTTCGTTCTATAGAGAGATACTCTGGGAGGTGATGATGAGTATATGAGGAGGAAAAAGAAGAAGAAGGTTATTGTTTATTGGGATTAAGGATTATCAGTTTTTGGCTGCGGTATAGGTACATTGAAAACAGATGTTGACGGATGAGCCTGTTTGCGGTAGTGTAGTATATCTGATGATAATCATGAATGAATAATTTTGTGTGTTTTGTTTTTGATGGAGTAGGAGGAGGCAATATACACTAGGCATATTTTTTCAGTTAGTTTTTTTTTTATATAGATTGCCCATGAAGCCTCAGTTAAAAAAAGTTGCCGCTGCTACAATGAAACCAACAAGAAAGTAAGGATGAGAAAGAAGGGAACAATCAAATCTTCCGATATTTTGATGGTTTTTCCTGAAGTTTAATTGCCTCCCTCTGACTAAACTCATTTTTTACATTTAGTTCAAATATGGAGTGATATGTTTTTTTTTAGTTTGTTTTGTATATGATTATTCCTACATCAGGGATAATTCTAAGATGCAAAGCAAGAGAAGGCTGAACTGAAATAAGTTAAGTGTCGATATACACTAGTCTTAAACTTTAGCAAAATATAAGTGTAAAGTAAGAAAAAGTTTGGAATAGATTATGTACCGTGGTTGGATTGGGTTGCCGTGTCAGATCTAGAGTACGCCAGGGAAAATGGATAGTTTAACGATGATAAGACGAATCTAGTTTCTACTCGGGTACCAAAATATAACGTCAGGATAAATAGGTTGTCCAATATAAATGAGAAGAAGTATGTTGATGTTAACATAAATAGTTGTTTACTGGAATATTTAATGCATGTCTTTACTTAATTTCAAATATTGGCATACGGATGTTCTTGTATCTTTGTTCGCAGCTATGCACTTTTATCTGTGATCGGAATACGGATGGTCTTCTATTTACTAAAGCAGATACTAGAATACGGATGGTTTCGTACTCACAAACTTACGCGGGGGTCTACACACAACTCGGTAAATAGAATACGCGGTCTCGTAATATCTGGAAGTAAATGTGGATATACACACGTCTCGTTGAATAGAATACGGATGGTTTTGTTACTGGCTAGATCGGACGTGGATGTTCACACATCTCAAACATATAGAACACGGATATGCTCGTGTTTGCTAGAATCAGTCGTACTAATAGATGGATGCGGTCTTAACTAACTAGACTGGTGGATGGTTGGAGGGATGTCCACTCTCAACAAACTTGATTTAGCTTAGCAATCACACTGTGAAATTTTGTCTGGTTGACTGATCAAAATCAAGTGCCTTCATTGACTTGACGGCTTGCTTTTTATAGCACTGACTGTCACCAGCAGGCAAGAAACGGCAACGGCTATCAATTCGGCGGACTGATTTAGGCAGCTAGTACTCCGTGGGGAAGTTGGTAATGAAGGCCATTCGCCGTGTAGAATTTCTTTACAATTGTTTGGGGAGATGAGAAATCATTGTCGAATGTCACTGTATGGATTAGTGTGACTTAAGTCTGATATTGCATGAAATAATGAAACTTAAGGTATCTAGGTAGTTCATCCGAACGATGACCATAAAAATAATATTCTGCGATCTGCCAGTCAGTATGGGATGCTTACGACTAATCATCAATGGCCTTGAAAATATTCTACGAATGTTATCTAATGTAGTTAAAGTTCTACCACTAGCCCCGGCCTAAATAAACAAGTCATATTTCATATTTTAAGTTTATTGTAGACTTGAACAGGAATTTCTAAAAATATCGACGAATCCTTGGCAACGTAGAAAATATGTGTTCATCATAATTTGCTGGAATTATTATATTGAAAAGAATGCTGAAAATGTGAAATCAATACACTTAAAATGCCTTCTCAGATATCGAAGAATTATTCAACAATATTTCTTTAAATTTTAATGTCATATAGAGTGCAGATACCAAGAAGTGCCAAGAATATATCATTGGTCGGTTTTATCTGAATTACAACCGGAATCTGACAAATCGTGACAGTCACCATTTATCTACTATCTAATCCCCTTTCTTTTACTCTCATTCATCTGTCCAATCGTTGGTAGTGGATGATCTCCTATACAAGAGCTAATCAAATTCGGCATTGATAATCAGGGCTATGCATGCAAATCGCAGATGTCCTAATTATAGCAATTGAAGGACGATCTAATACAATTATGCAAGCAGATGAGTCTTCCAGTTGATCCTGGCAAAATAATGATCGGTCTTCTTACGAAAAAAAATGGAAAAATATCCGACAAGGGAAGCGGCTAAATGCATGTATTAGAAGCTTATTAGTATGAGTTGGGGGGCCTAAACTAAAATTATATATCATGCGATCATACTTATCAATCAGAGAACCTATGATCAAATAAGGTGAACTCTTATATAGGTTAAATAGAAGACAATGTTATCTATCTGGTAGACCTCGCTAAATTAGATAATCTAGTTAGTCACATAAGGGTTCTTTTGTTTTGACGTTTTTAGAGGATTCAAAGTGATTCGGAAGACACATTGCTAACTGTGGTATTTGAGTACTGTATCCGTTGTAGAAAGATCTATTAAATTGTACATCAATGGGTTCAAAAAGAAAGTTAGTGTGAGAGTGAGCATATAATAGGTATATGAACCAATAATCTCCTCGCTAAAACTTGTCGTAATTAATAATTGGAAAGTTCATAGACAAAGCCGAGTTGTTGGTCGTATTTCTGCGATCATTCGAAAAGTCAGGTGGACTTTATAAGGACAGACTCAAATACTCCCAGGGTAAAAATATTTTAGAATTGAGACGAATTGAGTAGGTTAATCATATACTCGCAAGGAAGGATAACAATAATTCTCATTCTTAATATGCCATAGTTAAGGTAAAAAACTAGTATACTATCTGGGCCATGAGATACCATCTGAAAAAAAAATGGACAAAATTGATCATGAAACTTACAACTTTTGCGGAGGATATAACTATTTAAATATGGTCTCTGAGATTGCCGGGCTGGATATAACATTCATTTAAATTTTATCTTAAAACCGTAGTTATAAGAGTACGACGGAGAGAAAGTTGGAATTTATCTGATGATAAACTGGATAAGGTTAACCCTCTTCAATTAATGCCATGTGAATTGGCCCATAATTTTTGGTAAACGTCCCTATATCTCCTATTTAGTCAACTTCGGGTAGCTTATAAGGATTCCCCCTATAAGCTACCCGAAGTCAACTTTACACGGATGACCGGCATTATCTTTTTAGAACCGATGTTGATATGACATACAAACTTGGAATGCAAAGCACTTTGAGATCATCGATATTACATTTGGAGTGAAATTAGTGGTTGATAAGAAACTTTGTTCTAATGGATGTAAATATCTGAGAAATTGCAAGTTGGTGTTTCTACACACTTTACTTGTAAGCAAGATTCAGCTCCAGTACTCTCTTTATTTAGATAGAATGTACTGTGATCGCTGACAGTCACATGCATGAATAGATCCCTCATAGGAAATGTGAGTGGTGCTAACGAAAAATAGATGTCATTAACAATCAATCAATATTTGTCCGTCTGGTGGGAGTTGCGCTCGTTTGCTTGCCCTGAATCATGTTCTGATGATCCATGAAAAAGTACTCTTCTTGGAATATAGTTTGAGATCTGGACAAGGTTAGGGTTAGATTAGAGTGATGGCCATCGCGCGAAAACCTGCGATCAGTTTCATTTAGAACATTTGCGGTCCATTGTGATACCACCTTAATGGGAACCTACCTGAGAAAGATACCTCAGATTTAGGGTATGAGCTGAAATCAGTCACAAGTGTTAATGAACTTTACCAGGGCACCCCCAGCTCGCCTCAGCGGACAGTATCGCCAATTCGCCGAGCGCATTCCTTCTACTCCTGGCAGGGTTAAGGCGTTCACACAACAGGTGCTGACCGCTCTCAACCTCTTCTTCATCTGTACAGCTCCTGCAGAAGTCATTATGTATGGAGCTTTTATGCGCTTTTCATGGATGAACTGGGCAAAAACTGTATAGGCTCTGTCGATAACTGATGTAACCGTCTATGTGATTCGATGACTCAAGCCAACTCTTTTATGCTTTCGCTATTCTCATAGTATGCTGTAAGTACTTTCTGCTCGCTCAACATTGTGGGAAAATACCATTAACTGCTCCCCTACCATCGCAAGCAACACCATAAAAAAAAAAACCTCACCCGACTGTGATAAAAATACAAAAGTAGAATGATTTATATACAACGAAATTTAACAAAAATTCACTGGCGTGGTGTTTGTATTTTTTGGGAGGGGGCCATTTGCCCTATTTTTTGTTAGATCTGACTAGATGCCATTTGCCACCCCTTAAAAAAAAAAAAACTAAAAAGAAAAAAGTTTAAAAAGGTTTCTGTAGAACTTTTAAAACCTTTGCTCCTAAATTGCTCTACAGATTTATATTTCTTCGGGAGAATCTTCATCTACTTCTACATCTACTTCACTGGAATGAACAACATGCGAACACACGAAAAACTTAACAGAAAAAACAAAGAAATTTGCAAAACTAATTTCATGACCAGAACATTATCGATGTATAGACCATTTCCATTCACAGAAGTACAAAACAAACGAAATCACTGAAAACGCATGATTTCCTCGTCCATCAGTCGATCCTAAGCAATACGGAAACAGGTTCAATCACGTTCTAAGCTAATGCATGTGACCCAAAAACATACTCAAATCTAAATCACAACAAACAACCTAGAAATCACTGGATTTGAATAGTTCGTATTTTTACATCATTAGTGTTGTCCTGGTTTTAGGCTTGGTTTTATCAAGAAACTAGGGTGCATGTTGCTTCCACAATGAGTCCCATTAAATTAGGGGCACGTTCACCTGAGAGTCAATGAATCAATCGTCATTTAAATGGAGGCGAAATGTTTCATTTTTCTACCCCTAACGGCATAGTCACGCAGCACGCCACACTTTGGAAAAAAACAGAGCATTAGAAAAAAAAAAACACATCACAAAAGAATGGCTACCAGTTTTATACAAACATAGGTGCAGGTTTGTAGACCGCCATGCCATTGGTATGCCACTGTTCGCTCTTAATGGCATAGAAACAAAAGATAGGAAATCGAAACAAAAGATTGGCATTTTTGAAAGCCTTTCTATAGTACCTGCCTAGTCCGTCCATCTATCCTGGATTCAGTGTCACACAGAAACAATCCGTTCGGCAGGGAGAAAGAAAAAATTGACCGTGAGCTTAGCATGAATGTTTGCTATCAACGTCGTAAAGGGGGTGCGTTAGGAGATTTTTCGGTTCCGGATGCAGCAAAAAGATGGTGGTGTCATCGTAGTTTAGCTTCCATAACTATAAAAAAAAACCGCCTCAGCCACAAAGCTATGCCGTAACCTAACCCTAGATGAATGACACAAAAACACAAGTGGTTGGGAAAAAAGCTTGCAATTTTTTACTAGAATTGGCTGGCAGGCAGCACCTGGAATTTGTTTGTTTTTTTTTCTTCTTTTTTTGTTTGTTTTTTTTTGGTTTTGTTTTATTCACAAAGAAAAGTCTGCACACGAGAAAGGAGCTCTCATACATAATAAAAACGAATTGCGGTCACGGAACGTATTACAGGATGACGACGAAGTGCGGGATAGCTGTCCACTATGTGACAGCATAAGCTCGTGCCAGTCAGTCACTGGAAAAATTGGTTAGTACGTTAGTGCGGTAGGATGAGACGTCTACAGTGTATAGGGAGGACATACGTATGGACTACGGTATAGACACCATTAATGTAAAAAAAAAAAAAAGCCAAATAATAGTAGTGTATTCGCCTCCTTTATGGTGTCTTTATTTTGTGGTCCTCTGTTCCAGATGTGTCCCCCACTTACTGAGAAACTATAGAACTCACTAAGGACATATATTCTCTGGTTCGTCGCACATTTTTCTTTATCAGGACGACCGACCGACGTCTTTTGTTAACTATCTTTCCTTCCGAGTAGGCTTTATCCTTTTCACTTCCTTCAGAGAACTTCTGCTGTTTGCCCAATCCTTAAAATATTATGAACTCTGTACACAAAATTATCGTATGGACTTATGACTCTGAATAGGACAGGACAAGAATGAAAGACTAAGAGGGGTGGAGACGGGTATTGGTTTGGAAGTAGGGGGGGGGGGGGGCAAAAAGTTACTTTGTCGCTTTATTAGCAATTTAATACTTGCAATAGGAGTTTCCTTGAACTTTTTGGACATAGAGTAAGATCCCTTTCCATCCACCAATCTAAATGTAGTAAGATAAAAGACATGAATGTAGTACGATGGACATAAGCATATAGTATACTTAGCAGAGAAGAAACACTCATACACACACACATACAACACAAAGATTCATACATACTAAACGCAAACAACATGGCACCTAAATTGACTCATAAAACGTATGACATTCTGATTGTGAGCACGTTTTATTTGCGTTTTGGGCTTTGTTATACGTTCTCTGGGTTAACCTAGAAAGCTACCGTAAGTGCAATCCCAATTATATATGGCTCCCGTCTGACCTATAGAATGGAACATGTCGGAATTAATAAAAATGGACAAAGGACATGCATTTATGAAAATGTTAACTAAAGCAGTTTTCCTTCGTATATTGCCAACAGCTTCTATTTTACTTTAATTTATGGGATGAGTTTTTCCTGCACACGTCTTTCTAAGTAGGTTTTAATTGTTTGCGACTATTATGAAGTTAGTTATAGTTTTAGAGATAATATTCTATGTTAATCCGGATTGAATAGAACTGGTTGGATTGAAGAGATTAAGAACAAACTAAATTTCTAAAGGTCCGGTCACTTTCTTAATTCTACAGAGAGACCGTATAACAAAAAACAACAGCTATGGTATACCTGCTGAGTGTTACCTTTTAATTTCATCTAGGCAGGTATGCAAATAAATTCGAACGATTAAGCTATCTTCGTTGATATGAAGTCGGAATAGAAACGTCCAGAAATTCAATAATGTGAGATTGCTATGTTGAGGTAATATAATGAAAATAAATTATTAGAACAGCTAATCTTCTTTAACATATTATGTATTCACAAAGCTAAAATGGTCTTTTTTATGTGCAATCTCTCTCTCATTATGGAACACCATCAGATTCATATCATCAAAAATTATTTATGTCTATGACTACTTTTATGATCGTCATAAGCTACCACTGTTTGGTAAATACGGGCTTCAATGAATATAAAATGGGCAAAAAATATCAAGTGGAGGCAAAATAAAGTTGAACACACGTATGACCCATGGGAATCTATAAGAACTGAATTTAACATGAAAGTATGGGTTACGCAAATTATAGAATTTTTTGTGCATTCCTGACTTCATATCTCTTATTTTAGATGTACCTCAAGGCTCGAATCTTTGTCCTTTGCTTTTCATAATGTACGTTAATTACCTTTCTGATGCTATTAAGGACTGAATAATGTCTGAATGTTACCGAGGAATAATGGAGGATTGTTTAATGGCTTACTTTATTCCGATAAGACGAATGTTTCTCTATTAGCTGTTTTGAAGACGGGCTTTTTTGCTTTTATAAGTACAGACAATAAGCACATTTTTGATTTAGTTTAAAATTAAGAGTAGAAGCAACTAGGCCACTTGGACCTTGCGAACACCGCGACCCGAATTGATCTATTGTGTTGAAAGATATTTTATTAATTTGAAGAGTCAGACTAAATGAAGACTTCAAAGCAATTTATCCACTTCTCTGGGACTTTTGAACTTAAGGCTTCTTGTTTGATAAAATTTTGCCTCTTACTGAAAGAGAGGGCATTCGATACTCAGATACGGCAATATGACATACTCGCTTGTCATGGAAATTACAACTTCAGCTAGTATCCTGATGAGAATTTTCAAAGACAAAACGATTCTCTATTAACACATAAAAACTCCGAGCCAGAACAAGAAAAGCCAATAGAAATAATAGGAGATTTAAATGCTTTGCGTTTTATATTTTTGTTTTTTCTGAGATCGAATCACGTCCATAAATGTGTCACTTAAAACTGTAAGGCATATAATAAGGATCACAATAACAGCGAGTTAAGGTTGATGCACGAAGCCCAATGTACTGTCCTGAAATCTAGTTCATTAATTTGGTGGACAGTTATATATGGGATACCAAAAAGATTAAATTGAGAAGGGACCAAAGGAGTCTTTATATGGACACTATATGAACACCATCTAACGCACTTAATCTGCCTAATAATCCAATGTAATCAGATTCTAGGAAAGCTTTTGCGAATTTATGTTCAATAAAATGCTAAAAGAAAACATCAATATCTACTCTGGTAGTAGATACTATTAAATCGATACTCATTTGTTATATCTTCCAAGCTAGTTAGATATTGTGGTAAGGTACTTGATCCTCATCTAGACTATTATTACTAAACAAGTCCCTCTAGGTATGATAAAAAGGAATATCATTTTACATTATCCATTTTAACTTCCAAATAAAAGAGCCAAACTATTTGCACCATATTTAGAATGAAATCGTCTTGCTATAAGAGAAGTACATAAATTGAACTGCCAAGCTATAATTTGTCATGATGTCGCCAAAATTACTGCAGCGAGTACAAAGCACAGGTTTATTGGGAAGCATTTAGTGTTTATTTGTAACTTATTATACTTAGCGTGGATTCTGTCTAAATCAAAGTTGCAATCATTAATAAGCCCAAGAGGACAAGTACAATTGTACATAAACTGTGTAGAGGTGAATCCTCACATCGTGAACCATTAATTGCAAGTAATTAATAAATAGGCTGAACAACAATGGACCCATGATAGAACCTTGAGGCACTCCTAGTACTAGCGGTAGCGGAGTAGATATTCTATCATTAAGCTTGACTTGTTGACTATGATCTGATAAAATACTAATGATCATCGACATTGCTGTACTACTAAATTTAAAAGAAGCATAAAGCTTCTTCAAGAAAATACTATGATCGACGGTATCAAAAGCATTTGAAAAATCCAAGTTCACCAAAGTAATAAATTTGGTCCTGATCCATAACATGTATTATGTCAGCGGATATTTTTAATATAGCAGTTTTATATCTGTGGTGCGTCCGAAATCCGTATTGCCAGTAAATAAATAAATTATTTTTGTCTACATGTTCAAAAACTTCTAGGTATATTAGTTTTTCAACCACTCTAAATAGAAAGCAGATTTTTATATAAATTCGAGGACAATAGGAGTTTTGGGGTAGATTGTTAGATAAATTTAAGAACGACATAATTGTTGGGTAGATTGTTAGAGAAGTAATGCTCAACGCGTTTCACCCAAGCCATCAGGATCATCAGGAGTGTTTTCAATGTGTCGTCATTGATAATAGTATACTAATTGGTCGAAAATCATCCGAAAATGCTGCAGAACATTTATTTGGAATTAGAAGAATATTAGCAACGATACTACAAATGAGATTGGTCTTCATCTAAATAATCAGATCTAGTTACAGAGAGTTCAGATAGACTTTAAAAACATATTGGTGAGATGAGCATGGAGCTAGTGAAAACTTAAAGCAAATTCATCTTTGCAAAGCCACCTGGTTCATATTTCCTCGGCTAGGGCCGTATTTACATAATTTATGACTATCATAAAATTAGTCGTTTTTACTTGAATTCTAGCTTATCACTGAATTCATATCGTCAAAATATTAATATTTTCTGGTTGAATTTTGCCACATTTCTTACTTACTTACTCCTTGCTGAATATAACCTTTAGTGATCAAATTCCATTAACTCATTACTTGAAGCCATAGCTCATAGGTAAGGTCAAATAATTAATTTCGCATTATAACTAATAAAAGCAAAATGAACTTACAGGGAATTCCTCATAACGAATACTATAATTGCCGAAGGGATTTGAACTCATCATCTATGAAAAGAAAAGTCAATGGCCACACATTTTTACCAGCGAAGGTTTTGGGCAAGGCTGTACTCAACTATACCTAGAAAGGTGCTGAAATAGGTCTACTTATGGAAATATATGTTAACTCCCCTGTTATTAACACCAAGAGTATAAACAATGATTTGTGTATGTCTGATTTTATCAGAAAATTACTAATATTTACCGAATGAATCGTGTTTTCGACCACTCACTACAAGAAGTCCCTCTTTTAACCAAGATAGATATCACTGGAAGGTGGGACGTCAACAAAAACACTTTATATGAAAAAAAAAAAAACAAAAGGGGGAAACAATCTAGGATAAATTTCATTTTATAATAAAATTCCAGTAAGCAGCAAGAATCAATAAATTCTCAACATACAGAACCCCTCAGAACACTTTCCCTAAGTAAGTAAGTAAGTGTCACCACATGATGATATCTGTTTTCCTGAAATCTTTATCATTTCCACTTGAAAACAGGAAGTGCTCGCAACTTATGTTGGGAACAGAGTGAATAAAAATGTCAGTTTGGACGGCAGGCGCGGCGATGAAAAGATTCCAACAAACCAACCTGTCTCTGACCATATCAAACGGCGGCAACACCACGACAAACACAACAAAGAAATCATCCCATCAGCGTCAAGGAAAGTGTGAAGCAATTTTAGATCTGCGACTGTCACGAAATCGCTTGTCGTGCTTAAAGGGAGTGTCTTTTCCACTAACTTCTAAACAAGCAGCCCATGACAACAATTCCAAAGTAGACGTAGGCATGTATAGTGAGAGAGAGAGAGAGAGACAGACAGATACAGAGTCGTAGAGGGTTGGTAATTATTATTTTGCTGCATGAAGGCGTTATTAACTACTGCGAAGTTAGTTATAAGTATGTAGATGAAACCACCAGGTAAGCTGCTCATACCTACCTAGATGGATATTTCCACATGTTATATCCTCGCTGTTTTATATCTCTTTTTGGAACTCAAAACACGAAATTAAACACTTTACCCCTCCTGAGTTAGACGCTACTGAAATGAGATAGTACACAGGGCTGAATGCAGAAAGGAATCCGCTTAAATTTCCTATTTATGATTTTAACATGCGAGCCAAGATTATTGCAGAATTAATACACGCCACCGTTATACAGCTGTAGGTACACAGAAGCTAGAAATTTTACTATAAGTATTCATACCTATATATAGTAGCATACTAGGACTAGATTCCTCAAAGCAAGTGCTTAGTTTTGGCTTAGAAATAGTTGCTAGAGGTATTGCCACTCTTGCCTGAATGAAAATACACCGAAAACGATTTTGGTATTTCTGTCATATATTGAACAACAGATTGGGAGTGGAGGGAGTGTATCGTGGGCAGGGGCGGGGGATATTTGGGAATGCCAAAAGTTCAACAAATCTAAATTACGAAATTAATTAACAGACCAAAATTAAGTAGCGAAATTGAGCAAAATTTATTGATCCTTCTACAGCAACGCAATAGTCAAATATTTTGAGGGAAAACTTTCACGTGCAGAACTTCCTGAGATTTTTGGGATTTCGTAATGCGATGTTGGCGTGCTTCAGCAGGACCATCGCTATATATACCACTCCAATGAGGATGCTAAAATTCCAGTAGTAGTAGTAGTAGTAGCAGTATTAGTATCCATAGTAGTAGATGACTCATTGAACTGAAAGATATTTTTGAAGAGAAGAGGTCATGGTGGTGCGCTTCAATTAAATATTATTTCTGGATTATCAAAAAGGAAAAGTCCACACCAAATAATTATTGGTAAAGAAGATTGAAGAGAAGCAATGAAAATGGTGGAGTAGAGTAGGGGGGGGGGGGGGGGGTTCTAGATAACTTTCCGAAATATTCTATACTACATACATACCCACATACATACAAACAAGCTAAACGAGCCAAAGCTAAATTGAGAGGAATTAAAACGATTGAGTTTCACTAATTGCACTGATTATTTCACCCTGATTGAAAAGTACACTAATTGGATTCGATCTGTGCGGTCCATTTTGTTGGTTGCCTCTATACTCCACAGGCTTGAGATGAGATTTATTTATGACTTGTATTTGCTAATTAGAAGAGATTAATTCTATTTTAATATATAAAAGATAGTTCTACATACTATACACAATCAGTTTGCTTGCCTAATTGATTTTATTAATTCTTGCTTGCTTGCTTGCTGGCTGGATGGTTGGCATTATATGTATTATGCTTTTGAAGTTTTATTGGTTTGTGTTTGTGTGTGTGTGTGTAGAGATTGAAAAGCCAACAGATTGGCAGATGAAAAATATAGATTATTCCTTCAGATAGAATCAAATTGGTCGTTAACTTATCTAAATCTTACACATCGCCAAAAATAGATGGGATTACTCTGGCAATCCTAAAGGCTCATATAATGTACAAACCAAAAGTTGTCAAAAGTCTTAACAGCATAGAGAGAGAGAGAGAGAGAGCATTGGACAAAATTTTGTACGCCATTTCTTTGGTTTTGACAGTTAAAGTATTTGACATATGTCAAATAGAAAAATAGGAAATTTATCATGGAATGCTTACATGCTTACATAACGTTTCGATAGGGGAGGCCGGGGCATAATACACTCCTCTCTTTTTATGTGTTAGCGCAAGCCAAAATGTTTGAAAGTGTACCAACCACGGCCAGTGCTTTGTCAGTATACCTACCGTAGAGTGGTTGTGTGTGGTAGCCTGTGTTTGTTTGAACAGTAAAAATTCATGGAACGTATTTTTTGCGCTATTTTAATGTTATTTTCGGGAATAGTGAGACTTTGATTATGTCAGTATATATATTGATTTGGAGTCAAAGTAAGTAAACGTCGAATTACAATTACGCGATGTTATTTGATAATTCGACTTCAAAATTGGTGTGTGAGTGTGTGGAGCAGAATGGGCGGGGCATAATGGGCAAGTTTGCCAATTATTCCCCGTAATTGTGCAAACATATAAAGTAAAAAAATGGCTCAGATCTCATCCCAGAAGAACGGCAACGCATTACCAAGTAGGAGCATTGTTTGGGAACGCCTATTTGCGAACGACTACAATGTCCGTTGGATTGAACGGATTCCGTAAAACTAGAATATGGCCAGTATATCCAAAGATATTTCAAGAGTACGATGTCTTGCTTGCTGAAACTACAATATACCTGTAGAAGAACAGCATTGCGAAGCACCACTTCTGGCTTAAAGCGCCAATACGATTGCAAATGCCACCCATGGTTTCGAATTCAGGGGGCTTATCTGCTACGAGCCCCGCGAAAAATACTCTCTACCGAATCTATCCATATCATTGTCACCTCAAGCCACGCCATTTCACGGCCCATACACGTCAGAGCTAGACCCATCTATACCAATTCCAGACCCATTCCAGCCAATTTCAATTCCGTGTGTACCATCGACATTTTTCCAAAACTTTTTGCCATACCAGCTCTAACCTATCCCTAAAGCAACTGCTAAAAAAAGGGCTTCTAAGGGTCGAGAAAGACTGCAATTAGGTATATCGATCTCTCCATAAGAAGTGAACCTAGAATGCCAATCATCTGAAACTGGAAGACTAAACAACCGAAAGACCGTTAGTGAAGCTAAGAGAGGTAAAAATAATAAGAGATCCAAGAGGAAAGAAATTAAGTCCACCGAAAACGAAGATGAAGAAAAATTCTTGTATTGTGGAGACTCGTATTCCCAATCCACAGAAGGGTGGGTCTCGTGTAGAGTATGTAGCAAATGGGCCCATTGTTCTTGTGCACGAGAAGAAAATAACAACGAGGAATGCACTCAAGTGTGCTCATTCTGTGCTAGATTTTAGCCACACGCTCATTATACCCCGGCTTTACCCTTTGTGACCCGGAACCGGAGCAAAATGAGCACATAGAACCCATTTTTCATACTTTAATAACTATTGTTCTTTTTATTTTATTTAGCTTTTAGATTTTTTATAATTAATAAATCGACTTATGAATGTAAGTATTTCGAGTCCTTTACTTTCATACGAAAATCCTTTTAATTATATTAATGATAATCCTCATGGTGTCCGTTATGCCCCGGCTTCCCCTATATTGTGAAGATTTATTTGAAGAAAAAAAACCAGGAATCAATTATGAAAGTTACTAGCCAAAAATTGCGTCGTAACTTCGGTCAATATCTGAAGTACTGTCTGAAAGAGCAATACGACTTTTGATGAAAAGATTGAAGCGAACTGGATGATCTCTAGCAGACAACCCTCCCAAGGCCTACGCGTTCTCGTATCGTTACTCGTATGAAAAATATTGCGTGGAAATTTCGAGCAATGTGGAAGGCTGTCTGAGAGATAAATTACAGCGAACTGGATGGTCGCTAGCAGACAAGCAAAGATCTGGGTTTTCTCGTAACCGTTTACGTAGAAAATTGCGTGGAATATTCGGTAAATTTGGAATGAAGCCTGATAGATCAATTCGATTTTTGATAAAAAGACTGGAGCGAATTGGATGATCGCTAGCAGACAAGTCACGGTCTGGGCGTATTGGAGATCCAACGAGAATATTGGAAGAGTTGATGAATGTGTAAGGGAACATAAAAAAATATATATATATTTTCACCTACATTATATACATATACAATTCAATTAACCGAAGAGTTAAAGCCAATGGACCATGTCAGTCGTCGTAGATATGCTAATTGACTCTTACGACGAAAATGTGAACTTTTGAAAGTAAATCCTTAAAAATTCATCGTCAGCGATAAGATTCTGGGCAAGCGATATATTTGTATCCCATATTTGTTTTGAAAACAATACTGGCCAAACTTTTATCATCGGTGAGAGCTAAACTGAACAAATTTTTGACTCCGAGAATTGAAAATGAAGTGAGCATTATGTGGGTCTAGCAAGATGGGGCTACATCTCTTACTGCAAGTGAAATGATCGAATGTTCCTAAACCAATTAATGGAAATTTCCATGTTAAACGCTATAAGTGTCATAAATGAAAAACTGGCTTGAATTTACCTGTATTCAATATTTGAAAGATCCAACACTTGCGTTAGAAATGATAAAAGTAAGAAGAACAAGAATTTGAAATACTTAAGTAACTTAGTAGGATAAAGACTGCTATAATTCATCACCAATCAACTAATAACATTTCATCAAAAGGCAAATATCATTTTCAAATCGCACGAAAGATTTGCAACAAGACTGAGGATATGCCATAAATATAAAAAAAAAAAAAATATAGTTTGAACTTAAGCAACCTGTTAACCATAACAGGGGTGGCATGTCTTTAGGCAATAACTTGGTTAACAAAATCATCGTCAACGGTAAAAGCCAAAAGTCATAATAACACTATATATATACGAGAGTGCAATAATATTTCATGGTTCTGTGTTCCATTTGAAAGGGCTCTATTAATTGTAGAACAATTCTCACTTAGCTCGAACCGTAACCCGGGCAAAAGTGGATAAAAGGTTTCGAGCTCTTTCGATTTCATTTTGAAGAGGGCAATACGGACACACACATCTAAAATAGCCTAAAAACACGCGACCTTTTTCAAATTCAGTCATTTGCAACAAAAAGAAAAGTTGAAAATTGATTTCCTTTTCTATTTGGTTATGAACATAATAGGTATATAATAGGTATACATATATACGTCATATATACAAGAATACACGTGTTATGAAGTGCTCAGTTTCTTATTGATTAATCAAACGGACGGAAAATGTTCTTATACCTATGTGTAGGTGAACAAAAAGAAGGAATTTTCTTGGCTTTGTATTTCATAAAAGAAAACTGAAGAGGTTTGAATATGTGTCTTGTTGCATCTACTGCAATGGCTAAAAAAGATACATACAGAATGGTTTAAGTACTTAATAATGAGACAGCGCATGCGCCATCTGTTGTTTCATATTGAAACTATGACATATACTTGAAAATATGTAAAGAATTTTACTAAAAATGGGCATGTATAGGAGTGTTTTTTCCTCATATAATTCACACCCAGAATTTATTTCTGAGTTTATATGAGAAGAGATCAGTTTGATCTATTTTCAAGCGTCTGCAGCAGGCAGAAAACCAAGCTGCACCGATGAGTGTAAGGTTTTCTGCTGACACGAAACGCTTCTTCTTCTTCCTTTTCTTCTTTATTTTTCAGCCCACTGCGTGGCGTATACAGGTTCGATTCGCTTCGAATGAATCTGTTTCTTTAAAATTTTTTAAATTTTTTTAATAAATAAAAAAAATTGGTTTTTTCTATTTTTCTCAAACTTTTAATTTCTTTCTTCTTTTTTTCATTTTTTCATTTGTTTTTCAAATCACACAATTTCGCTATTTGTGACCTGTTGATGAGTCAAACCAAGACTTGAAACTTGTCACCAAAAATTAATGGGTTGTGTGATGAAATAACATATTAAAACATTTTTTAGCTTTTGCTATATACCGGAGAATCCCAAAAAATTCTTTCTTGAACAAAATTAAGTTTAACCCGGTAAAAAATCCAAACGTAATCTGTTTACTAAAAATAAATTAAATCTGGAATTTGGGAAACATAGGACCCGTTATAGATTGATGGCGATGATTCTTAGATCTTAAGAGCGTTTTGCCTTCGTCATAATTTAACTCGAACAAGTTGCAATTTACAAAGATATTGCAGTCTATATTGAGTTCAATATAGACATCAGCCAAATCATTTTTAAACAAGCTGAAAACAAACTTGTGCCATGACAGACCCCTGTGGTACACCACATTAAAGCTATGAAGTTAAAAAGTATTACCAAGTTTACTATTTATTGAGTATTCTGGAATATAGTAGACGCTATTTAAACGCTCCTGAAATAGAAAGCATTAACATTGGCCGTCTTTAGCCAAGTGGGGACGCTGGGCACTTTAGGATATGGGGGCCCTCCTAACAAATGATTTCCTAAAATACTTTGGGTTATCAACAGGAATAAAAATGTAAAGTATGTTAAGGCCTATCGTTCACATGAGACTTTTTGTCACGTAACTGTTTTGTCACCATCGTCAATTTCATACGCTCTGAAGTGAGGTGACAACAAGATGAATTTGTTGATTCCTCCGACTAGCAATTTTTGGATTACGAAACTATCACCACGCTTTCAGGTATATATGAATGTGCACGCCAAAATTTGGCTACTGAAAGTATACCATGAAAAAATGACGGAAACTTTTAAAAAATTACTGGGTCTGTAAACACAGTCACTATACGTTATTTTGTATGAAAATTTGTTTCCAAGTATAGAAATAGGAATAGGAGCTCCATGGATCGCAGTGCTCTGGGCCCGGGGGGAACCATGCGTGAAGATAGGCTCTGGGCATTAATAAAACAATACAATGCCTATGTTACCTATGATCCGAACCCAGCTTCTGGACAAATTATGTATGAAATTCAAATTGGAATGCATTAACATTGGTTAGGTTAGAGTGGCGAGTATCTACGATCAGTTACACTTATACCGTCAATGGTTCATTAAGATGCTATCTAATCGGCACCCTACTAGGAAATGATTACTTTGCATTGACACAAAATGCAAATAACTATTTGACCATACATAAGAAACTAAAGCTGCTACCTAACCAAACTTATTTTATGTGTCGTCGTTAAGTTAAGAGCTCCAGCTTTGGTCCTTTACTTTTTGGCGCATGACTGACTTTCCTTACATTTAAGTGTTTATTAAGAATAAAGCAAACATTTTAGGCATTATATAATTATGAGCAATAATACGTATGACATGCAGTCATGATGTCACAGCTGTTTTGGTTAAGATATACGCTAGTTTGAACTGCGACTTTAATTTAATTTTCGGATACCTAGATTAGCGCGTTATAGATACAGTGTAGCCCAATATAGTTAATGTGTCAAATAATGACTATATCAGATTTGGAGAGTATTTATTTTAGAAAGACAAATCTTTCGGTCCTATATCCGCCATCTATCGACATATCATATTAGCCAGGACTGTGAATTTTTTTAAATTTATTTTCCAATTTACTTAAAAGGAAGAGCAGTTGCCTCCTTTATTAGCCCATCCATATCATTAAAGCGGAGACATTTTAACTTGGATTTGAAATGAATATGTCTTGTAGTCCGAATGCTTTAAGAAATATTGTGTAAAAAAAGAACTACATACTTTCTCCGCAGACTCAAATTTTATATGAAATGAAACTCCGCTGGATTCATGCAATTCTAATTAGATATAATCCGGGTATAACAGATTCTAAATTGGAATTTTCTTGAGGTAGTTGGTCCTGCAGTGGCATCACATATTTTTCCCCGATCTAAGTGATTCTTGCGAATATGTTATTTTTCTCCAGAGATAGTACGTCGAATAGGTGATAATAAAGCAAATTTTCTGTAAAAAACGCCATAAAATACACCAATCACAATAAACTTCACAACTTACTTGCAGGTGTAGCACCTTAATGGGTTGGATGACCAGTAGGGAAGAGAATGTGGATTTGGCGTTCAGTTGCTGCTTTACATGTTGGTAGAAGCATGTTTGGGTCTTAAATAGTGTGAGTGGAGATCAGTTGGATTTGCAACTATTAGCCATAACGTTCATCATGGTATAACACCTCATTTCAACTGCTGTAATGAGGAGCTATGTATGTATAAGAATTTGAAAACTTAATCGAAAAAAAAGAAGATATTTTTCAGGAGACATCCATATTTGTCTTTGGAATTCAAATCGGGTGGGCGAATCGTATGGTGTTATTAATCTGCAGGACAAAGTCTTTAAATTGTAAGCTATTTAATCAGATAGGGTCACAGTATTTCGAGCTATAGAAAGCATGAATGTGCAGAGTGTTGTTTCTGAAGTTTCCCTAAGATGTAGATAATTCAGAGCATCTACAAAATATTGATTCTGATTTTCAGTTTTACAGTGATACTTTAGCGTAAGATTATGAAGAAGATAAATTCAATTTCAATAAAAAACTTGGTCTACAGATAGAAACATTCAACCTTTATTCTACACAGGTTAGGTTTCAGTCAGCAAATTAAGAATGACCGACGAAAAACTTTCAAATTGTATGAAAACAAAAATTTTCAATTGAATGTGTTCAGGATATCACAAATATAGAAATTGAACAGAAGTGGGCCTAGAATAGATCCCTGTGGCACCCCATTTGCTTTTTTTTATTTTTTACCAAAACATACTTTTCCAGAATATGACTTTGATGTGATAACCAAGAATTATATATTATGATATCGAACAGATACCTCAGTATCAGTCCATGATGATGTCATAGAAAACAGTAAGTTTGATAAATTAAACATATGTAAGCGATTATAGGAAAATTTGTCTTTACAAAGACTGTTAATGAAAGAACCTAATTAGAGCAGTTTCTATTAAGTCTCAAGCAATTGTGATCTACCGGGAGTTCGTTAAACATTGTTTTGAAGTATTTAAACTTTTTGGAGAAGCCGGTTAGATATTTCAGAATAAATCTGTGACAGACAGAGTTTAGTAGTTTTATTATAATTTAAAAAAAAAGCTGGCATGATGTCATGGAAAAGATGTGTATTTCGAGACTCTAACTTTAAGAATTTTCGAAATTATTCGAAATCAACTTTCCTTGTAAAATCTAATATCATTCCTGTGTGTGTTCCTTTTAACTTGTAAATGTTTGTGCTTTAGATTCAGATGAAATTGAGTAAGTATAGAAATAATCACGATTTAAGCATCTTCGAATTAAAGAAAACTAAACTGTAATTGAAATTTCGAAAATTCTAAAATCAGTGGATATCCACAATTTTGCATAGAGTTAATGAAAAAAAAAAGCAATTTTTATAATAAATTTTCGCGTTCGAAATTAGAAAAGTAATTCAAACAGAAATTTCGAAAAAAAAAATCATGTGTATATAGCCTATACAGAGTCATCTAGATTTAATGAAGCTTTTGTAATATCCTGTAATCCAAATCAACAATGATTGCTATAGAATCTCTTGTTGATTTCTTATGCCTTATGCATATCTTTACACATACAGTGCCTACTTCATTACAATATTATATATACCAACATATCCACTTTCACTATAGGATGATAATATTCAAATGCCTGCATGTTATCATAACACACACACAACTATTTCAGATGCAGTACAAACAAGAAATTTGCATTGTGATCAAAAAATTTCATTTCATCTATTCAATCTCTGTGCCTTCTCAGCGATATTATTACCATTTTTTTCTCTCAATTTCGTGCTCCTGTTACTTACTGTTTTTAAAACGTAGAAGTGTATATTGCAACTCATCCTCAGCATATAGGTAGTTTGTGAAGCGAATCCCATGGGTATACAAATTGAGTAAACACATATCCGGAGGCCACATTCATATCTATCCTTTTGAATATATCAAGCAATTCTATATCACCAGAAAGCAGGAAAGGATTTACATTCGAGAAAGATATTCTCCATATGCAGGTACGTATATGGAGATGAAGATATGTCCTAGATTCGAGCGCGGATATAATATGTAGGTTGTATATGTATGTACATATGTATGTAAGGATAGTAAATATGGTATAGTAGAGGTACCGAGGTTTATGTTGAGCAGGGATATGCACTTTGAGCCAAAACCCAAAAACTTAATTTAGCATCACAAATTTTGTCCTAAATTTTGTTTGCGTACTGCAGGCAGTAGATATCAAGTCTTATGCATAAAGTCCTTCAGGATGCAACTATACGTATAATATTCCGGACGAAAACAAAAATTTTCAAGTAGTAGATACCTTCCTTTGAAATTCTAGATATACTTAAATAGAGGCGGTGAGTATATATGTCTCGCAAGGATACTATAGCATTGAAAAGAAGAAAACATATAGCCCGTACAGAAAAGAAAAAAGGAAAACTTCTTCCAAGCTAAAGCTATCGATCTGAAAATGACAACTGCAACGACATATCTTATCGTTTCTTTTCCATTCTCCAAAAAAATGTTTATGTTTTTTTTTTACTTGTTCTCCCTCTCTCTTATGAAACCTGGCCTGACATCACAGATGACTGTGATGTACAAACGACAAGAAGAGAAAATTGTTATAAAAATTTTAACATCCTTTTTCCTTATGCTCGAATGTGGGTGGATGTATTTTAGCCAAGGATATGTTTTCTCTCTGATTTAAAACTTTATGTTGAAATTTCCATGGATTTACTTTTCACTTTTGACTGCAAATGTTGGCTTTCTCTACTATTCCAACTCTTAGGTCAACCTGAACTTTATAACTTCATAGTTGTTGGAACAGAGTAGGTATAGTCTGTCATAGTATAGTGCAAATTCAGGGGAATAACAAGAAGAAAGGAGCGCATGTTTGTTTATGAATGAATATATTCTCGTCCAAGGAATATTTTTATTTTTAAATTGGATAAATATGAAACGAAACTATGAACTACTACCACTACCATTTTCGACAGAGACAGTTGAAGCTGCTGGTTGCAAAACTTTATGAAATAGAATTATTTTTTTTTTTTTGTAGACATTACTCAATTGGAAAATCTGTGGAATGTTTTTCCTTTATGTTTTCTCTGAGTTAAAATGTAAAAAAGAAAAAAAAAAACTTTTTGACAACTTGAAAGTTATAATTGGACTAAAATTGTATGCCTGTTTATCAGGTTAAAGTTTTCTGGATGGTCGAATAAACTATGTGGATCGGTATACTATAGAATCAGTGGTGGTTATATTTATAATTAATATTAATAAGCGGTATTTGATTGCTTGAGCATTTTGAAGATTTAACTATAAAAAAAGTATCTGATTTTCGAATGATATTGAATCTATAGTAATGAAATACAACTGGTCCTAGCACAGAACCTTATGGTACATGAGATTGATATGAAAACTTAGTCGAATTATTTGAAAATTCTATTACAAATTATATTATAGACGCATCATTCCAATGTGCAGAATCCCACCTCCATAGCGGGAGAAAGAGATAAATGTGTGAGAGCAAAATACATTATATATCTTCTTCTATCGCTGACAGCAAGAGAAAATTTCCAGTACGGTATTTGTGTAGTATTTCGATATAAGGTAAGGCAAAACAGAATCGGAATCACATTGCGTGCTTAAACCATTAACAAACCTTATCATATATACAGACGGATCTAAATCGGAAGAAAACACCGGAGCAGACGTTTTTGTTGAGGAGCTTCATATGGATTTTATCATACACCTTGAAAGCCATATCACGGTTACGCAGGCGGAAATCAAAGCCATCCTTGAAGTGGGAAGGCATCTATCTCCTTAACTCAGATACTGAGAAAAAGCAGATTGCAATCTTCTCGGACTGCCAAGCAGCTGTCAAGGTCTTGTTAAAACCTTTTACAACCTTCAAACTTGTATTGAAATGTAAAACTACCCTGGAGTATGATTCTGATCTTTTGTCGTACTTTAATGTCAAAATATACGCCTAAATGAAATGAACTTTTCTACTGGTTTCCTCGTGTTTTTATCCAGCCCAGCAAGCCTTGCATTACATAGAATGAACAGAAAATGACACTTCGCTTTACAAATTCAAAATATTATTTCGAATTTAAGCACTTTTATTGCTCTAATTAGACGTAGAAAATAAATTTAGGCGTGTATTCTGACATTAATTCATTACAAATTCGTTGTAGTTTATTTTATGGTTGATGAAAAGGATAAATCAAAATGAACATGGTGAATATAAAAGTACGACAAATTTGAGGTGAAGTGTCAAAATATGTGACAAAAATATACACCTAAGATCAGAATCACCCCCTGAACTCCGTTTCTCGGAACAACAAGCTACTGGTGTTTTGGGTGTCAGGTTACAGCGACATTAGCTAGAATGAAAAGGCGGAACAACTTGCTCGTCTTGGGTGCAACCTTGGAGGTATCCTAGTCCACAATTAGGATCGCCCCAAAACACCTTGTCTCTAATATCTCGGCTAAGGCCGACTGCCAACACAGTCGCCTTTGATTAGATGACCCTTCAGGTAGAAATACAAAGGAGCTGTCGGAGAGACCTAGTCCAAAAGAAGAGATAAAGCTACTGCGGTTAAACAAGCGAACCCTGGTGTCAATTCTCCCTGAGCACTCTCGTCTCAGGGGTCACCTGCACGGGTTAGGGCTGGTTGCTGATCCAATATGTATAGGGGATGCGGAGAGGAGCCAGCAACGGCGGCGCGCTTTCTTTGCCACCGTCCGACTCTCTCGAGCTACATGAAGCCGGCAAGGAGGACTGGGAGCCAATACCTCAATTCGTAAGAGCGTCCAGTTGGGACCTATGAGCAATAATTGGTCATAAGTCTGACGGGTGAAAAATGGTCAGGTTATGGCCAACTTTCCAGAGCCCCGTAAGGGGCCTCAACCTTAGTATTTAATCAATCAATAAATTTGATAGAAAGTTGTGGGAATGTGCGCAAAATAAGTGCTAGACGCATAGACGCATTTGTTCACTTAACAGTAATGAAACTACACAAAAATTAATGACTAATTTTTAATAATAATCAGCAGCTTCGCTTCGTATTTCCCGTCACGACATCCAGAAAAATTTTTGCTATTGATTTGATGTAGGTTCTAAACATTTCTGTAGTCGAGATTAACGAAGCCACTGCAATGGCAATTTTAAGCTCACTGATGATATTAAATTGTTTGGCATGTTCATCCTAATCCTAATCCAGATATGATCTCTTTACCGTTTTCGTTTTTAGGAGAACGGGTCGGCCAGTGGTACAAGTTGATGTTATGATTCAAGAACCAGTTGATGTGCAGTTGCTATGTCGATCGCGAAGTTATCTTGTTGATAAATTAAAAGATAAGCGTCATGATAACTAAAGCCCAATGTACGACAGGAGCTTTTGTTTGAGGATATGTCAGCATTCCAAGCTATACATATGTCAGGAAGAGAGGCCCAATTTTTTACGGTTCCAAGATTATCGACCCACCTCATAAATTTCTTATTTGAAAATGTCGAGGCTCTTTCCGCAGATCCCTTCAGTATCCACATATACATACCATCAGCGCCATAATTTCACCCTTTTTCGGTTAAAAAGAGAAGATGTCATATCTTGGGCAGAAAGCCTTAAGTAAAAAGTGTCAAGTGGAAATTCACATTTGCCACAAAAGATATTCCGATGTTTTTCATGTTTTTAATTGATTTGGATGAAAAACTTACAACAAGAGACATCTTTAGGTAAAAATGTGGTAATTCTCTGATCTACTCAAAAAATTGTATTTACATGAACGGACACATGCCACATGCCTTTTTTTAGTATTTAAATATTTTTCTGCAACTTATCTAAATTGGAATGGGAAAACCGCTTGTTAATTTTATTCTCAGCCTATAGGTGGAGCTGCGTAGGTATATATTTTTTTATGTATCTGTATAAATCCTATCTACCATTAATTCTTAATAAAATTCACTTTCAAAATAATAACAATTAGAAGAAAGGCTATAAATAGAATTCACCTACACACAAAGTAGATATTTGGCTGGACGAACTAAAAAGAAATTAATCTCTAGTTGGAACTAATACACTTTCTCGAGGAAAATGTTTAAATGTGTAGAGCATCTTTATCGGTATATGAAGCAAAATCCTTGACAAACAATTTTTGTTCAAATTTAATTTGTAGCACCCTTCAGAATGGTTCTAAATCATAAAAAAACAAAAACAGTTCCTATGAAAACTGAGTCAAATCGATTAAAGGAAAATGTGCTGTAATCTAAGATTCTGAATTGTACTTGAAATTGTGAAGTTGACTGTTTCTAATTTCTCGGAATCTAGTTGGGATATTTTCAATAACTTTTGAATCGCACCATTTTTTATACTAGTTGTTTTGATGAAATTCAGTAATTTTATATTGAACAGTGTAACAAAACACCGATAGATGCTATTTCCAAAATGTTCCTACAATTTCTAGTCTGACTTTGAGGATTTGTATAACTATCATATAGTCAATGATGACCTTGTAAAATTTCCCCTCAATTTTCCACGCCGCCGTACTGTTGAAGGTGTAGAACAACAAACCCAGAAAGATTGCAGAGACATTTTGCAATTAGTATCTATCGAAAATGTTGAGAAAATTTCATACATGATATACATATAAGATCTGAAGCTTCTGGAGTGATGCAGCACGCCCGGTTGATGGTAAAATCATACATAAATAGATTTACTATCTACCGGGCATGCTGCATCACTCCTGAAGCTCCAGATCTCATTCTCGTGTAAAAAATTCTGAAAATTTTCTTTTTTCGGCAACAATACGATCTCAAAACGTCACTTAATTTCAAAAACTTTTTTCATTCCTTATACCTATCAAGGCCTAGAAAAATACGCTCCAATATTCCGGAGTTGCATATGAAAATCTAAGTCACTCCTACAACAACAACCAACAAAAATATAGATGAGGAAAAAACTCTTTACAGACAGAAAATCTTTGAACCAAAATTTCTTTTGCAAAAGATGGTGTTTCGTATCAGTAGAAACCGTATATTCTTCAGTATGGCTTCAGCCAATCTGACCTCATAAATGCACTTAAAAGAATTTTTACGTCTGAACTATATTTGAGGCGAAATACTAAGATTAGCCCGCATAGGGCAGGCAGGCACGAAGCCGTACTGATGAGTATACGGTTCCTGCTGATACGAAACGCTCTCTTTTACAAAAGAAATTTGTTTTTCAAAGATATTTAGTTTGTAAAAACTTTTTTCCACTGAATTCCCGAGCTCAAGATTTGGCAGAAAACTCGCTCAATTTTAGTATTGACTATGAATTTATTCCATACCAAAACTCTCAAAAATATATATATTTATACAGATAGCAAAGTGGTACCGAAAGCCATTTCATTACTTGAGGTCAAAACGAATTGAATGCAAAAATGCATTCAAGGATTAATAAAACCTTGGCACCAAGAACAATCTAACACTTCAATGGGTGCCACGATACTCGGGAATTGATGGGAATGATAAATCAGGTACACTGGACAAGAACGAAGCATTCACGCTCCTCATCGGATCAGAACCATTTTGTAGTATCTTTATGATATCGTGAAACTTACAATACACAAAACTGGAGGATCCACAACCAAATGGACCAGAGATGAACTTCAATGATAGACTACAGACGGTCAAAAAGATTCATCAAAGGAGTTTCACGAAAGAAGAGCCTGGATTTTTTTAAGGTTGAATCCACTTAGAATTACGGCAGAGGCCTTAACCGGATACTGTAAACTCTGCAAACACATACATGGAAAAGCATAAAACATCGAAGCACGTCATATGCGAATAGCAGGTCATTGTACAATATATGTAGATTCAAGGCCTTAAACTTAAATCTAATCTTGAAGCTTAGTATAAAAATTTGTATTTTTTTTTTCTTTTTTATCGTCATTAATAGGAATTCACCGACCACAAGCCACGGTCAAGCAATAGTAAAAAATTTAAACTCACTTATAGTACCTACCTTGCTTAAGGACAGTTGTTTTATCTTCTTTCGAGTTGAGATTATCGCGAGATACTACAGACAGAAATTCGCTAATATAATGTGGTTTCAATTAACTTCTAATATCGTACATTACTGAATTGTTAAAAGATAGTAACCTATGAAAGATTTTATTTCCATAAAAACTATAGAGAGAGATAATTTTATAAGATTTGATTTAGATAAGCAATTTCTAAAAGTAGACCCGTCAGTGTGGGCTACAAGACTATAGCAACATTGTAAATAATTGATATTCGTGACTCTACCGCTCTGACTCTGAATAGTTAAAACTGGCATTTTGCATATAAAATTACAGATTAAAATTGCATAAAGTAACATTTTTGTTGTAACCTGAATTGAATTTTTAAAGAAACTAAGTACCTATATATACTTATATATAAAAAAAACAATCCACACACATCTACCCTAAAACCGAATAAAATTAGAAAAAAAAAAAAAAGTGCTGCACTTTATAATTTAAATTAATTTTTCTTGAAAGAAAATTTCTGAAATTAACGTAACTTGCATAGTTTTGCATAAAGTGCAATTTGCATGTATGTTTTTATGACGTGTCTCTCCCCCACACACAAAAAAACTACTTTTAAAATCGGTGAAAATAATTTATATTCAAAAAAAAAAAAAACTTTTATAAAAATTCCTCAACGTGGTTCTACAATTGACAAACAAACAAAAAATAAAAAAAAGGAAAAGGATAAATTCTGGCATCATATGGGGGAAGAATCTTTATCACGAAATGAAAGGTTGCCAGGTCCATACACACACACACACACACACACAAACAAACACATTGAACACCCACATTCATACGTCCTTCTCCATCCAGGCATCCAGTAAAATGCTTAACGTTTAACTCTAACAATATATAATTCACCCTGATATGGTGACGATGTGGGTCAAAAGCATAAGAGGACCTAGTTAAAAACGCCATTGTGCGTGTCGAACATAACTATACCAACCAAACCAAGCCAAACCAAACCACATCGTTCATCGTTCTGAGGCGGCTAGAGAAAAGTACTCTTTTCGATTGGCACTACATATATCCTGCCATACAAAAAATATTCTTGCACCACAATATATCCCTCCATAAAAGCCATTACTTGAATACCGATGCCAATATGGATTTCAAAGTCGTCGTAACACGCGTATTCCATGGCAAAACCTATGTAAATATATATACGGAATGAGTATGTACCACAGCTACTTTTTCATGGCGATTTTACAGAGCATTACAACCAGAGCAGCGCCACCAGAAACATAGCGGCTGGACTTGTCCCTTTTATTTTGGGGACGTACAAGTGTAAAATGTTTTCCAAACCATTTTGCGGTTTGGCCTTTACATACACATACATTTATATTGGAGGGCCTCTAAAACCCGTCAACCGCAATATATGTAAGAAATAGATTATCCTGTACACCAACAACAACAACAACAGCAACAACAACAATACCAATGTGAAGTGGAAAGGCAACATCGGTGGTGTACAGAGCCAGAAAACCGATATATCCGGGGCCTCATATGGCATTACAAGGGATGAAAGGTTTTAGCCTGGCTGTCGTGTTGTGAACTTAACTGACGAACTGAACTGGTTGCGGGAACAATGAAAAACCCAATGGCAGCAGCAATAACAACAATGAAATTACGACAAAAATTCAAAAGCTTCCAGACTCGATTTTCTTGCACGCAATAGTTGAGGGCAACTTCAAGTCAAAGTTCGTTGTTCCTTCTCAAGTTTTTGTGTGCGGGATTAAGTCTGAAGGAGTAGCCTTCGCCTTTGTCGGTAAATCACATGGCGGAATAGGACAAAATATGCTGGTGTTTCCGGTTTTCCATTTTTTTCTTTGTTTTCTTTTCTATTCGAAAACTTTTTTTTTTAAACTCTTGTGTAATTTACTGTGGAGGAAACAATAAAGAAAGTTGGTTTTTTTTTATTTTATTTTATTTTTAAAAATGTCTTAAAATTTGACTGGCTTTTGAAAAGTAAACGATTTCTTCATTTTTTTTTTCGTATATAACAGTCACATAATATACTAGACTTTTTTGTTTTTATTGTGGGGAGGAGGGCTTGTCCCAATTCAACACTGAATAACCACACATCACTGAACACATAAATTAGAAGATTTCAGGATACATGTCAGGGGGCACATGAATCATTAGTTAAGAAACCAAAAAGGAAATTCCTATCCCATTGGGAATGAATACCATTATTATTATGTGTGTGTGTGTGGGTGTGATACATAAACTCGTTATAAAATCCCAAGAAGAACTTACCCCAACAATTGCGGCTTCTTCTGTTGTGCTCGTCATTAATCCAAATTTTGTAGTCACAGGTCATGGGATTTAATTTTTCGTGGTGTTGAGGTTTGGGTTCAGTAATAGGTGTCAAATTACAAAATTAATTATGCCGAAAATTTTACTTTAAATAAAGATGGGGGTAGTTACACATACATTTATGTATGCAGGTACATATATATACCTATGAGAAGATGGGAATAGGGATCTATTCAGTTTTAGTTGTAAAAGTCGAGAGGAAAATTTTACGTGTTTTTTTGGAAACTTATGATACTACTTACATACAATTAAAAGTTGGGAAAAAAGAAAAACTTTTGCAATCTCCTAACACAAGCAGCTTTTTGTTTCATTTTAGGTTATATTTTTTTGGATTTAATACATAGAAAATTACCACATGTAGGAGAGAGTGAGAGAGAGTGAGAAATTATATTATTTATTGGTTTTTTCTTCTATAGACGTTATGGTCGCTATTTTATTGTCCTTGATAATTGGTATTTTAATGGTTTGTGATAAAGATAATTCATCTTAAAAGCCTATGTCGTTTTAATTAAATAAAAAGAGTAAAAACTCAAAGTAGGTAAATTGGTCCTTCCAGCCGGATTAAGCTAATAGGGTTAAATTTAAAATTACATTATATAAAAAAAAAAACAAAATCTTACGAGCAACGGATTATGCCATTAAATATAAAATTAAACATACATTTAAGGCCACGTGATGCTGACATGAGAGTAGTTAATCCTTTGAGATAGATAAAGTTATTACGAGAAAAAGCATGGTGGACTACGAGAATCTTTTCATTGTATTAAAAAATTTATTTAAAAAGTTATGTCCGAACGTACATATATGTATACTCGTAGAAAGGGCAAATCCCACTTTTCATACACCTTTAGGCCCGACACCTCCAGGTCATGAGAGATACTTTAAACGATGCATTGTGATACTCTGAACAGATTTTATTAACAATGTTTATTTCACTTAAGCGACTTTCTTGGGTGAAAAGTGACTTTTGTTCTTCTCGTGATTGTGCGGAATTGGTGAGTCGTTAAAAATGACTTCCTATGAGAAAAGTGTTCACAACAGAGCACTAATGGGCGTGAAAGAAAGAATTGAAAATGTGGGGTGTATGCGACCCAAATGCATGAAAATGGGTTTTTCAGAAGCAAAAACGCCACGAGAAAGTTTTCTGAGGCGGGAAAAACATACACCACACGATAATCTCGACGAGGCCTTTCATTTGATATAGAACCCCCCCCCCCCCAACTTTAAGAGTATGCAGGGAAATATTTTCTTCTGTAAAATCTGTTTTGCGATCGAATATAATTCTACCGAGTTAGAGTCGCTCTAAGGTATGAAAAATCTAGTACCTCAGTTCGAAGAAAAGAGGATAGAAATACTAAAAAAGTGAGTATGTGGATCGCTATTTAAGCCTCCGGGTATAGGAGTGTGGGTACTCAAACTTCTTTTCATGACCTAAGGAAATCAATTCTGTACTAGATTTACCAAAATGTACTAGATCAAACTTGACCCCCTCTCCACCAGTGTTCCCCCGTTTAATTGATTGGAATTAACATTGCTAATAAAATATGTACAGTGTATCATAATGCATCGTTTCAAGACATCTCTCATGTCTATTCATGTAGGGTGCAAAATGGGCATTCGAATTCCCCTTTAGTAATAATAAAAATAAACGAACCTGAAGATATTCGATGTTTTCATCACATAAAAGAATTTTGATTTTTGAATTTGGATCAACTCATTCACTTAAAGAAATTTAACAAGCCAGTATCAATCGAAAAGTCGTCTCAACTCATTTATTAGACAACGCACTACATAGAGAAATTACCCTGCATCCTTTGCAACTGTTGTTGGAGTTGATCCTAGCTGGAAGAGGTAAAATTAAAAAAAAAATTAATATTTTTCACTGTGGTGCGACCGGGGCGTGGGGTTTAAGTCTCGGCTAGGATAGAGAATTTTGCAGAATCAAAGTCATATTCACTGTGCTCAAAAATATGACCGAGATTGACTCGCCAATTCTACACAAAAGTTCAAAGAGTTAAAACTTAACTGTGTAAAGACACTTGTCGAGATTTCTACATGCCATACGGTGGCTCTATATATCTTGAGTTCAGGGATGTAGGTACATATCTGATAGAGAAAAAGTAGATGAACTGACCAAATATGACTTTGAGATGGATACTTATAGTGACCAAAAGAGGTAGGTTACTAGGAAGTTAGGAGCTATGTACGTGAACTGCAAACAGTAGAACTCGGTAACATTCTGACACATTTTTAGGAAAGTCAGGGTGGGTATAAGAAACATTATATGTAAAAAGATAGTTTTCACGAATATATGGAACACAATGAACCCTTTCGGTCGTTTAAGTTAGGATGGCAAAAGTAATTCAAGCAGTTCTCTTCTAAACTTAACAACCATCGCTCATCTAAAATTTAACTGAAACTCAACTGAAGACATGATTGAAAACGTTGAAAATTTTAATTTTAATTAATGACTCGGGCGCTCATAAAACGAATTAGAAAAACACATATAAAGCTAAATTAAGAAATAATTGAAAAATTGTACATGACCACACAAAAAGCTACATTGATAAAATTAGCAATAGTTGGCATTGGTATTAACTCCAAGTTCAAGCAGATTAGTTAACTTATAAGAAACCTTTTAATACCGAATTTTCTCAGAAAATACTACACATATGTTGAGAGCAAAACTATCAAAATAATAAGACTTCCAAATTCACATTTTACAAGAGGATTTTAGTGATGAAGAGAGACATACAATTTGAAAATGTATTTATTTTGTTGTCAACATATGAAGTTACAACTCTCTTCATAGTGAAGTCATGAACTCAAGAGTTATACGGAATTTGTTGTAAGTTACTCTTATATCAACTAAGAACTAAAATTTTCAATGTTCGACAGTTTGTGACTTTGGCAACTGCGAGTTTCTGATAAGATCGGTAATAATTTCCGAACTAGGCACATCGTATAGAGGTCTAGCGTAAAAACTATTTCGGTAACCTAATATGACTTTATTAGCACTAATAGCTTCCAGATAAGTAGAAAAAGTACGATGTAACTAATAATTTTAACTAGATTCAGACATAGAATGTGAGTGATTGGCATTTCGAGGGTTTGTTTTGCGACTTCGTATACCTTTTACTTCACTGAAATATACTTTTATATTACATCTTATTTAACGAGAGATGAAATAAAGTACCTTCCAATCGTAATATTTCCCGAAATGGAGATTCTAAGCTCAAAGATGCCGCATAATACTCTAATGATAAGTAATTATGCAATGGTCCTTCGAGCCGGAATAAATAATCATTGCCGAAATAAAATTGGTGAAATTAATTCATATAAACTTAAAACTTCGCCTATTATCTGCTTCATTGTAAAGTTCGTTCAATATTTTTTACGAAATCAACTGGTCTTTCAAGCCAAATTTGCTCAAGATTAAAAAAAAAATTAAATGGTTTTGTTATCTTTAAAACTACCTTTAACATTACAAAAAGCATAAAACATAATCCAAAATTTCCAAAATCAACATCAGAAGTTCAAAATTCATTGTGTATTTGACTTCAGGTTAGATTCAACATCGAATTGAAATTAAACGCCTTAAGCAATATTAATTCGATACACATTCAATTTACGTTGTTTCATAATGCTGGAACCGACCAAAATCTCATAGGCTTTAAAAATCAAATTATTGTGTACCAACTAAAACTCAAAACTGATATTGTTATGCATGAAAGCAATATTATTGAATAGAAGAGCGTTCCGATTAAATTGAAATCCTATTTCATTCACCAATTATTCTCTTGCTATACGCACTAACAACAACGTTTCGACAACAAGTCACATACTTAGATACTAATAACTGCTTCATGTCACGTCAGTACAAAATAATATTCAAATTTAATTTCCCAGGATTCCAGCAAGAAGACAACTTAGCAGCACACAGTTAATAAGATCTTAGGAAACAAATGTTCCGAATGAATTCTCTTTCAAGAATCTCTGAATATCTCGAGGCAGTACTTGGCAGATATTGTATCTTGCAGATGGATAGGAAGTGAAGGAAGGATTTAAGGAGCTTGATATAATAATGTTAAATCTAACAGAATTCAAAATTTAATCGAAAGTTGTTTTTGGTATTAAACATGTACATACCGACATAATTTTACTATGATGGTTGCTATGAAATGATCTAGGTACCATCACCACCACTTATCTACTTGTTCAAGAATGCATCTTGAGGCATAAAGAGGAGAGCTATGAACGTTATATGTATGTTAAAGCAGTTATATGTGTTCTTACTGACGAGAAGGAAACGTTTGCATTGTCAGGTATAAGATAATGAAAAAAACAAAAAAACTTGCGCCTTTCGTATGAATTTTGGAACGTTTCTGCTGCAAACTAGAATTATCCACGAATAACGTGCTAACTTCGAACTTCCTCATGTTCTTGAATTCTTTAGGTGGGATGAGGCGGGATGAGGTGGGATGAGGTGGGATAAGGCGGGATGAGGCGGGATGAGGCGGGATATGGCGGAATATAGATAGGTAAAAGCAAGTAAAAAAAATAAAAAATGAAAAAAAAATACCGAAAACAATAAACTTTCAGCAAGTAAATTTTCATTTACATTCTTCTTGTTTTCGGCTCCACCTTTAAAACCAAACTCTAGGAAGGATTTCGTACAACGATATGAAGTGCAGACTCGATCTACACTCGTTACGAGGATAATTTGTATAATTCCATTGATAGTGCGATAGAAAAAGGTTTCCATCTGATAAAACAGGAGGCCCTAGGGCGACCGCGTTGAACGTTGAAAGCGTTGAAAACTGTTATCAAGCGCGCTTCGATGAAGCACACACCTTTGCCATGTTTATTTTTGTAATACGTCGATGGTATCTCGTTGTTTATTTGATGGGGTTGCAGCAGTAATGTAGGGCTCAATGCTACGATTATATGTATGTATATACATATATATGGAAGTATGCACAATATTTTATATACGTATGTAGGATTCAAGAGGTGTATTGTGGGTGGACAGAATGACAGAAAGAATATTTATTAATGATGAAGGATTTCCCTTCGATTGGAGTGGACGACCACCACGACAACGACGACGGTGTAAATTGGTAGTCTGAATACGTACACCTTTTTGAATTTTTATGAGAAATAGAATATTTATTTTCAGTTTTTGCTCTTTAAAAAATATTTTTCATCCTGGAAAAATTGCAATGGTTGCATACGTCATTCATATGCCAAAAATTTCTAAACTTTTCAAATAAAAATGTACGTCTCTGGCTGTTATAAAAGTTATTTAGTGAAATCGTATTCAAAGTACCTTACTTTACGTTCTTGTATACATTCAGTTAGAATTTATTCAATCCTTGGGAATATCTTTGGTAAACTGAATAAAGTTTAGAAAATAAAAAAAAAATGTCTGCTGATCCGAGGAATGTTTTAAATAGTTATCCAACAACAATTAATAAAAACTTGTGAAGAGAACAACATCTATCAAGAGTTCTTATTATTTTCTAAAATTCCATAAAGCTTTAACCAAAATGCTAAATAGCAATAAAACTTGAACTGCTTCGTTAATATCAAAATATTGTCTCAGTCTGAGGTCTAATTGAAACCAGTTCGATTTCATCATACCTTTGTAGGCCAGCCAAAATCTTTTCAGCACCTAAAAAAAATCTATCTGAAGTTTGAAAACCACAAATCAATTGAAGCTGGTGTACCTCAAGGTTCTATTTTAGATCCTTAACTTTTTACTATAAAAATTTTGATAGACTTGGGTATACATATTTGCTATACGGAATATCTAGAATAAATGGGATCCGATTTTTGATATCTGGGTATTCGGATCATAGAATCCAGATAATCTCGTGCAAATTCGGATCCAACCTAAAGAAACCAGCTTGAAAATTTCCTTCAGATGGCATTGTTTCATTGGTATAAAGTGGAAATGCCATCTAACAATATCTAAAAATAAGATAAAAAATAACATTAAGCCCTCCGCCCACCATTTTTTTTTTTTAATGGATATCCTTCCATTTAAATATGCGAAGGACAAGAAGGAGGGGATTTAATTGTGAAGGAGGAATGATTGAGGGATGTTAAAATTTTCTGTTTATCTTATTTTTAGGTTGTTCGAAATGAAATTTAAATGTCACCATTTTTCTACAGAAACAATGCAATTTGAAGGAAATTTTCAAGCACCTTAAGATTGTTCAGACGCGGATTCGAGTCCGCACGGGATTTGGATTATCTAAATAATAGGATCCGGATTGGAGGAATCAAATTGTTCGCAGATCCGGATCCAATTTCAAGCTCTAGTTTACGTACTTATAAGATAGTTTTGATTCAAGAACTAGTCATCATAAACGCAGTATTCTTTCTACCTTTGAAAAATGATGATGATGATTTTGGCAAAAAATAATTATGCCATTTTTTTAATGTGAAAGCAATCCACAAGTAATTGATGGAAAACATTTATATCAGTAAAAACTCATCGTTTTGTGTTCCTTATGTTCTCCGGGCATCATCGCTCTTTATGTTTTGCAAAATATTTTCCAACAAGACGGTGCTACATGCTACATTTCTTTTGATACCATTAAAGGAAATGTTTGGTGAGTCGATTATTTCGAGAAATGAATTAGTCACATGACCAAATTCCAATAGATTATTTTCTATGGGATTATTTGAAGTCATTGGTGTACGAAAACAAACCATGAATTCAAATCAAAAATTGAAAGCTGCATTCACAAAATTCGTCCTGATGTAGGTGATGGAAAAAGGTAAAGCGTGGCTCCGTCGAACACATACAGTGGGAGATTAAAAAGTCCAAACAATCGGAACTGATCTTCATTCGACAACCTTCGACGAGGCTTTGAATGAACCTGTCTACAACACTTACACTATACGTTAAATATCAAGATGTCAATTTTCAATAATGATGAACAGACCTACAAGTAAAACGACGACTGTGAAAAAAACAAAAGAGGCATGCAGAATTTTATTTTCTATCATGAGCTTACGTTCGATTTATTGTTTTTGTTTTTTTAATGTTCATCTTTGTCAGGTCTTCAGTAGCTTTTCATTCAAGTTCAATTTACCAATAGTATGTAACTGAGTTGTTGGTATTTTTAGTGTAATTTCAAAGAGTTGTGATTTTAGAATGGAATTCACAAGAGAGCAAAGTTGGATAAAATACCTTTAGGAAGGATTTGCCAGTGACCGTGTTTCGATTAGGATTTTCGATTCATTGACTTCGGCAATTCTCGTCAACCATTTATTGATGAGACTTTTCTTGAAGATAAGAAAATACATAAACACTTGTGTATCATCGGTGAACTAACTAGGAATCATGTAATCGTCAGTTATCAAAGAAGAAATATTATGGAAGATGTTCGAACTTTCAGAGGGAGCAGGGGGGAACAAACAGCGGCGGAAATCATTACTTTTTTATAAGAGATATATGTCTGAGGTTTCTTGTCGCAATGATTGATTGCACGTAGGATAGTACCAACATTTTGGAAAAATTCTACTGGAGAGAGATCTGTTAAATGTTAAATCTGGGGAAAACTATAATTTACGTGGATTTAGAGAAAATTAGTACAGCAGTCGGAACAAATAATAAGAAAGTACCAAGATGTGTTAAGAAAAGGATGCTCCTATACTGATCTCATCAAAACATTGATGTTCATTGTGAAGCAATTAAAAGAATTTTGGTGACCCAAATCCTTCTCCCTAATTTTATGGACTATTAAAACGGACACTATTCTGTTGAGCTCTACGGCACTGCTCTAAGTTGCCCAATTCATATAGATGTTGGTGTCCTATTGCTGACATGACTGATTCTCAAATTAAGAACTATATGAAGTCGTCCCGACTAGGACAGGCTTTCGACTGGAACCCGCAAATAACTTATCACACAGGAAGACCAAAACGTGCTATAGAAGAAGAATAATTTTGACAGAGGCTGTTTGATCCTAGAGTGTGCAGAGGGCTATCGCAAGAAGAGAATACTACCGCTCCTATATATACCTTGAAAAAAAGGGGGGGGGGGTTCTTACTTAACAAAGGGTTCCGTCTGATTGTGGTATATTTTATTAGGCGACTGTAGTACATTGAAAATGGTTTTCATCTTTATTACTATTTTTATTTTATTATTTATTTATTCTTCTATTTGAACCATCATAAATGTTTGGGTCACATGGACCCCTTCTGGGTGACGCCACTTTCAATCTATTCAATTATAACTACAAATATCGGTTTATCCAAAAATTATAAAACAATTTCTAGATAGAGAACGCGCCTTTAATTTAAAGTTTCCAACTTAACTCCATTACAATTTGGACACATCCAGTTCAAGTCTCATCTAGAAAACAGGACACGTATAACAAGGAATTGCTCACCAATTCTATGATCACCATGTCAAAGAAAGCTTAACATTTTCTATTTTTCTTTTTTTTTTTCTTTTTTTTTCCTTTTTTTTTTTTAATTTTAACCAAGGCTCCAATTTGTGCCAGTTTTCCCCTCTTTCCTCCACCCACCTAACGTCTGTCCATCTATCACCATGTTTGTGTCGTCGCAAAGTGTACTGAATAGATGTCGCAATCTCAAAGAAAAGGCTATCAGAAAAAAAGAAGAAAAAAAGAAAAAAAAAACATGGGACTAAAAACGTGCATCCAAATGGGCGTACACCCGAAGAATGAGGATGGAAGGGTTGATTGGGCACAAAGAGCAGGAAAATCGTAGTGTAAGGTGGTGCTGGTGTGGTTATATATATATATATATATATAGATTCTGTCTTTAGAAATGTATACACAGGAAGAAAAAAATTGATGACAAGAGCATGGGCAAAGAACACGAATCCTTGTTTGAAATAATTATGCCATCATGGGGTGGAGGAGAGCACAAAGGAAGAAAGTAGCAGGCACGAATAGCACGAATGAACGGACGCCCCTCATGGTTTACTAAGAGAATCTTCTTTCCTTCCTGGTTAGTTAGTGTTTGACGAAGTGCTTTTAACGTGGACGACAAGTCAACCATGATAGCTATAGCGTTCGTCCTTGCCTAGCTAGCTCCTCACAGAGGCCCTCATCATCTGTGTTGTGATAGTTTCAACCATAAGATGACTTTTTCAAAAAGGTGTGCATGTAGAGCTGTTTGTAGTGGTCGTTTTACACCCATTAACTTGTCGTTTTCCCGTTTTTGGTTTTTTTCCTGTGTTCGTTGTTGTTGTTGTTGTTGTTGCTGCTCTCCTCGAACAATATTTGTTGCTTCCCCTTGTGTGGTGATAGATGACAAAATATTTTACGGGTTGTCGCTCAGGAATTTATCTTTTTATTTTACGGCTTTTATTTTTCTTCGCTTTCTACACGGGGATATAGGGTGAAAAGTGAAATGTCATCCCTTAAAGCGGGATTTTCATGGACACATTCCTTTATGGGATTTTCTATGGATTATTGGATATGTGAGGATTGCATGACGTAAGAATTTAATTTGGATGTAACAAAAACAAATAAAAAAAAAGGATCACGCTTTATACTTTTGCCGACAATGTTTTACTAGGAAGGGGTGTGAGGGCGGGGGAGAATCCAAAGATTTTTGTTTAAGTGTCATAAGGCGTTATGAGACTTTTTTGTTTTTGTTTTTTATTCTTATGCTTTGATTTGTCATCTTTTGTTAAAGGCACAAAATCTATTACAGAAATATATCTCTGCTTAGTATTAGAGTGACAAATTTTTGGGGAAATGCTTGGTGATTTAACTTAGATTTTTCACGTTCTATTTCATGTATATATATGCGGAAAAATCTAGAAGTGTCCAAGTAAACTTTATCTTAATCGTTATGACAGATATGTATCCACATAAAACGGCAACTTTATTTTTATAATAGTTAAAGGATTTGGTTGTCTTGATGGAACTAACTCAAAGTGAATGTTGCTGGTTGTTGTCAAATATTAGGACAGTGAACGTGACTAGCTTAGATTCACCCAGAAACCGAAACTATATTACTATAAATTATAAACGGGCAAAAGCATTGACAAACACTTGAATACGAACAAGCCGTTATTCCATAATAATGTTATTCCATATTATGATAAATATCTTAGAGGAAATATAAATTTTGTTTGTCGTCGTCATCGGAAAGTAACGTCACAAAAGTAAGACACATTTTCAGCAGAAATATTTGAATTAGCAAAAAGTTATACATATGAAACTTCAGACAATTGCCCAACTGATTAACATATGCCGAACTGCTGTCGACGAAGATGACAAATGTTCGACAGTTAATTTGTATTTGTAAGAGTGAACCTAAATGAGTCTGCTCATATGACTCTAAATTAATGAGAACTGAGGGCATTATTTGTATATATTTAGGAGCTAATTGAACTGTACCTACAATACATATAATTGTCGAATTGAGTTTCGAATTTGTTTATACTTTCAGCTCGAGTTTTGTTTTTTGGTTCATTGCGTATTTAAGGAGAATATGTAGATTTTACTATCTTTAAGGAATCACACTTTTTTACATCAAACTTGAGATGATCGCATTAATAAAGACTGGATGTGATTTGTCCATAATTCGAGTTTGTGTGTTTAGATAAAGAATGAAATCAAAACCATGGAGATTAACGGCATCTAGAATCATGATAATCAAAAACAGAAGGAATCTACACCTTGCAACACTAGCAATAAGTGTGCAATAATGTTGCAATGAAGCTAAAGATCAGGGAAGTAGACGGCACAAATAGTAGCTCCGAGGGACATAAGAACTGGAAGAGCATCTCCATTTACGAAGAGCATATTTTACTGGACATACCTATATATGTACGAACCTGGTTAGGCTTTATCTATGCAAGTTTCATAACGATCCAGTCTTTGGTCACATATGCAAAGAATGAATTCTAGGACTATGATGCAAATGGCATATAGAGAAAATTTGGAACCAAAATTTTGAAAGTTTAATCAAATGGATAACTGACAGCTCAGGTAATAGTTCTGGAGAATTCCTAATTCAGGAATTGGTTGGAATTGGAACGAAAATGATTGACACAACCAAATGACAGAAATCTATAAAAATAGCGGAGTAAAGTTTTCATAAGCCATTAGAGTCTAAAAGGCTATAAACTTGTTGAAAAATTATATGTACACAGCTCAAGTCTTGTAGGCTGAGACATGAATTATTTATGTAGTTTCGTATACCTTGGTATAGTTCACCTATGTGGGAGCTTAAGAGTTATTGGACTAAGTTGACTCCAACTTTTACATGAATCGTAATCGGGTCATGGCGAAATAATATCATCCCAGTACCTACATAACGATCCTTGATAACTTGTAATATCACGTTTAAGACGGTGATGTAAAGGTAAAACACGGACGGTCGTAGAAATGAGCCCTGAGGTACTCCACACTCATTTACCTAAATTTGTTACTTGTTTATATAAGAATGATGGTTATAAGTCGATAAATTTTAGCTTATAGAAAAGGTTGTGCCTCAAAATATACATATGGGTTTTGGGAAGTCAAGAACTTAAGGAGTTGAAGCCATGGTCTATTGATTATAATATCGACTACAACGTGTTGACCAGTTTTAGAATGGTATGACATCTTAAGTATTTCTCTTGGTATAATACAGAATTAATTCAGGCTATAATGAGATAAGGTTGCAGGTATTAATGACTACTAAATGGGAAAACAGAGGACAAGATTAGTTAAGAAATGCAGTGTTTAGGGCCTAGCTATTGACATGTTCTTGAATCATAAACCTATCATGCACCGGAAGTTATCGGTGAGGAGCTTAAAAATGATAGCTATAGCTAAACAATCTCTCAAAGTTATTCTAAAATTGTTTTGTTCATGGTACAGAGAATACAAGGTATTCTCATTAAATTTTGACACATGAGCTGTGACGAAATTTCATGCACTAATTTATATTGAAAAGACAGAGAGAATGGAGGGAGAGTATTGTGTTCTCTGTACCATGATTTTCTATGCATTATATAACATTTCGTCCACTAGTGGTGGAACGTGGTTTATAATGAGAATATCTTGTATTCTCTGTACCGTTGTTTTGTTGAAATATCGCTGTCCAAATTAGAGTCACAGAAACTGCTCTTCGAATATTTTGAACCATTCACAGACTTCTATAGTGATAGAGAGCAGTGAATAATATTGTTAGCTATGTCAGGATCTCTATCGAATAATTCCAGAGCATGTTGACATAAACGACTTTGGTATAATGTACATATAACCTTGGGTTGCTGGACTTGAGGTAACTGATTACTGAAGAATCTCTGAATGTATTTATATTGTATATAAATTTAGCCGACGTTTGCTCATTTAGAGCTCGTCGAAGGTGACTGTGATATTGCTAAGCAGTACTCTCCCATAGCTAGTTAGTTTAAAAAGAGTTGGTGCCTTGGGGTCCTTTGAATGTAGGTTAAAATATGGCCCATTGTTGACCATCCAGCCTTATGAGCAATTGGTCGTATGTCTTAAACGGACGGTCTTACAAAGCTAAGTACTGACCTCCAGCCCTCCTTGCTGAATTCATGCAGCTCGTCCAAGAGGTGCGAGCCGAGGAAGATGTATCGATTTCCTAAGAGCCGAATAGTGACAAAGAAAGTGAGTCACCGTTTCGAATTCTTCTCCGCAGCCCCTGCATATAGAATCATCAATAAGTCCCATTCTGTAAAGACTACTCGTCCATGAAGACACCTCTAATCATAGGTACTAACCTCTTCAATTTATGTGAACCATATGAATTCAAATAACTTATTTCTGAGCCTAGGTCTTCATTTGTTTTTCTATATTCCTGGGTTTCTGTCGACTTTTGGAGCTTTGCTAATGTCAAAATTTCATAGATTTCATACATCTATAGGAAAAATCTTAACTGCTTATTGACTACAAGTTGTCGAATAGCATGTAAACACCAATATCACTTATTTTATGTCCAGCTATAGCTTGCCGACCACTCTTGGAGGCCACCTTAAGTAATAATAAATGAATGTTAGATTTAGAAAAAAAAAAAAAAAACTTAAGTTCGTCAACAAACAGATGGTCTCTTTACACTGTCTTATCTGTGCAATAAACATTTTCCCTTGTTAAATTAGTAAATACGAGCATACATTTATTACATATATGATCTACGTAATTCAAGCCTTATGACATATGAACAGATTGTCGAAAGTGGGATTTTTCCCTCTTTTGGCAATGTCTACCAAACAGCTGAATTTAAAATTGCATTTGTATTGACAGCATTGTCGTTAAAATTTGTATATCTTTTATTAATAATTGAATCTGATACGAAGATTCAAACTTGAGACGAAATTCTCAGTTCAGCTAGATTATGTATATCTTGGTGCGAATTTTCCAGTATTTTCGTCTTTCAACTGCAATTACCAGATTGACATTATTTCGACAGCCAAAGACTTATCAAAACTGTCGTTACTGGTTATCTTGACCATAAACTTTTGGCAATACGTTTTTCTTCTTTTTACAGACGAAATTAGAAGGAACTCAAATCAAAAGGTGTGCCTACAGTAATCGCTTTCAATCTTAATTTAATGCTAAAAATAATTTTTATACAATTCAAAAAAAGCTAAAATTAGATTAAGTCATTGGAATCCAATGAAGAGTGAGACACAAGATGATATCCAAGCTATAAAATAATAAACTGCAAATTTTTTACTTGCAAGTATAAGTAGTCCATTTCGACAAGTCCAAGTAAAAAAGGGCTGAATGTTCACATTCAAGTCAGACTATACTTCAGGGGGTCGTTTATATTCAAAAGGGCTCCTAAAACAAAAAAACGACAAAATTTCAGAAGCATCTTTACTTGGACGTCATTAGCATGCTTTGCCCATGTTTCAACGTTAAAATGATGACAATACATAAAAGAACAACACAAAAATTTCTCTGGAGAATTTTTGTTTTTCATTCAGGATCGTGCAGTGGTGGAGGAGGATGCCCAGTGTGTTATAAGGGGGTTAGAGCAAAAGAAATATTTGCCATAAGCAAAACTTTACACTTCACTGCACCAGTAATGCTCTCGGAAGGAATCTTGGAAAAAGGAGAACAGAAAATTGAATTAATTGAAATTGTTGAGGAAGGGAAAAAAAAACATTTTTTTTTTTGATACTTCTCTCAAAAAATATTCACTTGAGGTATAATCAGAAATGATGGCTGACTAAGATCTTAATAAAATTCAATTCGTGAGACGAACAGAAGAAAAATTAGGAAAAACTCAATTCTAATTAGCTTTTGTCAAGAATGTTTTTTTTTTTTTTTTTTTTGTTCGTTGTAGTCCACCTCCACCGCGTACCAGTTTTTTATTGAACTCTGGACAATATGCCCTTTTGGGTGGATGATTATTTAATAAAGTGAACGCTAAAAAAAATAAGCATGTCTTGCTGAGTACGATAGGATTCAATCGACTACACAAAAAAAAAAAAGAGATAGGAAGGAGAAAAACATTTCTTCTAGAAAATGTTCCTCCTTAAAAAAAGGCACACCTTTAAGTTCTCCTTTTTCCAAAAAAAAAAAAAGAGTGCTCATTGAACGTATATATAACATCGTATACCTTGTTACAGTCCTCCTTATCCAATCCAGCTTCACCGCTGCTCAATTCAGGATCCTTTTTTTTTTTGTGTTATCCATCAGAGACAGAGTGTTAAGTAGATATCTACAATAGCTCACAAGGATAAATCGATCCTGACACACAATATCACCACCAGGATAGGATGAAGGTATACCTACAACAGAAGCTGCTCACAAGTGACACTTTTGGTTATCGGCTAATTTTATCTCTGTGAGAAGCGAGTTCGGTTCCGCTACTCTTCTCTATGTTAGGTCCCATGTTACTGCGTTGATTTTTCCATATCAACAAAGCAAATCAAATTTAGTTATCCTCGACCTACCTAGTCCTTTTTTTTTCCAGCACAGTTTATTTAAATTTAATGTATTTGTGTAGAAAAGCTATTTCCCAGAGTGTATGGGGGATTGTAGAAATGGTAGTGGGGATGGAGGTATTTGAAAAGGGATGAGAGGTGTTGTCGTAGATAGGTAGATTGAAATTGTGAAACCGTCCTAGAGGAGCGCACGAGTTGTTTTTGCTTCTCTCCATTTTTTTTTCTGACTTTTTAAGGGAATTGATTACGTTTTGAATGGAAAATGTGTTGGTTTTACGATTATACTCTTTATTGGGGTTTTATACTCGTCGACGAGTACTTCTCAAATGATTTTCTCCCCAACAACAGGTTTTGTGAAATTTTTTTCCGTTTGCTTTTTATATATTGGTTTATTGAAAATATTTTCCTTACTGTTTCATTGAATATTTTGTTTACTCTTCGATGATGGATATACATATAAATATTTTTTTCCAAGTCAAATTCACGTTGCTATAAGTCTTGACTTCAACTTCCATTAATGTCGAGACATTTAAACGAATAATTTTAGGCATATTTCCGGTATGGGAAATTTCCCTGTGAATCTAGCAAACTGATTCGCGTAGGTATCGCAATTTTAAATATTTAAGTATATTTGATCTAGGTAGGTACTTCAAGAGTGCACGTTGTTGTTATGGGATAATATCTTACGCTGTAGCACCGTAGATGAACAAGTAAGACTTCTTGAATATCTAATTAAGGCTAGATTACCGTTTATGATGATGAAAAAGCCGATTTGTTTTTTTATTTTTTGTACATAATTTTCATCGTTGAAATGTTTATAACATGTGAGTATAGTTAAAAGGTTATTTTCATATCTAAATTATTTTAGAACTCACAGCCTGTTAAGACCGGAACTGTGCGCCCCGGCGGGAAATCAGGTAGTTGATGCACTCGGAGCGCTCTTGATGGAGAGACCTTTTCTCGCTACTTGAGGTACCCTCATAAATTTCGTGAAAACGTTTCCCTTCAGATTCAGTATAATCAGTTTTTGGGGAAAGAAGAAGGTCCTCTGTATAGTGCTGGAATAGCTGAAGTATGTTGTTTTAAAAAATGTTAAACTTGTGAAATGCGTTTTTCTGAGAACAAAATTTTCCAGCACGCTTTACGCTCTACAGCTTCAACAGGATGAACCGATTCACATGAATCTTTATGCAATTTAAAAGAAATTGAATTTACGGAGCCATCAGGAAGCGAGTTTCGAAAAAAAATTGATTTACAAATAGTATTTTCGCCCATTTCAGGAAAAAAAAAAAGGACAAATAAATTTGGGTTTTTTTTTAGTTTCAAACGGCTGACATTTCGTTCTTCAGAGAGTTTTTTGAAAACGAAAACCGATAAGGCCCCAAATTTCATCTACTAAATAGTTTAATAATTTTCAACCCTATTTATTTCGGATGAACTGGTAGAGGTGTGTAGCGGACCGCGCAGACTAAAAATTACCGTGCACAGCTTTGTTTGATCGGAGCTTGAGCCGCCATTTTGGATTTTTTTTTATAAAAAATATTGAAATTTACTCTCCATTGATAGAAGAATAAAGTACGTTAAAAAAAAAAATCCAAAGTACGTTAAAAAAAAAAAATCCAAAGTACGTTAAAAAAAAAAAAAATCCCAAAGTTTATGCATTTTTCATGCCTCTCGACGTAACCTTACCTTAAATAAATTAAAATAATTCCCCTTCCAACTAAGAGAGTTGAAACTAGATTCTATAGTAAATCTAAAGACGATTAATGTGCGTTCCCTTTATTAAAAGTGCATATGTTCCACCAAGTAGGTAGTTATTATCACTCTAAATTCGATCCTAAACTTCCTCCAAAGATTCTATGGACATGCGGGGCTATAGAGCACAGAAGGTTAGCGTCATCAATTTAATCCAAATGTCCAAATCCCCTATTTATATCGTAATTACAAAAATATATTTACCGTGGAATGAAATTTTTGTTTGTAAATCGATCGACGGTCAAGTAAAAATTCTCTCATCCTTTATAAATTACCTCCTATGTACCAATAAAAAGAAAAAAATATATACACGTTGATTGTTATCTCTGGTCTCTCGCCAAGAGTTCGATCTCTTATTGCTGAGCACGATCTCTATACACAGCTGTTTGAAATAGGGTGACAGCGGCAGCTCGACCAGCAAAACGTCAATATTTAATAACAATCTGAGTTCAAAGACCCTGTGGCTAATTTTGTGATAGGCTAGTGCTGTGGGAGGCAGTAATTATACTTCTAAAAATCATGTCGACCCTGAAGAGCTAAACATATTTCTTACATCATCTAGTACTGCATCCACTGAGCTAAATGACAATCATCTTATTTTTATGGGAGTAGATTACAGTGAACTTCTTGCTGTTGTCTCCTCAATAAAATCTGAAGCTACTGAACTTGAGAACTATACCATCACGATTCATTAAACTTTTGTTCCCATTTATTGGCAAATATATGCTATATATAATTAATTCATGTTTTATGCCATCTTCTTTTCCCAGTGCTTGGAAACATGCAGCCGTCATGGCCATTCCGAAAAAAAAATCCTCTCCGGAATTTGTAGCAGTACTTTCGTGTGTGCATAAAGCTCATATATATAAGTAAACAGATACTGGGATATCTCGACCGGGGTGATTTCTTGACGTGCTGGTAATCGAGATTCCGAGGATTTCATAGCTGTGAAACCGCTGTGTTAAAAGAATTTTTCTAAACCGAGACCATTTCAACAAGGCCCTAGTACTTCTAGATAGCATGAATCACCACATTCTCTTCGATAAACTTGCTACCCGTAGCTTTTATCAATAATTTTCTGACTGGTCGTAAACAGTGAGTTAAAGCTAACGAAATGAGTTTTATTGCTCGATCTTCCTAAGTGGGGTTCCTCAAGGCTCTATATTGGGTCCCTTGCTTTTCAGTCTGTTTCTAAATGACTTGCCTGATGTTCTACAGGATGTATATATCCATTTATATGCGGATGTTGTAATATTCAATATTTCAATAGACCTATTGGGCTGCATTGAACGAATGAATTATAATCTCAACAGGATTTATGTTTGACAGAAAAATAATCAGTTGATTTTAAATCCTGACAAGTCACACAATAAGAAACTGAATTTTTCTGATATACCACCAGTTGTCTTAAAAAATGTTTCGCTGCTGCCTTCGTTAAACAAAGTCACTACTAATCTTGGTAATTTTCTTAAACTGCGATATGAAGTGCTTGGCTGTTTACTGTTTCCTTATTTGCAGCGACATGCTCTAGTTTTCTTATATAATCTAATCAATTGTGATAGACCTGAATACCTAAGAGAATTTTTCCAGTTTACACTATCTCGACGTAATAGGAATATATTGCTCTCACGTTTTTATAAATCTTACATGGTAAGTTATTATCTTGTTCAAATTGTCTGTCTATGGAATCATCTTCCCTTGAGTGGACAACATTTCGCAAAGAATCCTAAGTATCCGGACCTTAGAATATAGAGAGTACAGAAAATGTGATAAGCCAAGATTTAGCGTTGTCAAATTCTAGTTGTGTTAGTATCTGCTGCCGCTGCAGTGAAAGCTCAGTATAGCGGTGTAGTATAGAATCAATATAGAGAGTGGGGCAACAAGATATATATTTGAAAATATTGCGATCGGTCCACCGAAAATGCTTTTAGTAGCTGTTACTGCGCCAAAGTACCAAGGGATTTTCTCAGCTGTTTCAAGTTTTAAATGTAGGCAGCTGCACATACATTTCTCGAATTTGCCCTATTCAAGTTTGGGGTCTTTGATGCCATGAAACTCATGTACACGAATTTTATAGGTATGAACACTTCCTGTTGTCTCTATATTCTAAGATCCGGACAACATATGTATACTGTAAGAATTCAACTCTAGCTTGACCCAATCTGTTTTTCCAACAAGATGGAAATTGGCTACAATTATTACCTTTTCCAAATAAGAAGATGATTGGTTATTAGTCCTGCAAACTTTCACTCTATTTAAATTCTGGGTTTTCTTTCCCACAGTTCTCGAGAAGGTAATTTGTAATCAGATTCATAAGTATATTGACGATAACAATTTGTTATGGATGTTCGCAATCCGGTTTTCTACAGAATCATAATTGTGAAACAGCTTTATTGAAGGTAATGTCAGATCTAAGAGGAGCGTGGCTAAAATCGAGATCTCGGAGTACTTGTCATGTTAGATTTCTCGAAGATTTTTGATAGCGATATTGCTAAATAGACTGACTTCAATTTTTAGTTTCTCATCCTCAGCATTGATTGGATGGATGATTTTAACAGGTTTATGTATGATTTGCACTCTAATATATAACACTGCACTATGGGGTGCATTAAAGATCTATCCTAGGTCCAGTCCATTATTGTTTAGTCTGTTAATAAATGATTTATCCAATATCATACCCGATATTAACATACACATATATGCGGACGATATCCAGTTATACTACATAAGGCTTATGGCTCGAATAAATGATGATTTGAACAGAGTTTATAATTTGTTGCTACATAACCTTGGAAAACTTTTCTAACACTATTATCTTATGAATAAGTACATAAGTCCAAAATTAAATTGGATGATCATGGGGAACAGCTATATATGTACGTGCAAAAATCTGTGGCACCCTATTCTTGAATAACAAAGGCAGATTCCGTATACGTTGAGCTGTCAAAACCATTTGAAATAAATATGCATGTGGTATTTTTGAAATTCGTATTTCATACGCAAACCATTCGTTATATAACGAATGGGGTTCAACCAACCGTTATTTACCGAATTCGTAAAAACTATTCGTAATTCAAGAATAGGTCCCCTGTTTCGTTACGGACAAGGTTCCTATTAAAAAAATAAAAGTTACGAATTTGGAAACTTTCATTGAGATATTTTGAATTTTCGAAAATCATGCATTTTACTGAACTCTTAAGTTTTCATATTCTAAGTTGTGTGTGAAATTTTTAAGAAGTCCTTGACGAGTAAATAACATAAATACTTCCGACATTTCCTTTTATGAATGAGAATAGGTTGGGGGGGGGGGGGGGGAGAGAGAGCATTTATTGTTCCATCAGGATGAAATTATTTGTGTTTATGCAGTCCTCTTGTCAGAATTTCTTATCCTCCGGGTTGGAAAATTTATTCTACTTTTCATCTTTTGACTCTTTTGACATTAAAAAAAAATGTCAAGCTTTGAAATCTTTTAAAAAACATAAGTAGAATTATTAAAAAAAAAAAAAAAATTGTTTATGACACATTTACAAATATTTAGAGTTTCATTTTGGTTCTATAAAAGGTTAAAGAAGTAGATACATTTTCGAAAAATAGTACCAAGCGCAGGTATGCTGCTCGGTAGGATTATTTCGAGACTGTATGGAAAAAGCCAGTAAGCAAAATTTTTGCAAATACGTAAAGATTTTTGTTTTTATCATAGAATGAAATAAAATTACCATGTTGGAATTTTCACTCTAACGTGCCAAAATTAATCCATTCATTCGTATTTGTCATCTCTCCCACTTACCCTTAAAATATGTCATTGAATATTCGAATTTAAATTTTTTTCTCCTACTTTCATATGATTTTTTTGAGAATGTTTAGCTCTAATACATATCTAGATAGGCATAGACAGATAGAAACGGTTGTTAAAACAAAAAAAAAAAAAAAAGTATCATCTTGACTTGCTAGAACAACGGTGTAATATAAGACCGACCTTCGCTTCTAAATTGCTACATGTATGGTCGTCATGATATTTTTTTCTTTTTATCCCAAGCTATATTATATGAAACAATCTACTATGTACCTTTCATTTTCAGGCTTACAATGTGTAAAAGTTCTTATCTAAAGCGACACTTTATACACATATTTGTAAAAAAAAATTTTGAACTTTGTTAATCACGATGGGAAATAAAAGAAAAAAAAACATATTTTTTTATTTCAACTCTTGTCAGTGATTTTATTACTGAGAATGTATTGACCATTTTTTGTGAGCTTTGGACTCAGATAGGTGGCTCACTATATTTATTTGTAAATTTTTGCAATTACATATTCCGAAATATCTCGAAAAATAATGTCTTAGTCGTTCTAGTATTCAATACTAAAACTAAAGGACCTAATAATGAACTTTGACGCACCCCAAGTGTAGAGATTTTTGAATGAATCCTGCTATTTTTAAAATATTGTAAATGGGTACATTATGTAGATACTTATGCTTAACAAATTTTTATCCTTTTACAAAACTCAAGCGAACAACAAATTGATATTTTCAATGAGTTAATAATTTTCTAAGAACATTAAATCTTACATTCAGCACAATACACCAATGTTAAGAAGAAGTTAAAGAAAAAAACAGGAGATTTTTCACAACTTATATACATATTTGGAATGGAAATTTAACTTCTTCCGAAATTATTTCTATTCAGTCTAGAAATGATTATACAATTTTCTGCTAAAAGATCAGTAGTTGAAAATCAGTCTGTGATGTTACATTGCTTATCTCAGTTAAACCGCCCACCCACCCTCATATTTTTTTTTTTATATACTATTCCAACCACAACCCTTCTTCCGCTTTTCAATCTGTGCTCTTCCTTTCAAACACTTTCAGCGCATTATATCGCTTTTAGACCAAGAGCTATCGTACAACATCCTGGTGCTATGAGCTCGGTGTTGATGCCCTACAAACATACATCCAGAAATTTCCATAAAATGCCTTCAAGAATACTTAAGTAGGTAAACATGAATTTAACTCTATATTTGTATGTAAAACGTGTTTATTCTCCACAAGACGGCTCTTCGTAACCCTCCTTCACCCGAATAGCAAATAGATGATGCCCACCCACAACAGCCAGGACGACTCTCGCGGAATGCCATCTTCTGATTGAGGGGTATAAAACTCCCCCCACCCTCCACTCATTCCATTCTCTATTGCCAAGTTCATATAGAGGAGTTGTAAAAATTTCAATTTACTTTCATATTGTAAATGAATAATTAATGCATAGAAAACATGCGAATACTAAATGAAATTTACAAATCCCCCCTCTCCCTTTCTTTACTCAGTTTTTTCCACTTGTCTAAATTGCGCCTGTGTTTTGCTGTTTGCGTGTATGTGAGAGAAAATGTAGGTCCAAATAGTGGAAATTCAGTTAATTGAAAAACAGAAAGAGTTCATGAGTCGCGTTTGAAAGTTTCAAGCAAACTTAAAGGAGTTAGAACTTTCGAAATATTGCAAAAGTTTTTTAATTATTGTTTTCTTAATAGAAATTCTGTGTATTTGGTCTGATACACGTGTATTGGTAATTTCAAAAATGTTAAGGAAACAATTAACTTAGGTGGTTTTATTAATTTTAATTTAATTAACAAGGCTTTACCACAGCGATCTTATACTTTGAAGATAGCACAGTCATGGTTTCATCGACCTTCTTTATACCGTCGAAATTTTGAAAATTTTCTATTTATGTTTTTTTTTTAAATGGACCAATCACGCATCCATTTTCTACCAAAAAATGGGAAGCATCCAATATATTCTTTAATGTGATTTAAACACCGTCGAACTTCAACTATGGTAAAGAAAGATATATATAAATATGTATACATAATATATACAAGAGGTATAAAACAAAGAGGACTCTATTCCATCGTAAAGAGCTTTGGTATGGAATAAATCCACTCAATTCTCAAGCTCTGGACTTGGCAGCAAACTCGGATAGGGCTAATCTTGCTAGTCATTCAAGTTAATACTTAGTATTTCGCCTCGTATAAAATTCACACATATAAAATATTATTTTAAGGACATACATGAGGTCACTGGCCGTTCACTTTGGCGTATACGGCAGACAGAAATCAATCCGTACTGACGAGTATACGGTTCCTGCTGATACGAAACGCCTGATTTTGAATAGAAATTTCTTTTTTGAAGATTTTTCGTTTGTAAAAGACTTTTTTCCACTCTAATCCTGCGTAAAGACGGACCGCAGAATGTAAGGATAATACTGCATATATCAGCTCAATAGGAAAAACTTCATCACGATATATACATACAGAAAATTTGATATTGTTGTATTCATGCCAAGAAAATCCACAAGCACATATGTAACTTTTCTCTATCTAGATAGAAGAATAAAGATGGGATCATAAAACAAAAGAAATGGGTGAAAGCATAAAAACCAGGGTGGAAGTGAAAACATTTGCCAAAATAAAGGGAATATGGTGCCATGAAGATGAATTCCGCCCAATTATCAAATCAGCTAAATGCTTCAAATAAGGTCATTTATGCAATTTTACTCCTATCATAACCTGACTTTTTATTTGCGGTTTTTGGAACCACCCTCCCCCGCCGGAGATTCCTATCTCCGCCAAGAAGTATACAGAGAAGAATTTTCTTCTGATGATTATAGCATGTAAAGAGCTGAAGAGAACAGTGAAACCGGTTCTCTGATCGAACATAACCTTACCAAGTTAGAGGTGATCTAAAGATCGAAAAATCTAGTACTTCAGTTCAAATAAAACAGAAGGAAATATTAAAAAAGTGAGTATGGGATGGCTATAAATAGATATTTAATCCTTTGAGTATACGAGTGTGGGTACTCAAAATTCTTCCCAGGACCTAAGGAGTTCAATTTTGAACTAAATTTTCTAAAATGTACTAGAAAAAAATTTGACACCCCCCAAGGCTTGTTAATAAAATATCTTCTGCATCGTTTAAGACATCTCTTATATCTGCAGGTGTCGGCCCTACTAAAGTGGATAATCCCCGTTCTTTGGTCAAAAACTATCGTAGAAATGGCGACTTCATTGATTCCGTCCAGCATTTTCATGGTTTTTCTGGAGTCGACTCGAAAAATCTAGTTTAGATCTAGAAGTTTGTAGATTAACTAAACTATTCGATCTTAGAACTATAATCCTATCTTGGGCATGACCTGGGTTGATAGTTATACTAAACTTTATAAAACTTTGCAGATTCGAAAGACCTAAGATGGATATGTCTATCCATATATAAAAAACAAAATTATCCAGTCAAGCAATTGCTTCGTGAAAATAATCGATGTTGACACACCTGGTCCATTCTAATAAATATTTCTCATGCCCTATTGACCTTGTTCTTCGATAAAAAATTATTATTGTAATACAAAATCCTTTTGACATTCTACCTAAGCTTATACACATATTTTGTCAATATTTAAAGGCACCTCTTTTCTAGATTATATTTGAGAAATTAATACGATCTAAATACAAAAACATCCACCAAACCAACGAAACAACCAACTAACCAACCAACCATACCCAATTTAATGTGTACATAAGCTTAAACAGACGATTTTAAGGTCTATATCAAAATAGATACCATCATTTCGCTCCTGATAATTACTTCCTGCGGCACCAATTAAGTATGCCTGTAGTATTTGCATTGTGAGACCTCATTCTGAAAATTCTTAGCAAACATTTTAGTATATACTAGTTTAGCGCAAAGCAATTAACTATCAGTATACTCTGTATAGGAGGAATGAGAACTGGGGATCTCTAAAACCCATCTCACCCACCCAATAACGAAATAGTAGTAGACAATGTCGCCGTCGTTGTTGTCATCGTCGTCGTAGACATACCAAAAATATTTACATAGATAGCAAGAGTATAGAGTGAATCGTTGATGCGTTGAACTGTATTCGAAGGAATAGGATAGGCCGACGACCATCTAAGTAAATTCGCATACTAAACTAGGTAAGCATAGCACTCGAAAATATCATTAATCGTTTATCGTCGTTTATTTTTGGTCCAATGCCGAACTCAGTTCGTTCGTTCTATATTATGTATAGAATTAAGTCTAGTAAATATAGAGTGATCCTAGACGATGGTGATGGTGGTGGATGGAGGAGGTGGTACTGCCACATGGGTTACATCGCTTCAAGAGTTAAATTTACTTTTTATTGTCGAATTATAAATGGACATTTTGGATTTGAATTTGGAAATTGTCTCTAAAAGCAAAACACATACGCATCCAAAACATCAATAGTTTAGTTCAGGGGTTCGGGGTTTATATGTTTACTAATTTTCTCTAAATCTATATGTATGTACATATATTTGTAGTAAATACGAATAAACCTGAGAGACGCAAGGTGCATAGCACACACAAAAGTGATGCTCCATATAAATAGCCTAGTCTAAAGCAGATGTTTCTATTGCCTCTGGATCCGATGATGATGATGATGTTACTTGCGCTTTTGTTTAGTTTACATATATATGTATACGTTTAGGATTCAACCAGAGTGGATACAGAGTATACCTAGTATAGTGATACCAAGATTCTGTTTACATTTCTGTACCGTACTCTCTAATGAATGCAAGTTTAGAGCACAAAATTTGGTTATTTTCGCAATGAAGCATACAACCAATCTTCGCTTTATAAATATTGCAACACTTTGATTAAAAGGACCCCAGGAGAGTGATCTGAACTTATATATGTGTGTAGATGGTTGAATGCACATTATACTGTCGTTAGTTTTACAGAAAACATCATGGACATTTTGCAAATCGATGAACAAAAGGAGATGATTTGTGGTTACTCAGAAACATACGCATTTGCATCATGAATTCTAGTATAAACAAGCCTTTTCTAAACTTAATGAATATTTTCTTTTATTATTAGCTTTACTTTAAATCACTATTAATCAGTGGCGTTGCACGGACTTTTGGGACCACATATGGACTGAATTTTTACCCTACCATAAAAAAATTCAACACAGGAACTGGCTCGTAAAATTTTATTTAACTAAAATCTGTATTTTGACATATGCTAAAATGGTAAAGTTAAGAATGTGTTCAAATTTTGTAGAGCCTTCAATGGATTTAATCAACCTTGTGCGTTCCTACAGAAACTCATTCTTGTCGATTTCATCAGTATCAAGCTCGCTTAAATTGATGCTGATTCTAAAGTTCAAAAGATTGCTTCGAGTCCGGAACTCGAATTGCTTGAGAGTTCATGCAGCTGTTGCGGAATCTTGATTTTACTTCCTGGTTGATACGATCAAGTGAAGAGAGTATTTCTCGACGTAACTCATCTTTAAAAGCAAGCCCAGCATCTTCGGAATCTTCGAAAGGCATCTTCTTCTTTCTCCGAATGCGACGCTGAATTCCATTGTAATGTCAAGCTCTTTACACTTCTCTTCAGCAAAATTTACACTGCTTTCCGACATGACTTCTCGACTGTGAAGGCCTCGCGTTTGGAAGTACATTTGGATGCTATTCACCTTGACCAGAACTTGTGCTCAAAATTCAAGAAAACTAATGAAAAAGAAAGATAGCATGACCACCAAAAGCAAAGCAGCATCAGTCTTAGTACTTGCGGTCTCGTTCCTTCCTGAAAGCTGCTCCAAAACCATCAAAATTTTTGAGAAGCTCGTTTTGACCATTATTTTTGTCACCTCCTCTGGCCAAGCAACTAACCTAGCTCTCGGATTAATATCCATCGAATATCCTTCATTACAGAAGGTTGATGAACTCGTGTTGGATTTCTGGTGATAAATACATATGTAGTTTTTGTTTGCCCAAATTAATGGGCAGAACAGAATCATATAAAAGCGAATCGTAATTGGCCATAAACTTTACTAATTCCAAAAAGTTTCCTTAGTTTCCGCTAGACCTACTCTTGTCTTTCCCTCTTAAAGCTAAATTCTGTTTCACAAAGAATCTGATAATATCAAGAATGATGGGGGGATTTCCCTCCAGCATTTTTCGTCAGTCCTAATTTCTTCATATAGCTCAATTTCAATTGTGGCGTTTTTCAGATCTTTCATATCTCCAGATATTTTCAATTCCATGTAGCATCTTTTGTGAAAAGTGATGCTTATGTCGACGACCAGCATATCCATGAGCGATGAACTTTGTGTTTGCTCTGCATTCCTAGGAAAAACCTTTTTCTGTCCAAACGTATGCTTTTCATACTTGAAAGAAATAACGCCTCCTCGAATCTTTCACTTTCTTGGGGCATCAAAATGTTGCACAATACTTCATCCCCGTCGTACAAGTTCAACTGGAATTTTGTCGGGAATAACCACGTACCAATTTCCAATGTCATTTTGATCAAATAAGGAAACATTTGCCGTGAAAGGTCCTTGTTGGAGGGTATTAACTTTCGCCGACTTGTCTTCCTCTACACTTTTGGTTTCTTCCAAGTCTTCGTTCACTTCTTCAGTTTTCCGTTTTTGTTGCTTGGACTTCGCCTTCTAGTTTAATTATCTAATCCACGGCTATCGCACCTCTATCCTCAGATACTACAGCAGCTTCTGTCAACTGGACTTGTGATTGATTGATTGAGATCCATTTCTCTGCGATTGCTGTTTATTGTTTTGATCACAGTAACAAGAGCGTAGTGAACAAGACTAAGTTCAGCAGACTCAGAAGAGTTAGGAGCTACGCTATCATTTTGACTAGTACTGGCACTGGCTTATGAATCCACAAATCTGAGCATCAAAACTTGGATAATCTTGAGCTCGTTGTCTTTGGTTTTAGCTTTTTTTCGCTTTTCAGCACTACTTTCCTCACGTCTCTTCATTTTTCTAAAAACAACAGTATAAATGAGATAAATTACTTCAAGTTCACAAATGGAATCTGCTGATGCTCACCAGAAATTGACAATTAGACGACTAGATAGGTTTACCACTACAAATCCTAGCCTTCAGTACTAATATTTCCAACTTTCTAACTTTATTACTACAAGCTTAAGCCTAATTAAGGTTCGATACTCAGATTAGTGAATCCACAACCCTACTATGACTATTTGAAAATGGAACTATATAGAGTCAGTTATGAAAATTGAGCTTCCTGGCCTTTTTATTAGAATTTTAACAGCTACTCAAAATTGGCAAACATTTTTAATACAGCAAAATATGCGATACTTCCGTAATTTTTTTTTCTTTCTTAAAATGGACAGACATGAGAGATGACTTAAACGATGCAGTCTGATACACTGAAGATATTTTATTAACAATGTTTATTTCAATTAAGCGGAGGAAGCCTTGGGGGTGTCAAATTTTTTTGTAGTACATTTTGGAAAATCTAGTACAAAATCAAATTCCTTAGGTCCTGAGAAGTAGTTTGAGTACCCACACTCGTATACTCGAAGGCTTAAATATCTATTTATAGCCATCCCATACTAACTTTTTTATTTGAACTGACGTACTAGATTTTTCGCACCTTAGATCTACTCTAACTCGGTAAGGTTATGTCCGATCGGAAAACGAGTTTCACTGTTCACTTCAGCTCATTCGAAGAAGAAAATTTTTCTCTGTAGGGTAGGGAGTAAAAACTCCCGGTGGGAGGGGGGGGGGGGGGTTCCTATCCAACATGTTGCATATGAAATTAAAGTTCTCGCCGAGTGCTATCGGGTAGTGTACTTTTTCCGGATTCAGAAACGTTTCTCGGAACGTTTTCTCCGCCCTAAAACCAATTTTCATGCACTTGGGTCACATACACCCCAGCTACTACATATCGCATATACTTATGCAGTTCTTTCTTCCATGGCCATTAGTGCCCTGTTGTGAACATTTTTCTCATATGAAGTCATTTTTCACAACTCACCAATCCGTGCAATCACGAGAACTAGAAAAGTCCACTTTCCACCTAAAAAAGTCGCTCAAGCTACATCAGATCGCTAAAGCTTTCCCCTGTTTAATTGAAATAAACATTGTTAATAAAATATGTTCAGAGTATCATAATGCACCGTTAAAGACATCTCTCTGTCAGGCGATGTAGGGCCTAAGTTGTATGAAAAGTGGGCCCCATACTTTCTACTCCACTGCTCTGAGCACTGTGCTAACACACTCATTTCTTACTATACACTTCCTTATACGCAACTTCAATAAAAGAACAGCATTTAAGAGACTCCTTCATTTTAATGTACTGAAAAAGAGTTGAAAATAAATGAAATTGATATCTTTGTTAGGGAAACAAACAGAGTATGCCCCGAGGAGACGGAAAACATACGAAAATGACATATGTGAAAGTACATGAATCCTTGATGTAAACGTTATCATTTATTAAACGGAAGTAAGAACCGAAACTGAACCCCTTCTATCTTTGCCGAACGTATACATATGAAAGGGTTTCGTCTTTCAGTTTATTTCGTTCAATTACATAACGAAAAAAGAATAGAAAAAAAATGAAACAAAAAAAACTTTTTAAGATATATCCAATAGGATGACTATAAAGATCCACCTCCACTTTTGCTCTGCGTCTTCTTCTATTGTCTTGTGAATTAGAAATTGTTTTTCAAACTTCCGCCCTCTTGCTTGCAGTAACATTTACTGGGATAGAACAATTTCCTTTGATATAATTAGATCGCTTTAGGGCTACTACATACAGGCACCACCATCAGTAACATGATAAGATGTAACTCGAGGGACTTTGCTCTTCTCCTTATTATTCTCATCCTATAAATAAAGTAACGAGAAAAATTGAACTCCCCCAATTCATCTATCCCCAAAGAATTGGTGGAGCTCTTTAGAAAGTTCAAATTTCTTAGAAACACACATCTTGTCTTCCGTTTTCCGTATAGTATCCAGTATGGAATTGGAATTGTGTTAAGGCTAATAACATATATCTAGGAAATTGTTTAAGAAAAATGTGGGTGGGTGGGGTGGAAAGTTTTCAAAGTTTTTTTTTTTTTTTCTTATTTAGACGTGCATTTAATTGAAGTTCAGACACCATGCAATGCGTGATTGTAAATTTGTTTTATCGCGTTTATAATGACATTGTCCTTTCTCCACCCCACGCCTATTTCTGTCTCATAATCTTGGTACGTGTGCCACGAATGTTTTATAGAATTTAAATAAAGTTCATGTGTGCAACCATTGTTCGTATCTAATTGGAACGAAATTTAAATAATTTCCAGATTCTTATTTTAAATCGTGCCAATATGGATGAAGTAGAAATTTTTGTGTTTTGTAATTTTTGTAATTTTTTCGGAGTTTCATTATTCTATATCCGCCAAAGTTTTAATGAAACATTTTTAATAAATGTTCATTTGATTGAATATTGTTGACAAATATAAGGTGGACATCTGCATAATCGTAGATTAGAAATAAAATGATTCTACATCCAGAAATGCATTAAATTTAATTTCTTAAACTGTTAGAAACAGATTGAAATTGAAATTGAAATTTATTATTATTAGGATTGATGTACAATAAGCTAATATATCTTTTTAGTACAAAGAAAGACAGACAAGCTAGCTTACTTTAAAACAAAATCGCGGATGAACAGTAGAGATCATATCCAAGTATAATCAAAGACAGTTTACTGCCATTTCTAGCAGGAACATGGCGAAAAAAACTGGATTTTCCAACAAAATAATGCAATCTAACCCATTGGAAACAAATTCCATTAGGGTGATGGACTGGCCGATATGTTTACCCGATCTGAATCCCATTGACCATTCATGTCAAACGGGTATATGCGGAAAATTGACGGTATGAATTATTGGCGAAATTGAAAGCTGCAATTCTTGATGAATGGCGGAAACTTGACCCTGAATTATTAAATAAATTAATCCAGTCCATGAAAAAAAAAAGGATTTTTGAAGGTATAAAATCCAAAGGAGGTCCTATTAATTATTAAGTTTTTGTATACAATTTTATATTTAAAATTTATATGAAAATAAATATTTTATTTTGTTGGAAACTTCATCAAAAACGTCTATCAGCAGAAACTGTTGCAAAAATAATGAATCCTTGGAATAATTTTACTAAAAATAATTTCAACTCCAGGTTTTCTACATTTAACAATAAAATACAAAGGCATAATTACTTTCCGAGTGGAAATTTCTTAAAATTTGTAGGTGGGCTATAAATATGAATCCGAGTGTATTATATCCTAGATAAATAGCAAGGCAACACCAAGAAGGAGTTGCCCGATTTAGTTCACTTTGAAATTTTATTTCCTATTTTTATGAAAACGCTGTATACAAAATTTAAGTTCTCTACGTCCGCCGTATTCTGAGGCAGTGTCCAAATATATATTGAGAAAAAAAATAAAAGTTTAGTATGGCAACACCGAAAAAAGGGTTCCCGGATTTTGTCCATTTTCAGATTGTATTTGAAATTTTTATGAAAAATCTGTGTGCAAGATTTGAGAATTCAACGTCGACGTGTTCTCAGGCAGTGCCCACATATATAGTGAAAAATCAAATTTTTATATGGCAGCCCTACGAAGGAGTTACCCGATTTATCCCATTTTTCGAATAACTTAAATTTAATTTTTTTTTTTAAAGACCCGTCTACAAAAGGTCTGCACCAGTTATCGTGAGGACGAACAGACGGACATGCAAAAATCAAAATAACTTTTAAAACTATTCGTGGGTGTCCAACCCATTTTTGTCTCCCATTATTATTTTTATGCATTACAAACGAAACAAGAAACTTAGTATACCCTATAGATTTCGTCTAGCGTATAAAAATAACTTCGAATCATTGAAAATTCTTTTATTAGATATTTCAAAGCTGGGAATAACAAGCGAAAGACAAGTAGCGACATATCCTTTCTAATACGTAAATAATTCTGGGCACATCTATATATAAATAATCAATGCCTATATATTTCAAGCCTATAGGTATGCAAAATAAATAACTTCATGCTAAAGTATAAAATTAGGTGCTCGTATCGAGGCATCGCACAAGTTGAGTTGAATGGGAAATTGTTTCACTTCGATTTTTCTACTACGTGATACTTCTTGTCTTTCTAAGTACTATTTTTACTCATCTCTAACTAATTCAGAAGATGCATATTTATATACATGGACATCATCGGAACAAAAATTTGTTACACCAAGTAAAAGATGATTTACGTGTATATATGTATATAAAGGATGAATAAAATTGGATCAAATATCTAACCCTGGGGAACACTGGAAATATGTATGTATTATCTGGGAGATTATATCTTGTACTTCAGTTACTAGTCGCTTTTAATATTAAAAATGTACGTAACATATTGAACTGCGGTTGAAAAGTGTCAGAGTTGCTTTTTGACAAAATGAAAGGGAAAGTAAATTCACTGAACAATTTTAAATGTAGACCAACTAGGACGGTAAACTCGTATATATTATGTAAAAGCGAATTCTATAAAATTTAATTATTTCTAATTAATTATTCTTAGCGTGTGCATTTAAGATTTTTACGTCAATTAGCTTTTATACTAGTTGAATTTGATCCAAGGTAACATTTTGGATTACGGAAACCATAATTGAGGTAGCCGTTCAGCAAACCCGCCTTTTCCGATTCTTACATACAGCCTTTTCCGATTAAATATTTTAATACAGAATAAAAAAACAACATAGTGGATCCGGTGGTTCGTCACTTCCACCGTATTTATTGACTCCAAACCACTTTAATTTTTATTTGATCAAAAATAACTTTCACCCAAAATTAATTTTTAGTGCTTTCACTTTTACAAAGTCTCCAATAAATTCTTGATAGGCGATGCGATCACTTAGTTCACTTTCAATAGATATGATAGCCAATCCTACTAAGCGTTCCTGGCTCATCGTCGATCGCAGATAATCGACAGAATATCATTTTTTACGATGAAATTCAAAACCTCAATTGTGGATTGATCAGCAGGCAAGATCGCAACCAGATTCATAGTTTCGTCACACAGATCAATGCCATGAATATCCATGTTCTCCCCATCTTTTAATATTCTATGCAAATCTTTGCAGTTCTTCATTATGTCATCTTTCGTTGAAGATTTGAGAGCATGAATATCACTGAGAAATTTGAGGTCATTGCTGTGCGCCTGTAGTTGTTGGAATCTCTCTTCCATTGGTGCTACTGCTGTATCAACGACGTAATAATGAACGACGTCGAACCAAATGATCACGCTAAAAAATGAATTTAAAATTCACAATGGAATTAACTAAGCACCGAGCCTCATATTTAGATTATCTCTTTTTTCTTCGAGAGAAATTTCCACAAGTGCATCATAAATCTCTCCAAGCTGGTAATGCACGGGTTTGATGGCATCTACCTTACTTTCCCAACGCGTATCACTCACAGCTTTGAGAGTCAGAGTCAGTAATGGGATACTACACCATCGCATTCGTATAAAATATTGAGACGAAATTCAATGACTTTTTTAGAATCGTCTGGTGCCGGCTTGACTCACTTTAGGGATCGGGATCTTTGAGTTGACTCAGATCTGAGTTACTCATCTCTATTTAGAGCGGCCTTATTATTACCAGAGCAAACTGTATATAGTGTTTCTCAATCATCGATTCTCTGACCTCGCGATAGTATTGATAGTTTCGGCATGAAACTATCGATACTATCAAATATATCGATAGTTTTTTGTACATACATAAATATATACGTATGATCGTATAATAAATCTCATACAGCACGATCGTCGTATAATAGACGTCACAAATACGGTAGGGTGGGTTTTGTTGGGTTGTGCCGAATTGGGTTTTTCGATGAATTGTTATTTGGTGAATTATTTTCAATGATTTTTTTTTTTTTTTTTGAAAAAGATTTTTCAATTCAAATTTGTAGATTTTTTTTTTTTTATTGTATTAAAAATAAATAACGCAAGTCCCCCGAACGCATTGACGGCACAACGCGGCGCTGGCGGCAGCTGCCCCTTGCCCCATTCCTAGGTACGGCACTGCATATGGACGTAAGAAACAAATTGGTATATAGTATATAGTTAGCGTGCACATTTTCAATTACAATTACTTCGGTAAGTCACTTGACTTGCGAACCTTGAGATGTTATTTCTCTTTTTCAAAGTTCCTATCCGCATTACAAATATAGCTTCCTGCTAGAAATCTATTTTGGAACTACATTTAGTTTTTTCTCTAATATTTTTAAATACAACTTTTTTTTTATCAACAGTTCCGCTGTGTTACAAAAGAAAATCAAATCATTTCAAAACAAACTTATGCCGAAGTGGTAATTTCGTTTTCGACGCAAGAATCTGAACTTTTATAGCAGATACGTGTACGTAAATTAATAGGCCTGAAATTGCCAAGGGTGCAAAAATATATCAAATGCTTGCTTGGCTATGCATCACGACTTTTATTAGCTCTACTCTATGAATATCATGGTTAGCATGGTTACCTCCTATGAAAAGTAGTAATTACCACAAATAAACACAAAATAAATATTTCACTGAATGATATCTGGACAAAACTGATTCCAGCATAACAAAGCACTTGTAAATACAGTTATTAACTATAATGATAATCAATTTTATTTTATTTTTTCTTTACCCCGTTTCAATTGCATTCATATTATTAATTGAACCTCAAAAGCAAAAACCAACCATATTTTCACTTACACAAAAAAAAAAAAAAAAAAAAAAACTCCCAAAATTTATTTGAAAACTTTTTTTTTTCAAGTAGAAAAGTTCTATAATTACCCTCATTTGCAAGAATAAGCAAAAGTAAGGGTTCTCGAAACTATTCTATATATTTTTGGGGGAGTAAATTAACTGTCTGTATGTATGTATGCATTACGAGAATATCATTGAAATCATTGTGATTACAGCACAGCCAGCAAATGCTTGAATTCAAGTTATTCCTTAATGACTGGCATAGATTTAATTTTATAGACGCAATTTATGGATACTTTGAAACTTCGGGCGTAAAGAGAATTATGTAGGTACCTAAGAAGCTTTGATGAGAGCTAATTTGTTAAAATTAAGATTTTATTGCGGGGAACAACTTGTGAATAATAATTGTTTTATATTAGCTTATAACAATACAATAACATTGAGCATTTAGTATGTGATATACATATGTCATTAGCAGAAATTTTATATTTTTCTAGCAAAGAAAAACAAATAGGTCCTAGAAAAGAGCCTTGTGGTACACGTTAAAATAATTCAATTTAAGATCATTCTGAGCACTTAAAAAGGTATGAAAATAATAAATTAAAAGCACAAACACATCCAACCAAGCCTGAGCTCTTGCCTCTATTATGCTTCCACACAGCTGACTTGAAGGCTTGCCTCAGAGAATTGAAATTAAAATGACACCAGCAGCTCGACTGGAAAGCTCTGTTGATAGAAGTAGAGTAGGATTTCCAGCATTGAGCAAAGCAAAACTTGCGGCCAGCTTGAAGGTTAGCTGCTCGTTTTCAGTACGTTAGTGGACAAGGTAATCAAAAAGTAGGAGAGAGAAATAAATAAAATAAAATCACTTCTTTTTATGTGAAGTCATACCTTATTTGACAGATATGAAGCTCTGTGAAATGCGAAAAGTATTAGTTATTAAATATTAACATTATTCATTGACACAATGATAAAGTTAAGTATATAGTTTTCAAAAGACGTAGAGTGAAAACCCTAAAGATATCTGAAACTGTGGTGGGTATCTAAATTTGTTAACTGAAGAAGACAAGTCTGCACAAGTTTGGGTGTTGAATGTGCTGTTTCCAACACAGAAACGAATGTGGCAATAAATCTCGCAGCAGTGCTTCTTTTACTACTCAAATGATTCTATATGGACAATTATCACTACAGATGAGAAATGGGTTCATCACAACACACAATATTGTAAAAATGAAAGTACAAAGCTTTTTCCAACCTTCAGAAAAAAAATTATGGTTACTTTAGAAAGATTTGACGTATGTTTTTCTAAGTTCAGGTGCATCACTAATCACAGGCCAAAATTATAACTGAAGTGTACTTAGCTAACCATTTGAACAAATTGGAATAAAATATTTTTGAAAAAAACAACTAGGTTTGGCGAGGAAAGAAGTGGCTCTTCAACATGGTTCACTTGTCTCGATTGGTAATCACAAATATCAACGAACTGAACTTCGAACTTTTTTTTCCATGCACAGTTTCTCTCGGAAAATCATGTACATATTTACTTGACTTTAGTTAAACTGGAATGATCATAGGAAACAAGTCATCGAGAACGCTAGGATCTCCTTCTATAGAAGCTTTCTGGCAAAAACTCAGGGACTATAGCTTAATATAGATTAGATTTACGAGACAATAGCCAGACCAGCCATCACATATGCATCATTTGTACGGTTACGCAAAAGTGCACAAAAGACAACACAGCTTTAACTCAATGAATTTTAAATATTTACCACTGAAGCAATACTAGGCATCAAATGAACCAGTACTACTACAGCTCTAGAGGATTATATCACTAAACCTACCATTTCTATACGCATACATACTGAAAAAATATAGACTAACAACTTAAGAGACTTCTGACTGATGAAAAAAAAAGTCGAGGAATATAGCACACTCCGAATTCGTGGTAGAGATCGATTTTGTTAATGGACAATACAACACAAAATGGAACTTTGTCATCCCATCTTCTCATACTCCTTTCAGAGCAAATAAATTGGGAGTCAAACACACCCGAATTTGAAAAAGGAGCTCTGATATGGTATACAGATGGTTACAAGACAAACTAGGGGGTAGGGACAGGATAATACAATGATGGACCAAAGTCTAATATATATATAGCGATATATCAGCCTAGCCGCAACCAATTATATTTTCCAAGAAGATATCCACTCTATTGAGCACCGCATCAAGAAAAACTTCAATAGAGGAATCTAGAGGATCCATATTATCTCTGACAGCAAAGCCGCAATATTGGCTCTCGGATCAAACCGTTTTGAAACTGACATGTGACTGTCTGCTAGAGCTAATAATACTATCACACTCTAACATGGCATAGAAACATTACAGAGAACGACACGGCAGACCAGCTGGAAAAAAAAAAGTTGACCTTCACAAATACGATATATTTCTGCGGATACCAGATCACGGCAGCTAAAGAAAAATTATCGCCGAAATGCATAAAAAGCCAACTCGAACTCCAATGGCGGGAAAATAAGAGTTGCAGATAATCTATTCCTGGAAAACCACCCCAAGTAAAGAACTGCTGAATTTGTACATATGATCAGGTATCAAGCCAGGTGCATTATCGGTCTACTAACCGTGCATTATGGGCTGAAAAAACATCTTTACCCCATAAAACTGTCAAGAGACAGCAATTATTTTGCAACTGTGAAAGATTCAGACCTCTTGAGCAATATTTGTCGACACCATCAAAAAGTAATGTTCAGCATACGAAATCGGAGTTCGTCGATCTTCAATGATCTTTAAAAATGAGGGAATCACAACAGGCAGTAAATGGGACGTAAAATCACGCTCACTACTTAAATCTAATCTAATCTAGACTTAATGGATTAAAAGCTAACAAATTCTCGATTGTCTCGTTAAATCTACATATATTAAGCCTCCTGGTACAACTCCCTATCAATACAATAAGTCTACTCAGATAGATCTGAATGACAACAGCATACAGTGGTGGCTTAAATAATACAACCCACAATCATCTATATTATATTTTAAATATTTGCGTATAAGGCGGTGATCCCCCAGAAACATTTTACTGACAAAAAAACAAAAATAGGCACAGCATAGAACTAATTTGTTAATAATTTCGGCCTACCTATAATAACAATGACTACAAACACTCATAGCGAAAATTGAGAAAGCGTGGTTCGTCCGAAATGAGATTATAATTCTACCGTGGCCTTCGAAATATTCAAACCTGAGATCTATTGAAAATTTATGAAGAAACCTAAAAACAAATGTAGCGAACAGAAAAACTTTAAGCAAGCAACTAAAAAATAACCAGTGTGGAAATCTAAACAGTCTAGGGGTCAACACTAGTTGAAACATGTCCAAAAATTGCGCAAGGTATCCTGGCTTAGTGGGCAGAAACATGTGCACCAAGCAAGACAATAAACCCATACTGACAGCCAGAATCTAAAAAGGATTTATTTTTAATTTATTTATAATATACGAGAGAGGTGTCTTAGCTCATACTTGGTTTGTGACTAAATTATGTCAATGCCAGCACCATATCTGACACTTGCCAAATGGGATGTAAGATAAATCAATAGCTCCGAAAAATTTAATAAAAACAAACACAAATGCACCACGACTCATCAACCAATTTTCAAAAGTTACAGGAATGAAAAAAAAAAACAAGATCATTGTTAAAAATGCTATTGCTGAAAGCTTCTTAGCACTTGGCCTAGAACACCCACTCGAAGGCACAACTTTTATTTTTATAAAATTAAATTATTACAAAAAAATCTTATGTTGGTTTTAATGTTTTTGTTTTTTTTATAAAAATTTTTAAAAATCTTATTGGAGTGAGTAGATAAGTATAATTTTCAACATACAGTGATCAACACAGATTCTGACAGATTATTCACGTTTATACAAAATAGTAGAGAGCCCAAAATTGACCCCTGAGAAACACCATTCAGTAAGGTGATTTTAACCTTTTGATGTCATTTAAAAATAAAGTTTCAAATCGGAATAGTCGAGTATGTTGAGAACGTGATCTTGTTTTAAAGAATCTCAAAGAATCTAAAATCGCATTTCAATTGTTAAACAATCAAGGCAACTGAATAGTTCACAGTGCTGTGAAGCATGATTACCACTGTTAGTTCAAAATATTCTTAAGAATTTTTAACAAAAAAAACAAGTTGGCTTCTGTTTGATCTATCTAGTGTTGGCACGTTTTCAGACTATGAGAGATTTTATATAAAATACCTACAATAAAACATGGAGTCCTAATCTATGACAATAAAAATTGAGAAAAAACATTAAGGCAACACATCAGATTCTTTGGATCTGGTTGGTCAATTATGACATTAGGACTATTCACAAGTCTTAAACTGAACTCGACTTTAAAGACCAAATAAAAACTAGATACAGAGATTTTGATAAAATGAACATTTAAAAGCTCCACAATTCCCATAGAAAATTCTCAACGGCTCTTATACAAAACATTTCCGGTAAGAAATTCAAGGATAAAAATTTAAATACAAAATAAAGACAAAGCCATTACTGCAAGCATTGTGAATCTTATTCCATTTCGTAACTCTTAAATAAGTATGCAATTCGATTGTTAACAGTTTTAACTCGTAAGTACCTCAATTTATCCTTTATTCCCGTATTATTTCAACAGATGCAAAGGAATCTATTTATATAGACAAAATATTTCTCCTTGTTCTACTTTTCAAACTGAATATAATCTTAATGCTATACAACACAGGTATATGTATAATAATAAAAAAAAAAAAAAAAGAAACAAATAGAAAATTAAGACTGAAAGCAACGTCCACAGAGAGATCTGAAAACTTTCACGAAAATTCATTCGTACACAAGGAAATAAAGTAAAAGACGAGAGAGAGCGTGTAAATAAAAGTTGAAAACTTTGTCGCGTGCTTTCCTTTTAATGAATCAAAGATTTTTGAAAAGGGAAAAAATAAATCTCGACAAAAACTTCTTTTCATCCAATCTTTTATATACTACCAACTACTCTCGTATATAACACTAAAAGTTTGTCTCTCTGTCTCCAATATTTAAGTAGTATTAAAGTATTAAGTATTTAAGTAGTGAAGAGATATACTATGGGGACAGGAGGATAAGGGTAAACAGCCAAAGACTTTGTGATAAAAGACGAGAAATTTCTTAACTATGTTGTCTTAAGATTCAGGTAGATCCATAGATGCTGACAGGATAGTGTCTGACTAAGTTAATGATGAAAGATACTTGGGTTTATTTATTTTTTTTATTTTTTTAAAGACATGAAAGGATTGCCATATAACTAATTCTGTGAAAAAACAAAAAAAAGTAAATGAAAAAATGTGTAGATGGCTCTAATGATAATAAATTAAATTAATAAAATTAACTTGTCTGTGTTGAAAGAGAAATTGTCAATGAAGTTTATTTCACTCAAAATTTAAAAGACAGGGGTACAAAGTGTTTTGTTATATTATTGATCTTTTTCTATGTAAATCTCTGAAACAGAATTGATTTGAAAGACAAAAATAATATTATTAACTTTAAGTAGTCCGCAACTTTTTACTTTATTACAGATAATTTTAACTACTCCATAGAATAGCTCCAACCCTGATTTCCAAGGCTATTCATCGTAGAAATATGTTTGATCGGTTGTCGAATCAATTAATGAATATAATATCGAATTTCGAATATATTATACAATTTCGAATATAATATCGAATTTCGAATATTTTCGAAAATATGAATATTCAAATTTCGAAAGTGTTTTCTGTTTGAAATTTACTTCCGTCACTATACCAATGAGTGAATTTTTAATATTATTAAGCCAAGCTCAGGGGATGCAAAGCACAGCATAGCAGGAATGAGATAGGGAAAGGATTATGGGATACGAGAAGAGTGGCGGAGATGCCGATATACGTCGCCCTTAAGCGATAGTGTATGTCATAGGTAAAATAGACGATCGTAGACTGTTCCACATTCGCAGTGTTCGGAATAAAAAAGCATCACGGAATTTTACTATACAGCCGAAACTAATTTGAAAGGATGTAATCGATTTGCAGCGCGAGTATTGCGTGCAGAAATTAATCTACAAGGGATTAGACTAGATATTTCATCGGAACATTGGCAATGCGTGTAGCGATAAAGCAGAAAAAGACATCTAATATTGCGGCGGTTCTCGAGTGAGTCCATATGACAAGTTACTGTCAAATCGCCAATGAGCTTAAAGGCTCTCTTTTGAATAATATCCAATGAAGCTAAGGCTGTACGGCCAGTCCCACCGCAAATATGGGAAACGTAGTCCATTCTAGGTTTCATGTAACATTTGTCGAGGAGTGCTAGATTTCAAGGGCTGAAATATGTCTTTTCAGTAATTCAAGACATTTCGATGCTTCTTTGGCAACAGAGAATATGTGATCTGTCCAGTTTAAGTTACTGGAAATATTAATGCGAATGCTTAGTAACAGTGAATCTGAAAATAAGGTTACATCAAATGAAATGGGAGTGGATAAATGGTGAGATGAAACAGGTTTGGGTTTTAGATGCATTGAATTCGACGCAATTCGCTTTGCCCAAGCAAGAATATTGGCAAGATCGTTATTCAATGATCATCCAATCTCGTTTAACATATGCAGCATTCCTTCTGGAGTCTGCATGAGTATCAAAGGAGTAAGCGAAACTATGGATAAGATTGAAAGTAAGGGAAAGCAGATCATTATTGAAATTAGAAAAAGAGACGCAGAGATAACAGAGCCCTGGGGCATACCGTCATTATTAAGATGAGGTTCAGATGAAACGCCATCTAATACAACCCGTATTTGGCGACTAGATAAAAAACTTTCAATTTATAATAGAAGAGGATGACAGAGTCCAAATGCTTTAAGTTTGACTAAAAAAGTTGGATGCCGGACTCTATCAAAGGCTTTTGAAATATAAGTACATACAACGATTTTGGACTCACTAAAATTGTAAAGGCTACGGTTCCAGCATTCCGTAAGAAAACTCAGCAAGTCTCAAAATGAGCGTCCAGCACGGAAGCCATATTGGCGATCGTTGATGAATAGATTGGTTTCTAGATACTCTGAAAGAATTGAAGTGATTGGAATTGGTCGATAGCTTGAGGGATCACTACTCTCTCTTTTTTTGAGAATAGGCTGAACGTGAGCTAGTTTCCAAGCAGTTGGAAATTTACCTGTCGAATAAGACAAGTTGAATAGTTTGCGCATAGGCTCTGCCAAATATTAGGCGCAACTTTTAATTAATAGAGCGAGAAACCATCTAGAACCTGCGGCTTTAGACACGTCGATCTCCTTAAGGACCTTAAACACATCTCTCGCACGGATGTTTATTAAATCTTGTGCGCATCTATACAATTGTCTGTGAAGTGGGTGGAAGACGTAAGTATTACCTTTATCCAGAGAGTCGACAACTACTTCACCATTATTAAGTAGGGAAGGTATAAAGGAATTGCAGAAATTGTTCCTAATAGTTTTAACCAGGGCTAAGGAAACTTTGCTATCTTTGCTACCTTTGCGAATTGCAAATATTCCTTGTCTAAGATTCTGCTCAAAAAGACACTTTTCTCTGTCGAGTTTTTTTTTTTAGTTTTTCTGTTATAACTTTGGCTTTTATGTAACTCAAGTGCTTGGAGATTTATACATAGATATCTGAATTCGAAAATTCCTTGAACAATACTTCGAATTTTCGAAAATGGTGTATCTATTTTTCTTGCAACTGTTTCCCGCCCAAAGTTACATTAATGTAAAATTTGTCGAGTCGACATAGTTGGAATTCCACTGCTGTAAAAATATTACAGTTACCTTTGTGGATGGACAGTTTTCTTACAAGCTGATTCAATAATATTCTAAGGGATATTTTTAATTTGATTGACATGTATACATAAGGGTTTTCAATGATATCCATGAAAAATGATTAAAAATTGACTTTGCATTCCTGCATCTAGTCATTTAAAAGTTTTATTTCACTGCCCCAACAAAGTCATAGCATTGTAATATTTCTGGTGCTATCTCTTCCTAAGACTAATCGTTCCTTAATCAAAATACTAATGCAATCTACATATGCATGTACATCAGCCATAAATCTCACAAACATGAAAACGAAATCACAAAGTTGAGGGATCCGATACCTGGAAATAGGATAGGAGTAGCATTCAGCAATTCGTTCTATCTAAAGATATCGTTTGCATGGACGTTTTGAGCGATCTTAGCTGGTTCGACCACATCCTTTCTAATGCGCAATGTAAGTCTTCTAAATATGTTGTGTTGGGAGTCGATCAAAATTCTTAAAATTAAAATCCCGAAAATAAATCATAATAAAAGAAATTTCGAAACAAAATGTCAAACGAACAAATCTTGCTGAAAAATTCTCGAAAAACTTAAAAACAAAATTGCTCAACTGATAACATTTTTCTTCGGGACTTTTGGTTTTTGATATTTTATCATTCGACAATTTGATATCAGATTTCTGGTTTTTCGCGATTTTCTACCGAACTCTCTCTGGGTTTTTTTTTTTTTTTTATAAGAGATTTCCATAATATGAGGCGAAACCATGAATATAACCTACACATCAGAACTAACGATAAACACAATCATCGGATATCCTGTTAGAACACTGACGTAATTGGCTATTTTTGGCTGGCTCTTTTTTGTCACATTCAAGGATTATAATATTGTTCCCGAAATTCCTTATAGACATTACCTAGGTAACAACAAAGAATAATCGCATTGTAGAATTATCATTCGTTTAAAGTGCCAGCAGTTATCTTGAATACTTTAATTGCCCCACACTTGAGTGATAAGTGAGAACGATTTGTATCAAGATATCTTAACATTTAAGAACACGCATGTAGATCTAAATCTCGAAGATTGTTCATGAATCTGTTCTCAAACGTGAACTAGCGACATCAAATGGTGAAACTACTTAAGGTAAGATGTTAATTGTGAAAGGATTTGATTGCTAAAACTCATCTTTTACCCTTTAAATTAATTTCGGTTATACTACGAAGAATTCTGATTCCAAACAACACACAGCTGGGAATCTTGAAAAGCTTAGCATATTCACTCCTGGCAAATGCAAACTTTTACGTCATAAAATACCCCCGAGTCTAGAATGAAGAGAGTTTAGGATTACGAGACTCAAAAAAACAAAAACAAATACTCATAAAACCTTCTGAACTTGGGACAGTACTAGGACCCTTATTTACGAAGGCACTGACCTTTGCTAACTACTACAAAAAATAACTCTGACTTTGCACAACGTTATCTATAAAAATCATTAAGTGAAATTTAACTGTTATACTGGTACGGTTATCTGTTATAATAATATGAACCCCAACGTATAATAAAATTTCATCATTCTACCACACACTTCGACACACAACATTTACGACAGTTTTCAATTCAAGTGACAAATTCTGTGTCACGTAACATTCGTCATTCAATTAGGCCTCGAAAATTCATTTTTATGACAATATTGAAAAACTATCAAAACGCCATAAACATAAATCATTCACAGCCGAAAGCTGTTATATTTTGGCATTCATTTTTTTTTGTCTTCTTTTCTTCAGAGAATATTGGAGATTGTCAGCTATACTGCACGCCCTCCCCTAAATATAATGTAAGAAGAAGTCAAAGTCCTCAACATGGGTCACAACATTGTGACATCTTAACCAACGCCAAACAAAAGTGTAAGAGGTTCCACCTTTTTTACTGCTTATTAGCGTTATTTAGATTTATAGATACCCGAATTCTCTGGCACTTCACATGTTATCGAGCCATTTCCATATATTGAAAGACGAACAACTAGACGGAAGGAACGAAGGCAACCACTGTAACCAAAAATTTCCATATAGAATACGCGCGGGGGGAGTGAATAACAACTTTTGGTGGTATAAATTTTGAATGGTAGTAGACACATCTACGGGGGCCGGCATGAGGCGGTAGCGTCTCAACATTGTAGGCACACAAACAATCTATAGCACTAGAGTGCTGTCGTGGTCTTACCAGCTTTTATAGTTCACTGGCATCCATAACTAGACGTCGTACATAAGTAGGGCCAAGTGATATATAGCCAAGGATATCAAGGAGTATGTAGAGAACTATACAGGAGCTCCAGCACTAGCACTATCCCACTACCAGTAGTAGTAGTAGCGCAGTATACTAGCAGCCACAGTTCAGCCAAAGTAATAGTGAAGAGAGTTCCTATTCTGCATGTTTTACGAAATTCCATATTATGGCTGCTCCTATTTTCTACAAAACCGCATGTGTACTTTATGAGGTTTGCGTGCAGAACGGAGGAATAATAATCAATCAAAACACACTGGAAAAAGGGAAGCGACACGGCGCCCATTGCCCCCCGCCCCCTCCCACCGTCCCACTCAACTAGCCTACTTCCCTGACTTTCGAGATGGAAAAGGACAAAAGGGGATCACCCGTCGTAATAAAATCAGCATACGAATATTTTTCTATTCCTGGGCCTTACTTAAATGGAAGACGGAAAACTGCCGGCAATCAGGGGGCCTCATAGGGAAAATCGTTTTCTTGGCTTTTAGTAGCATTTACAAGTGGTGGGCTTATGAGCTCTCTGATGAAGCCCAAAATATGTAGGAGAAAAAAAATTGTTTTTTTTTCCATTCTCGTTTTGTATATTAAAAAAAAAAAAAAAGAAACGAGAAGAAAACGCGGGTTTTTTTTTTTTTTTGATGATGAGGATAAAGGAGAATTGTTAAGAAGTTTCCTGAAAGTTTCTGTGAGAATATTATGGAAAAATTGCCTTCTTCTGCTTTGCAATATATTGAAGTTGGGCGGGACAAGAGAAACTTGAAGTCCTTTAGAAGAAAAGAAAAAGAAAAACATCATCGTTTTGAGTCAGGATCAGAGAAATCTCTACAAAAGCGTTAGAAGATTTAAAATTGTTAGAAATTCCTGATATGGGCACTTATCTGTATGTAGGTCAATGTGATGAGGGAATTTTCTTCTAAACTGATTTCTTGGCATATAATTAGAATGGACTTTTCATATTTCTTGAAATGAAGGAATTTTTTATGTAAAGGAATCCTACTAATTTGGTAGGAAAAAAATTACGGCAGGTAATTGAAGTGACTAAAGATCGAATGATATTGATGATGATTATGATTATGATGATGATGATGATGACGATGATGATGATGATGATGATTTGTAGCTTAAGAGAAACATTCAAATTGTTTTTGTTCTTATGCGTGTATTTGTTTTTAGACTTATCAGGAAAATTCGTTCATTTCTCAATTTTTTTTGTATATTAATCCGTTTATATTCACGAGGCCGAGACCGTACACATAAGTTTCGTTTACATTTCTGGATTTTGTTGTCTTTTTAAGTTAGGAGAGTTAAGAAGCAATCTTGGAAGAGTTCCTGTTAGAAAATATCTGCGTATAGACTGTACGCTTATAAACAGCATATAAACCAGTCGATGGCTCAACCAGTTACCTGCCCATTGGAAACATAATTACTGCATATGGGAATATTTGGAGCCAAGGCATAGTAATATACAAATCGTAACAACTAATCGTATATAACGGTCCCGACTTCATATAAACAAAGAAAAAATTAGACGTAGTACAAGATTGAATAACGAATTACCACAGGGTTCAGTTCTATGTTAGTAGTTTTTTTTTTTGTTAAATCTCTTTCGAACCTATACTGGACATCTAATCTAGAAAACTTGGATATGCTAATGATTTAGCAATCACTATCAAATAACAATCTATCGCAACATACCAACGACTTTGCAGCGTCCAGTCATTATTTTAAGGAAATAGAGACTTCCTCCGAAGAGACTATAATTGAAAGTGATTCAAGATTAACCATCGAGGAAATATCACATAAACTCTCTTTTCGATGGTCTAGAGTGCATGAGCATTTAAAATGCATTGACATAAAAGCAAACAGCATGGGAATATTGATACCACATAGAAAATTGTCAAAGGAATTATTTTTCCTGGACTTAGCACCTCTTAATCTATGAGAATTGGCATAATTCAATGAAGGTATATAAACCGTGTAAACTAGTGTAATTTTTCTTCTATATTTTCTGATCCGATAAACCCCCTATGACGATCGTTTATTAAATACATAATAGCAAAAAGGATTGCATTTTGCATAAAGAATGCTATAAATTATGCTAAACTATATCGATATTAAAAACTAAAAAAAAAAAAATTAAAAAAAATGTAGTTAAATGAGTCAAAAATACCAAAATTTTGATTTTGCCGAACAATTACTACGAAACGATCGATGGAGAGAAGAGGGAGCCATTGGAAAGCTAAAAAAATAAAAAGCCTAAAATCATATGCTATATACGTAAATAAAAAGCCTAAAATCATATGCTATATACGTTAAAAAATTATAGGCTGATTCATAAAGTATATAAGAAAATTCTTTAACCTTGAAATGACGTGTATTTGATATCCATCCTTCTTGAAAATGTTTTTCCTATTTGGACCACATATATCTTCCTACGAAGGATAAGTATCTTTATCTAAGACATCCTGGAAATGTAATATTACTTGCACTCATACGCTTAAAAAATAAATAATGCTTGTCGATGTATTTAGAAGAAGGGCTCATAAATTTCTTTCTTGTTTTTTTTTTGTATATTCAAAAATCGAGCATGTTCAGCAAACTTGGCACACTTTAAACAAACGATTTTTTACATACATTTTGTGACATAAAAAATCTACCAAAAATATGTGAATAGAATGAAGTTGGAAATTATACACTATTATTACTATTTTTAGTTTGTTTGTTTATAAAAATTTATCTATTTTGAGAACATCGCTATTCTGCTTGCAACTTATTAGTATTTTTTTTTTTTTTTTAATAATAGAAAAATATTAGACTAAGTTCATACATATAATAAAAAATGTGAAATGTAATAAAAATGTATTTTTTTTTAATAATAATTGTACTCACGGGATGCATCGACGAAATCAGCTGTCCATAATAGTAAAGCTAATGTTGTGGCTGCAAAAAGACTGGCTGCTGGCAATACTGCCATTTGCAGCCCCATTCTATAATTACCCCTTTTCTATAGTTATATGAAATCAATTTTCTTTTTCTATTTTTGGTTTCGTAATATTTTTTTCTTCTTTCTCTCTCTCTCTCTTTCTCTTTTCTTAATTTCTTATGTCTTCTTTGACTTTTTCTTTTAACTTTTGGGGAAATTTTATAAAAATTCCCTTTTTAAAGCCTTGCCATACGTAAATAAAATTCCCATTTAAATAGGAGCAGCTATAACTGCTTCCGTTTCTTCTTCTTTAGGTACATATGTTCAAATTATTGTCGTTTTTTTTTGTTTTATAGTGGAAATTTTCAATGTTTGTTTCGTTTTGTTTTATTTTTATATTCATTAATCCATTTAGGAAATTAGATGGAAAAAAAAACGACACACGTTTGAATTTTAATCGTTAATTAACGACAACAGGATCAATATAATCCAAATATTCGTTAACATTAAGTTGGAAGTAATTATGGGTGGCGTTGATATCACCATTATTTCAGTAGTCGTCACCATCATTTTAGTAGTAAGCATTTATTTTTACACGTGTTATTTACCGTGGTTTTGGTAATAATGGTGTTCGAGGTATAAAAGTAGAATTGTTGTTGTCGTCATCAAAAGTAATCCATATATAGGAGGAAAACGATTAAATGAATGTTGTTGTTGTTGTAGTCGTTTTTATTTGTTTGTTTTTATCCACATACAAAATGTAATGGCAGGCAATCAATGTACATTTTATCGTAGATTTTTTTGTATATATATGGATAGTTAATAGGTTGTTGGAAGATGTACCATCCAAAGGAAAATTGAACAAACAAAAAAAGTTTGTATGAAAAAGAAAAAGAAAATACGTGAATTACGACCAAGAAGCAAACCACGACGTTGTTTTTGATGTTGGCGGCAAGGATGTATTATTAATACACATACGTTGTTGACGATATTGATGAACGTTTTTTTGTGAATTAATATTATGATAATAGTGTTGTCATCATATACGGGCAAGCGATGTCAAATGAAAAGAAAAAAACGGAGGGAAAAATAAATTAAAATGGGATTACCTGTTGCCAAATGGCATTTTATATTATATAAAATAAAAAAGTTTATTTTATTTTTTGCTCGTTATTAATATTTAAATTTTGTATCCTTTAGGGATATACGATAAGGTCAGAGGCGCAATTAATTAAAAAAATTTAGAAAATTTTCTTTTTAACACAAAACATAACTTATTTTCGTGATATGCACTGATATGAATAATTAATATTTTAATAAATTCATTTACGATATTTTTTACGGTATTTTATTTTTTAATATACACTCTTACTTAACACAATTTTTTGCACTTTTTTTTCTAATATTTTTTCATTCACTTTTTTCATTCTTGATTTAATTCACGATATTATTTACGATATTTTTTTTTTTCAAGCAGAAGATATCCTTATATCCACAGAATTTCCCATCTAAAGGCTTTAAAAAATTTATATAAATATACACAAACAAAACTATTCTCTCAGTTTATATTGGAATATATAAAATGCATACATAGATTCATATGTATAGTATACGAAAGAAATTTGCATTTATAGAACATCACTCTTCTGTATGTATGTCTGTTGTTCTTTTGTGCAGTTTTCCAATGTTATTTTCTAACGTGGATATAGATTTTCAGATACACATATACAGATAGGATTATTTCAGTATTATATGAGGAATTTTTGACCATTGTCCTTTTTATACTAATACTATCACACAGTAGCAGAGCACACAATATCCATTCAGCGTGCGTTTGTTAATTTTATTCATAAAATTTTGTGATTGAAAGTTTGATTCAACTTCTATAGAGAATGATGCACAAAATGTAAATCAAGTTATCTAATTCTTGTTTAAGGTTATACTATAACGGAATAGTTTTTGATTTCTATTTGCATAATTTTTGTTATTTTGTTTTATTCCCTGAAAATATAGAAATTTGGATTTTATTTTTAATTTTTTGTTCATATGTATAATTATGATGAGGGGCGGACTCTTTTGTAACCTTAAAATTATAAAATATGTATAAAAAGCTTGAAAAGAGTAAGGAACAGGCTTAAAGATACCGTGACAGGAGTATCATTTATTGAAAACATTTCGATATTAAGTGACTTACGATAAACTAAGTACTTGAAGAGTTGAAAGGTATAATTCCATAAGAAGAAAATATAGAGAATGGGTAAACAATTAATCCGTTATACTTTTTAAGACACAAATGATTATTACTCCACTTCTACAACTGGCAACATCAATCATTTTTTCTTATTAAATACGCTAGATGTCATTTTAATCGCTTAAAAAGGTTCAAGTTTTTTTACTAGTTTTTTTTTTTAGAGATTTGAGCATGTTTAGAAGGTAAAAATGTGATTGTATAGGCTTAAGAAAATATTTTGAGGTTAAACAATATTGTTCGTTTGCAGTATGGAGGACAGTTAATTAGAAAATCAAATAAAGTCTCCATATTATTTCGTACCATAATTGTAGTGTCTTTTGAAAGTATTAAGTTCTAGAATTTTCCAATACTTTTTTAGACAATGTCAAGAGTATACAAATCCAAATGGGCTAAAGAACGTGGTTGATCCCGACAAAATAGCTAAGCATGCTCTTGATTGAATACGAGACAGACTTGAAATTTCAATATTGATATTAAGGTTTGGGATATTTCTTAAGGAAAACTCCGATCTTTGTTTTATGCTTTTTTTATTATTCACTCGACGTTTCGGGCCTTGATTAGTACCCTTCTTCAGGAGTTAGCTACATTGGAATACAAGATAGTATTACGTATAATTAAAATATTTGGTGTTCTCACCTTTGTTGTTGATATGATGAAAAATTTTTTAAAAAAGATTTTATTGAAACATATTTCACAAAAAACTACACATTAAAAGTATATTAAAAACGTTAACTGAGCATATATGAAATGGATAGTTCCACAGCGTTATCTTATGTGAGGATCCCGATCAGAGCTTTAAAAGAGGAGATCATCAGAGGCGCTTAACAAAAGGCAATCCTCTGGTGGATCAACAGGGAAGCCTACCATATCGCGAGGCAATTTTGGCATATGACAGTAAGCGAACAAGAGAGCTGCTTAATTGCAGCAGAACATATACCAGGAATCTAGTATTGTTCATTAAGGATCATTAAGCCATAGGAGACCATGATAGGAGGCTGAGTATATCGGCGAACGATTTCTACAGGAGCTGTAAGGATTCGGAGAGAACCAAATCAATCCAATACGTACTCTGTGAGTGCTCCGCTCTGATGAATAAAAAAGGTTGGGCTATTAAGTAGCTACTTCTTTTCAAGTCTGGGGTAGCTGCAAAGCAAAGAGTTCACATAAATCCTGAGTTTCCTAACGGAAGCAGGCTGGATCTAGGGCATTATTAAAGGTTATCTCAAGCATAATGGACCCACTGGTAGTCTAAGTGAACTAGGCTAGGTACTTATAGCGGATACCCGTCCAACATAATCTAGCGTTATTTGTCATTGCTGCCGGTGAATATTCGAGAAAACAGCAAACAGATCATGCAATACATCAACGATCGACACAAAGAGTAGCTGCACCAAAAGGACAATTTAATAAAAGAATATGACGATCCCAATGAAAGACTTTTAGCTCCGAGTTAAAGATTCGGTGTTGAAAAATTTACAAAACCAAGTTTCGGTGAAAGCCAGAGCATGCAAATGATAAAGATGTTTTGGAGCAAAGATCACAATGATAATTTTCTGTCCACTTTCTTGGTCTATTACAAAGAGCCAGGCTTGAGTACGATCGGTTTCAATATGATTTATGTATGAATAATAAATAAAAAAAAAATCAGAAAAGGCAAAAGGATACTAGAACATGAACAAAAGTAGTCTTCATGATTTTACCTCGGTATAATATTCCACCTAACCAGCTCACCTCTAGGAACATGAAGGTATTTTAATCTGAAACACCCTGTACACATATGTAGGTAGGATTTTCTGGTAACAATTCGTTTCAATGTTGTATTAACCCTTAGACTATACATATATTATTAAACTACAATAATGTAAAATGTTTTACCCAAAGTTACGTATAAGTGAGAAAATACAAATTGTAACACTAAAATAAATTTCACCCAATATGTGTGAAACATCAGTATCGCATAATATGATTTTTCATATTATAAATCGTGACCATTTTCTTCCTGGAAAGCTATATACCAGCATACCATATATGAATATGTGTTTTAAATTTATCAAATACCACCAGTTCAAAGTTAATATATGTATAACAAAATTTAATTCTAGTTTTATCTTGGTAATTAAAATTTTGCAACTATCTATCCCCTCGGATATTAGGTAATGATAGCCACAAAATATATTTTACTAATAAATATCGTAAATTACCTAATCCCAATTTTCGATGACCACTAAATCAAAATCATTGAAATATATTTATGAATGTAAAATTATCCACCGCATACGAATTCCACCAATCCAATTCAGGTGAGTAAATCCAACAGTAACCCGCAACTTCGATATAGGAAGAATTAAAATAAAGACCCCACCCCACCCCCACTAACGATATTTAATCGAAATCGATAATTCAATATCCAAATTATAATAGAATTTTACATTCTATAAAATTAGTTTTGGTTAGAGTGGATATTTTTTTTTGTTTTTATGTTAGGATTGCAAAATTCACTTCCACTGAGAAAAAAAAAATATTTAATAAAGCAAATGACACCAACAATCACCTTGAATGCAATCAAGTTAATTGCAATCGATTTTACTTTATATTCCCCCTCCCCTCACTCGCTATCCTTATAACTACATTTGATAGCGTATACGATAAAATTTATTTGCGCAATTTGATACATTGGAAGCACTTATTCGAGGAGCATTTATGTACTTTGGCGAAGCATTTGTGTACCCTCCCCGGGTACATTTAGTTTCTTCTAGTGATTACCAAAATTTATTTTACTATAAATTCGTAAATATATACAAACATCCTATACTAGAGTTAGTATTGGTGGCAATAACTACTACACACATGCATATACATTATAGACGACTCTTATACGACCAGAGCTTAAGAGATTTGGAACAGGACTCACCATATTTGGCTGGCTCAAATCTTCACGTCTGCTTTCCAATAAAACTGTCTTCATAGACGAAAAAATTCAAAAATCACGCTAACAAAAAAAAAATAAATCGTCGACCACAAAAGTCATAAAAGTTCACGAAATAATTGAAGGAAATGCTCTGAAAGCAAAACTTGTCTGAGACCTTTCATATGGTGCTTAGTTTGCAGGATAGTTTCAAAAGGAAGTAGAGCAGAAAAAAGTATAGGCCTTCCAGTTAGTCCTCAATGGAATTGAGTAAGGAACGTGGCTGAGTATATGAGCGGAACGTGATGCACGCGACGTGAGAGATTATAATTGGTATGCATTCTCCTTTGTCCAGTCAATTCGGCCAGCATCACTTATAAAACGTTCAAAAATTCATGATCTGGATGAACCACCTCCTCTCAAGTCTATTAGTTTTATCTACAGGGATGACGGGGAAGAAGTTTTAATATTTCAAAAGTAGTTAACAGAAGCGAAGCAAGCAAATCTCCATCCCAAAGTGCAAGAATTTGAAATCACGAAAAGTATATCGTGAATTGACATCCCGTCACCCCCCCCCCACCCCCTCCCATAATAACGGACTGCTCACCACTGTACATGAATACAGTATACCAATAACAGGTTCAGTAAATCTCGTTGGATGATTGCCAGAGATTCTATAGCGGAAGCGAAATGACTGCACGAGACGGTGGCTTTAATTAAAACCGCTTGTCAAATAATGAACAAGACAGGACACAGGGGTGGTAGTAGTAGTAGTGGCCGGTAGTAAAACAGAAGCTAGATAATGTTTAACACTAATCAGCTATGTGAGAGGTGTACGAGCCGCAGTGCCATGCACTTTGGCTGCGGCTAATGTTTTTTCATCAAAAAATCACAACCAGAGTGTAAATTGCAGTAACAATAATAATTGGGAAGTGGGAAATAGATTTACAGTTTATTTTGCTGGAGAGCTTTTTTTTGCGCTACTTAAAAACTTTTTACAAAAATTCTTTTGAGGTGTAGTCTTATACAGTAATGTACCTTTTCTAATTTAATTTCACGACGACACTTTACTGGAAACGGTAGCTTTATATTGGATCCCACCACTGCCACTCTATACATATAATTTGTCTGTATTTTTGTTAAACTGGAATTCAGGGTCTTACTAGAATGACGAATTTATTGTAAGTGAGAAATGAGGAATCATACAAACTTTTAGGACATGCCATTGTATGTTTCGTTTCAACTTTGGCGAATTGTAAGTGTATAGGGGTTTGATCAATATATAGTTCTATATGCGCACAGTTCAAAATGAAAACCATCCAGGAAATTCAACGTACGACTGAAAGTATTACGAAGGGATCTGCATGAGTTTTACTTACGTACAGCGAGATTAATCAGCAAGGCATCAGACTAGTTCATTCAATAGAATAAAGACTATGGAAGTAGCGATAAAATAGCAATAAGCACTTAAAATTGCAACTATGTTTTAGCAAATCAAATCGAATGTTATTGCTTCGTCAAAAATAAATTTAAAAATTCATACTCAAACTTGTATCCATTTTTAGTGTAATATTTTAGTGGTATATGAGCCCCAGAATCGGTGGGTTAAATTATTTCTCAAAACTTTTCATAAGCCTATTAATTACAACGGCGGTTCCTTGACGACTGCGAAAGTATGATTAGTTTAGTTTAATTTAAAAGAAATATTTATTCCAGAAGAGTTAAGAGACGTGGTTTATGAAAGTCAAGCTTCCATCGAAAGAAACAATAATGGATTAAAGTTTGTCTAGATTTTAAGAGAAGGGTACTAGAAATATCAAGCGGAATGATTGTGTACTCATCGAAAATATATAAATTACGGTTCCAATGTTCAATACGTACGGCAAATCTTTAGATAAGCATAGACTGAAAGTTATATTTTGGCGATCGTTGATAAGCTAACTACATTTTTTACACTAATAATCGTTTCGAAAAATCAATAATGGACTTCTTGTCAGTGTTTCACGAAACGTCACAGTTGTACTGAATCCTTACGTTATACTGACAGTAACAAAGTATGACAGCTATGAGCCACGGCGGCCATTTTGTGTGTCACAGGATCACACGACTGCTCTAAAGACATTAGATGTATACACAAACATTCTGAAGTCTCCTGTCACTGTATCACCTATCAAAAATCTAGTGGGTATACTTTTTTAATGCCTGTATACCGTTCTAAGTCCTTACCTCATATAAGAATAGTCAAAGATTTAGATCCTCAGTATTCTGGCCTTACTGTTCCAAAGACATGACAAAGAAACAATCAGAAGATGACCTACTTAAATAAGGAAATCTTTTCATCGTTTAAAATTATCTAAGGAGCGCCATTAGAACATTATTGTTGTAGACTTTTACTTCTAGTGTCATGGAAGACCACAATCAGTATATGCCTTCGACACGTTCAACTTATTTAGTCCGCCGTAAAAAACTTGATGTCATGCGAAACGATAAAATTGATATAAGTTGGCGTTATTCGCATTTTAGTACTTCAATCAATCCTCAATGAAAGATGACAGTTCGACTGTTGAACTAAGAATTTTATAGGCGTTTTAACTAGGAATTAGACTAACTTTACGCAGTGACATAACATTGAAACATTGCATTGGACAAAGCACGGGGATACTGTAAACAAGTTAAGTATAGAGATCATACAATAAACTAAAGAACTATGTTTTTAGACCAAGAGTTTTGATAAAGAAATGGACACACATACAATTTGGGTGAATTTCAATTCAAAATATTTTCATCGTTAATATTCAATGCTACAAAAATATTTGAATTCGTACCTAAAACAAATAGAAGCAAAAACAAAACAACGCAACGGTGCAACTTCTTCCCAACAGAGCCTGAAACAAAAAAAAAAAAAAAAAAAAATCATCACTAAAGTAACCCACTGCTGCCACCCTATAGCAGTACTTCGACCAAAAAATTCACCTCAAAATGATGTTTACATCACCCTCAGAGTTTCCCTTAGAGTATTTCACAAGTTTTTATTTATTTTTTTTTCCACTATGAAAAATTATCATAAATCTTGTGAAACTGAAGGGAAAAGTTTTACCGTGAAATTCAATTTCATTCTGTTGCGACCATTAAAACTTTCGAAACACATTTTCGTCGAAGAATTTTTGGTTATCTTAGAACAGTTTTCGGCTACTATGCATGCATAGCTTATGAAAACTTTTTGAAGCGGTTTCGCAAAAGATAAAGATTCGCAATGGATGATAGGATGTAAGTATATAAGGAGGGTGTGGTGGGTAAAATGGAACCAACCACTTCATAAATAAAATCCCATAAAACATTTTGAGTGATATATGCATGAGGTATTATACATATTTACAAAACTTTCAAAGTATCTTATGAAGAAGACTATCATGACAACGATGACGGAGATGATGACGATGCGTTACCAACTCGGTGACAACGGTAACAAGAACGACAAGGACATGGACGAGGAGTTCCAAGCTTCGTTGCGCTCATGTCAAAGAATTGAATATATTTATAATAAAATTTCCGGAATAAGTTTTATTCGTTATGCTTTACCCGTAAGGTTCGAATGAATCAGTGAATGTGTGTATATAAACAGATGTTCAGACAGACAGACAGATTAGTGATGTAGTGGGTACATGTGTTATATATTTTATATTTGGAACAGGTGATAAATTTTTCACAATTTAACAACTGTAGATATATCCAGGTGATTCCAATGCCTTCAATTTTTATAGTAGCTAGATAGGATCTATAATATTTTCAGAATCTTCCTTCAAGAGAGACAAACATTGCAAAGTTGGGCAGATCCGAAAGATACGTTGAGATTGATTGTATTATTATTGATCGGTGGAGCTCCCTTCCGTTATGCATACGTCCATGCATATATGAATTCAGCGACTTTGTTCCAGTCCTTTTACTGTGTAACATACGGCATTCCTCAGGGGTCTATAATATGTCCCATACTTTTCAAGTTATACATGAATATTATTGATCTAATATGTAGAAATATATGCATTCGACATCCACATATGTCGATACTATTGATGTTGTAGAGAATTATAACTTTATGAATCCGCGCAACCTACAACGATGTACTTTCGGCCAATATTTGCTTGAAGATGGTTAAAATAGTGTCAGAACATTACCATTTTGAAATTTCTTCTTTTTTCCAGCCATTATGCGTTACACATTCAAATTTCCCAATTTTATTCTTTCATACGAGACATTTGGAGTGAGTTGGACACAACCGTCGTAAAAATAGACACAATTTAAAAATTAGGGTTTGGCGCTTTGGAAGCAAGGTCAAAAAGAATCAGCAGTTCTTCTACTACGAATAAAGGGATGGTGCCTCAGATTGCTCAGCTACTATTAGAAAAAAGGAGACTATGACTGGTGCTGTGAAGAAGCTGACTGTACGTGCCGAATTAACGAAGGAATCAAGAACAAATCAAAGTTTCTTTGAGACAACAAGCGCCGTGCATCCTTTTCTATTCAAAGAGATTATAAAATTATCAGTTCGCAATTTATGTCTAAAATCAGATGAAATTATATTTCTAAGGTTTCTATTTTTAAGATAATGTCCTGTTTGGTTGCATAAGACTTTTCTGAATGCGTCGGCATGAAAGAATATCTTGTTACTTTGTGCATATGATTACTACTTAGCCGGCGAAATTTTCAAAATTGTAAGCGCAAATAAACTCGCTTAATTTTGTTGACTTTTGGTTTTTTTGTCATTTCCTTATTTTCTCTCTACCTAATCGGTCTTATAATTTCTATCTCTAAATACAGAATTGTAGATCGTCAGTGCATACAATAGAACTTTTGAGGTAAGTACCACTAAAGATAGATCGAAATGAGATAAAAATAAATGTTAAAAGATGGGAAAGTATAGGATATCAGACAAAACCCTAGAAAAAGTAGATATAATCCACAGAGGCGCTGTAAACAAAATGTTGGATATTTAAATCCAATGCGAAATCATTGATGATCTATGATTTCTAGACGTGGAAGGTTACGCAATTCATAATATCCACAGTCTGCAAACATTTGCAAAAAGGTATGTGAGTTGTATCCCTGAAAACTTGCTGGCAAGATCAGTTTTCAAACAAACAAATTATGGAGACTTCCTGACTATGACTTGATCGACGATTATATAAAATGAAGCGAAATGAATTGGATTGGATTCAAAAATACACAACCTTACGAAGCAGATTCCTTAAAGGAATTACTTTGAAATTATTTGAAAAAGAATAATGTTGACAGAGATCCATAAACAGAAAGATCCTAGAATATGTTTAAGACTATCACAAGCAACCAGGACAAATGGAGAGCTACGGTTGCCATATTATATTTATAGAGGAATTAAAGAATTTCAGCAGATTACGCTAAGAAGTTTCGTAATTTCGAAGTAATATTTCTAGAAAGAGGGGATAGAAGGAAAAATAAATTCTCGCTTATCTTTCATTTTCTTTTTATAATTTCAGTAATTCGAAATTGATGTGACATTTTGCCAAATGATAGTCCTTTTAATTCCACATCATTTGATTTTCGAGAATTTTCGAAATTCGAAACTTAAGTTCGATTATTGTATAGAAATCATCGAAAATTAAGTTCAACTACTTATTTCATGAGGACCACGGCATAGGCAGATGTGCAAATTGTGTAGTCAGTTTGGTCTATCATTTTCACTATTTCGAAACTTTTCAAAAGAAAACAAAGAAAAAATTTCAACAAAAACTCACATCAAATATAAACAATTTTCGAAAATTTTAAATGTAAATAAAGTAGCCGAAGTAATGGAAGTTAAGTGTACAGCAATACATCTGGGGCTTTCTTAGGCATAACAATAATTAAGGGCAGGTATAGGGGCGACTAGGCCAATGAGACCCTGCGCACATCGTTCACAGAGTAGTTTGTTATGAACCATGTTCTTAAGTTTCCAAGAAAAGGAAAACTGTGATTTTGTAATGAAGCACAATACAGTTAAAAACTCGGCCATATGATATTAAAGCTTCAATCTAAATAGTATTTCCATGCTATCAAAATCTATCATGCTCATAATACTCGTACCGCAAACCATGTCCTGAGCTTACCTCGACGTATTGTGAAAGATTGTGACTGCTCCTGACTTGTACGCTGCGGATATGAAACCTTTACCATATATATTTTTAATACTATCATATAAACTAGGGGAGTTCAGGTGTAATATGCATGGAATTTCCTGAATAAGAAACATTAATATCTATCCCCTCTACTATAGTCTAAAAGATATTCATTTGACCTTAGATAAGCTCAGAAGTACTAGTTAATTTAAAGAGGTGCGTGCTGTTGTCACAACAATCTTAAATTCTGAAAATTCTTGAAGAAATGACACTTAAAAGCAGTCACACAAAATTCAGTCAAATGGGAAACTATAACTGTCATCGACTCATGTCAAAACTCAAAAATATTTCGAAATTGATTTACGAAATTTTTCATAACCTCAAAGTATCCACTATATTATTGCCTGCCGCAAATTAAATTTACATTAAAAAAACAACACGTTTTTTTTTTTTTTTTTTAGTAAGTAATCTTACCAGAAAATGACTCCAAACACTCCTCCTCCATTCTGTCAAACTGGAATGGAAGGAAAAACTTTCTTTCATCGCCTGCGACAGATACATTCTAAAAATGTTTCACAGTAAAACTTCATCCACCAACAAATGCTGGAGAGGCAACATGCAAATTGTCCAAAGTTGTTGAAAATTTCACCGCTGAATGCATACGACAATTCCAGTTCCTACAATACACAGAGAGGGAGGGAACTGTTGTAGAGAAAAAAAAAGAAAACTTTTTTTCACTTCAACTTTTTCGAACCCAATCTCCAACACCCCGAACCCTCGCAAATGTATCGTTTTTTTATTTTTTTTTGCTTGCATGTGACGAAATAAATCGAGTGCATGATTTTGTTTACAAAGGGAACACCCCTACCAAACATAACCCAACAAAGGGAGTGAGCCACCTTGTAACTTTGTTTCACTCGACTTTCTCTGTATACTGCAGACACTTTCATCAATTGATGAAATCCATTATGAACAGAACCCTGAGGAAGTACGGTAGGGGGTAGGATAGAATAAGGAAAGGGGAGGGGGTAATGGAGGGGTGGAATTTGAAAGATATACAGAGTATAGAACGCATTGTGATTCAAGAATTCAAGTATCTGTCTGCTGCTATAAATAAAAGCGCATCTTTTGGCAAAAACTATACTCTATACTCCCTGCGCGCCATCTGTCATTTCTTCTGTCTAATTTTGTTTTGCGAAATATTTCAGTGACTACATTTATACTGTAAAAGGTGCATAGCGAAGTGGTGCTCGGTTCTTGCTAAATAGCTGCTTTTCCTGCGGGTAACGCCTACATTTTACTTAAAGTATATCCTACATTACATACAGACATACATTTAAGTATTATATATACAGAATATATATTATGTATATATATAGCTCACACTAACTGCATATCCTTCTTCTTCACAGGGATGCAACTTCAACTTCTGGCAAAGTTTACTGCACTTGCATTAAGTGCTTTAGTGGAAAAACTTTGTCTTATTGCCACAACAACTCCATTAGTCAGCTATTTAATGATGACTTCTTTACCGGTGATGTTTTGTTCTAAATAAGTTGTACGGGTCTATGCCCCATACTTATTTTCAGAGCTGTAAAAAGGTGGAGTTCTTTCAGGAATTGTTTAGGAATTACATTGCCACGGTGAGTATAAGAAAATCTCTATGTTGTTTTCATTGAGGTCTCAATGTGTTTTAAATTAGCCAACTTTAGTAATGGATTATATGTATAAACATATATGCTTCTAACCAGTAATGCACCCAGGATTTGTCCCAAGTCCTAACAAGTCAGAAAAATAGGGCTTTAAAGCCGCGTCCTGCACCCATCCGAGGACTTAAGGACTGATATTGTAGATTAAAAGGTTTTGTTTTATTTTATCGGACTTTTTAATAATGTACAGACCACATTTTATACGTAATTTGTAAATTATGTTCAGATAACTGACATTCTGGAGGGGGACTGGTCCCGTTCGTCCCCCCTCTCGGTGCGCCACTGCTTCTAACATCTCATTCGATGACATTCAAAAGAAACATACAGACACCTATTTCAAGTTTGTACCATTCGGGGTATACTAAAAGACGCAAAAACTTGTTATCCAACTTGGTATGACTTAAGACCTACCACTTATTTAGGTCGAACGTGGGGTAGTTGTTTTTAATTATACCAACGAAGAGAGACTAGAGCTATTTATGAATATATTCCTCCTCTAGGAATTCAATGTTATCTAACATCGTTACCTTTACCGAAAATCTTAATTTTTCAAACATGGACGCTATGAAATCTATTATCATCCCAAATTCCTTCTCATTAATCGGCAGAAATTTATACGGGATCATGACGATCATGCTCTAAAAAATTAATTCAGGAAGTAGATTCTCGGCCGGAAACAAGCCATAATGATTCTGCGAAGTAGGTGGACTGAGAAGTCATTGAATGAGATAATCTTAATAGAATCACATCAATTGGAGGAAGTGAGTTGAAGCTTACAATATCCGCTATCACAGAATCCGATGAAGAGTTACCTACTGCTGTCACCATATATGTATCTCTCGAGGGAGTAAAGTAGATTCTTTTAATATATAGGATCCAAACATAGAAAAGGCTGCCAGAAAACTGCACACATAAATTACGACTTTACCGAGATAAGCTTAAAAGGAAGGGAAACGAATTAGTTACTTCACTTTCATATGAAGTAAGCCCGCTATTTTGATTTGAGTTACTACTCCAACATTGAGGGGGCTTTCAAGAATTATGATATTTAAGCATTTTAGGACCCTATTGGTAGATGTGCGACGAATGTAGTCAAATGGAAAGGATCACTGCAAATAATAATAATGTCACTAAAATACAATGAATTTGAAATTGAATTCAATCCACTAGGAATTCAAGACTTTCTTAATGTCAATCTAGAAAATATAGTAAAAAACCATTGAACTTATCTAACGCTTCCATATTTTTTCTAATTTTAAATTCAAAAAGGAAATCATAAAATTTTAACCACCATTACTATGCCTGGCTCAATAAAAATAAGGACGAATATCCTTTGAATGACTCGTGCAGACCTCTGCAATTATTTAGCTCGTAGAAAAAGTTGTCTGTGTTGCTGTTTCCTTTCCTGAGCTTGTTAGCCTTGTCACCTTAATGATTAGGTTTTTCATTAAAACAGATGTTTTTAGCACTAGAAATATAAATAGGGTTTCAATGGACCTTAGAACTTGTAGGTATACAAAATTCTTCTTCGATGGGATGAAGAAATTTCATTCACTTTTTTTTTCTGGACTTCAGATGAGAGGGGAAAATGCAAGAGTTATTAGCGAGTTATAGCGAGCTTCACGCTCATATTTAAATGGATGTCCTGCCTATAATGAATTTCTGTCTATTTATTCGACCTACAACTTGTGCAAGAAAAAAATAATTCTTTTTAGTAAAAAAGAAAAAAAAACCGTTTTCCATTAAGACTTCAGATAAGTTTAAGTGTACGGAACAAAGCTGACTGTATTGAATTTTTTTATTTGTGGATATCTTTCATGAGAGCGCCTCCTTTAAAAATGCCACTCTCTTTAAGGACCATATTAAAAAGCCACCTATAATTGTGTATCGTTGTGGCTCTGCATTATAATGCATCATAAAAATAGGTTTATATAAAATTAAAAAAAAAAAAAAAAAAAAAAAAAACCGGTGGCATTAGGTAGATACACGGATCAAATCTAAAGTAACGTTGTGAGGTTTCCAAATCTTGTAAGGAATATTTATCAGGCATTTGGCGGGAAACTCGGTAAAATTAAAAAAAAATGGGATTTCATTTCCCAATTTATTTATTTTGATGTCCTTTAACTAACTGTTATCATCTGAGCTTAAAATCACCTTCATATACGTACATTGTACAAAACGCAAATGTTTTGGGAAAAACTAGCATATTTTCTTAATCACCCTGTAATTCTGAATAGGTTGAGGTTGAGATTGACCCCCCCCCCCCCTCGCCACAAGAGAATTTTATTCCCAACACTTCAACCTATCCTCTAGCTTGTATATTTGGGCGCAGCCTGAAAGCGTATCGAAATAAAGAGCTGCAATTTTTTCAGCGTTTTCCTTGTAAAATCGCTCGTGAGTCCGTCCGTCTGTCTGTCACAGACGTTTTCTCGCAAACGACGTGATATAAGGATTTGAAAACTGGGTGTCTTGTAGATAACAGGAAAACTACAGCTTTTTTTGGTTAAAAAAAAATGTTTTTGTGTTGACTTATATAAGACAGCTCTTGTAGTGTGTAAAAGAAAACGCAGCACCGGCAGGTATCCTTGGAAAATTATGATTTCTTCTAATTAGGAGATAGTCTCGCAAAGGCTCCTGCAAAATATTATATAAAATTCAAAAGTGCGAGTTTGACTTCTATTTCAGTTTAGTGTTCAGATAATGAAAGGATTTGTGTATCGAAAGAAAATTTTGTGAAATATGGTTCACCTAAGTAGGTAGTGAACAAAAAGCTGTGGCAATCGCGTTGTGTTGGGAATATCTTTCTATGCGTGAAATAGGTCGTCCACTATGATGTTCCCAACGAACACTTTGGTCCTATACTAATCTCGGAGTTCTGCTAGGGAATAAATCTTGCAAACTAAAAGTGTCATAAGAAGCCAGATTTTTGTCTCACCGAATTCCCAGGGAATTGCACTAGACTCTTATAAAATTTAGTTTTCTATTTTATCATACTCTCTTAACATTGTTGAAGTCTGCCTGGCTTCCAGTGGTGGAGGGCTCTGCAGGATGGCCTCGAAGGCCGTTTTAGGTGATATGAGTAGAGAACATAATCTTTTCTCAGTGATCGAAGATAGCCTGCAACAAATGACACCTAATGATTGTTGCGACAAATAATGGATTTGGTTTTACTTATTCCCAAGGCAGTGGATGGTCAATCGTTGCACTATAAATTCAGAAGTATTGCAAATTATATATGCATCCAAAATTTGAGAAAAAATATGAAATGCCTACTTAACTTGAAATAAAATATTTTAAATATATTTGCTAAAGGTTTAAGTCTTTTTGTTAACAGTTGAAACTCATTCGTTAGGGGTTTAAATATATTTGTTAAGGGTTTAAAATCATTTGTTCAAGGTTTAAAATTATTCATTAAGGGTTTAAAATCATTTGTTCAAGGTTTAAAATTATTCGTTAAGGGTTTAAAATCATTTGTTCAAAGTTTAAATTTATTTGTTAAGGGTTTAAAATCATTTGTTCATGGTTTAAAATCATTTGTTTAAGGTTTAAAATTATTCGTTAAGGGTTTAAAATTATTCGTTAAGGGTTTAAAATAATTTGTTCAAGGTTTAAATTTATTTGTTAAGGGTTTAAAATCATTTGTTCAAGGTTTAAATTTATTTGTTAAGGGTTTAAAATCATTTGTTCATGGTTTAAAATCATTTGTTTAAGGTTTAAAATTATTCGTTAAGGGTTTAAAATTATTCGTTAAGGGTTTAAAATCATTTTTTCAAGGTTTAAAATTATTCGTTAAGGGTTTAAAATCATTTGTTCAAGGTTTAAAATTATTTGTTGAGAGTGTAAAACCATTTGTTTAGGGGTTCAAATTTATTTGCTTAAAGTTTAATCTTATTTGTTAATGGTTTAAATAAATCTGAGAATGCTATATAAAGATTGACTGGAGATTGATTTTTGATATGAGACTTGATATATAAACATATTTCCCAAGACCTGTGCTCCAATATATAAATTCCCCAATACTGATATAGGAATGTTATATAGGACTACGATTTTCTGGAAATTAAAGTCCTATATACTCACGTTTATAGCACTCATATTCAAGTAGTAAAATTTTCATATAAGACTTATACTCCTTAGACTCATATAAAACAACAAAATGTAGATATAACAAGAACTACAAGATCTATGTGAGAACTTAAATATTGATCAAGAGAGTCATATAGGAAAAATTCCAATTTTCAAGCACATGAAGCCTTAACAATGTTTCTTGGGTCTCCAATTCGATTATTGTGCGGCTAATTAAAATATTCGAAGAGACTGACACCGTAGAATGTCTTGAAGGATCGGGAAGGTCGCGAAAGACTACCATTCGTCAAGATCGGTTTTTTCCTCGTTTTGACGGGTCGTTTCAAAACATCTCCGGATTTAAGACAGAGTGCGCATAACGTCGATATTTCTTCCTCAGTCATCCGACGAAGACTCATTCAAAAAGGAATAAACGGACGCCGATCGGTGAAACAATTATGTCTCCACTGGGCGCGCGAGCACCGTTCATGGACAGAGAATATGTGTCTATTATGAAATTACGTGTTAGAAGACAGCGTCCAAAAATGTTATTAAAATGTTATTAAAAATATTGTAGGAAGTATGAAAGACCGCTGTGTTGAGTTGATCAAGGCCTGTGGCCCTAAATAATAAAATTAAATTGGATCAAATAAACATTAAAAATTTAATTTATTTATTTTAATATTAATTGCATTACTACAAAAGTAGGAAGAAGTTTGAGTTCGTGTAGAGCTTCTAGGAATTTTATCAATTTTATTCCTTTAGTGGAAAAATTCTTACATATACCTCCCTACCTAACTTTCTACTGTAAGTCGTATAATTCAGAATCCGAAGATATTTCCATTGAAAGCTAATAAAACAAAAACACTTAGTGATGTCTCCACCTCATGAATTTATTATTTTTCTGTTTATATATCTAGAACAGGTGAGCATTCCTATCATATTTTTACGAAATATTAGCTCATATCTTCTAGAGTTACACCTTCAAATCGAACGAAAAATTGGTCACGATTCGCCAAACTCAGAAATTTGAATTTAGTATGGAATTGACAAGGAATGTGGGGTTGCTTTCGACTTTTTTTTCATCACTTAACACAAAATTTTATTTCTACTTCCTTTTGTCTGAACGGAGTCGAGCCGAACGGGTTTTCAAATGGAATTCATTCATATAGTATATAGCCCACAGGACTTTTCTAGGATACCTATATACATACAAATAAATATACCTATGTATGTAAGTATGGAGGATGGAGTCAAGCAAAACGTTTGTAGACTCGACTCGAATGGGTGAGAGAATAGTGGGCATCAAATTAATTTTTCATTTTGTTAGCAATAAAAATTTCTTGTCACGTACTACATGTGTTGAGAGGAGCCATTTATAAAAAGATTTGCACATTGCTGTTGTAGGTAATTTCTTTAAGGCACATATTACAAAAAAAAAGAAGAAGTAGAAAAAAATAAAGCAAAACAAAAACACGTTCTCCTCGCAGAAATAGAGATCGCTTCAAGGAAAATTTATGAGTAGACAAAGTGAAGGGCAGAAAATTTCAGGTTTCATTTTCCTATGGAAAACACCTGACGCCCAGAGTATTCCAAGCATATGGGCATTTTTGCTATGTGAGGATAGGAGACAAGTTCACTTATGACAAATGGTATAGGTGAATATACGGCTTAATATAAAGTCTGACGGTATTGCAGTAATTTTTTTGTTTTTGTCTTCATATATAAGTAATCAAAATAATGAATATACTTACTTACGTAAATGTAGATAAGGTTTTGAGTAGATGGATTTTGTAAGTGTGCAAAAAACAAAAAAAAAAAAGGTTGGACTGATCTGGAATAATTTAAAGAACTTTTTAAAAAACTAACTTATCTTCTGCTAGGCTGTGCTAGAGACTAGCACACATAAAAATATATGAAAACAGAATATTGTAGGTTCAGGTGACATCTCTATTTTATTTGTGCCATCAGTTCTACCACTTATAATTCTGTATAAAACGACATGCAATACTCTGTTGTTGGAGGTCAAGAGAGTGAAAAACAAAATTCCGTAAAACTACAAAAATCCAGAAAAATAAAAATACAAAAATCTGTCATCTTATTAGGATCAATTTTGCCACTTCTAATCCCATTTTTTTTTCTTTTTTTTTTTTTAATAAAGAAAGATCTATCTTTCCTTCGGTGTGCAAAAAGCGAAAAGGAAGCCTACTTGGGAGTTCTACAAAATTATATTTCAGATTTTCTGGGCTACTAGCGCGACGTTCGTTCAAAGGAGAACTGGAAAAACACACCGTCCTAATTGAGCGGTATCTATATCTACTATAAAGCATAGGAGGCCTTTGAGAACTGTTTGTATACGAGGAACGAACGGAAAGGGTCAGTTACATTTAAGTCCTTGAGGCCACCTTAAATATTCTAAAATATTCGAAAATACGGATCGTTCTTCGATTATATTTAAACAGGGGACAACACTTCCTGTGTCATAAAAGCTTAGCTTGCAAATAAGGAAATCTAAGTTTTGAACTGCTCTGCTCAATTTCCAGTCCAGAGCTAAATCCCCATCAAGCACTTGTGGTCAATTTAATAACAAAAGGATCAAGGATCACAACATGACTTCAATGGAGGGATTAAAGTCCGCCTTAAGACAGGAACGGCAATTATCTATTCCTGAATGCAGAAAATCTATGAACAAGAATAAGTCTTGGTCGTTGCAAAAAGAGACCTACAAAGTATTAAAACTTACAAGTACTACATAAATGCTATTTTATATTAAGATTGACTTTATTTTTATTCACTTTTCATTTTTTTTATTACTTTCATTAGTTCTTGAAATATGCTTTATACTTTCGCCCAAGGCTGTAGAATGTGAACAAACAAGAACGGGGATTCAAAATGCTTCAGGTTATAGTGAATGCGAGATTAATACTTCAACAAATAATTCTCTATGAATTTTATCGAATCTACATTCCTATGCAACTCGCAACAATGTCTAATTCACGGTCCTGATTTAAATTTAGATATTTTTGGTATCATGTTGTATACGGTGTTGTCCCGTCATAATATGTTGACGATATTTGGCATTTTATAGGAGGAGGGATAGAATGACCCTCTTCTATGAATGATGGTAGTTACAGGTAAATTATTTTATATATTTTATGTTCATTTATCACTAGACTAACACATCGTTGTTCATGGAATATTTTGATTTAATAACTAGAAGAAAAAAAAATTATGTCCGAACTCATGTTTTATATGAATCTATGGTGCTTTAAGATAAAAAAAAAGGGGAATGACTATTTTAGGCCCGATATCAACAGACATAAGAGATGTCTTAAACGATGCATTATTATACTCTGAAGATATTTTTTATTAACAATATTTATTTCAATAAACCGTGGGAAGTTTAGGGGGGTGCCAAAGTTTGATCTAGTACATTTTGGAATATCGAGTACAGAATCCAATTCCTTAGGTCCTGAGAAGAAGTTTAAGTACCCACACTCCTATATTCGGAGGTTTAAATAACCATCCGCATACTCACTTTTTTACGATTTCCCTCTTTTTTATTTGAACTGAGGTACTAGATTTTTTGCACTTTTGATCGACTCTAACTCGGTGAGATTATGTCTGATCGGAAAATGGGGTTCACTGTTAGCCTCATTTCCAGCAACCATGTTTCTCTGCATACTTTTAGGGTGGGGGATAGGAACTCCCGGATAGGGGGGGGGGTTGCAATACGGCATGTTGCATATCAAATTAAAGGTCTCGCCGAATATTATCGGGTGGTGTACTTTTTTCCCGATTTAGAAAACTTTCTCGGGACGTTTTTGTCACCGGAAAACTCACTTTCATGCACTTGGGTCACTTTACACCCCATGTACCACATTTCGTATATATTTTTGCAGTTATTTATTCCATGCCCATTATTGATCTGTTGTGAACATATTTCTCATAGGACCACCATGCATAAATTCCGCACGAGACGTAGAAAAGTCCACTTTTTCACCCAAGAAAGTCGGTCAAGTTATATTCGAACGCAAAAGATTTTCCCCGCTTAATTGAAATAACCATTGCTAATAAAATATGTGCAGAGTATCATAATGCATCATCGTTTAAGACATATTTCATGTCTGTTCATGTCGAGCATAACGTTGTCTGAAAGTGGGCATTTCCCTTTTGGAATTATATCCGGCATTTTTTTTTTATATTTAATTATTATTTTTCTTTTTTCTTTTTTAAATACGTCATCTACGGCAGTTTTCATATCGAATGTATGAATACCACAATCTGAATGTTTATTCCACCTTGTCTTCTTATAAATCTAGCGAAAAACTCTAATAACTACACATTTCCTAGGGATATGAAATTCCCCCCAGTAAATGAAATTTTCGAATCATTTTTCTCGACATATTTAAAAAAAAATTTGCCAGTTGTGTACATGAGCAGAAGGCTGGGTTTTCTAAACTCAAACAAAACTGAAAAAAAAACTGATGTTGATGAGAAATATAAAAAAAAATGTAGAAAACTGAATTGAAATTCCGAAATTCCAATTTAAAAGCATTACAAATTTGGAAGGAGAGGAGCGAGAGGCGATTCGTAATTTTTAGAAAGGTTAAGGGTGCTTTATATGTAACGAGGTGCTTTCAAAATAGAGGATACATTTATTACAAAACAAACAAACAAATTATAAAAATAATTTAAGATCCCTGTAACTTGGTAAGGTCGTACTTGCCAGTTCCACCTTTCCCTCCCCTCAAATCATACAATTTCTTATTTGTCTCAATGAGATGAATAAAACGCATTAATATTAAGTTAATAAATAAATTGAATTAAAAAAAAAAAAACCAAAAAGCTGATATTTTTCAAAAACGATGTGTGCATAATCTACCAAAAATTAAAATATTTTCTTTCTTTTCCTAAATTGTACATCAAAGAAAAGAGATGCTATAATATGAAAGTGACTTTGTCTAAAATTGTAATACCAATTACAGCACTTATCAAGAAGCAGGTAGATGGATTTTCTCTATTTTTAAGCCTCATACTTCGTACTTTAAGGTAGAGTAGCAAAAAATATATTAAAATAATTTTTTCTTCTCTTTTGCATTGAAAATTTCCTTCACTTTTTTTTTTTTATAAAGTCATCTAATCAACCTTCACTAACTTATTAAATTACCAAAGAATATTTTTCTATTTCTATTATATGAAAAACCTCATCAAATTCCAGCAACAATATCCACAAGTTATTCAACACTCCCCTCTTTCTGTCTTACATTTCCTGAAGAGCATTATTCAGTTTTTATCTATGCAGGGCAGCAACACAAATCCCTAATTAGTATGCCTGCTTGCAATATGCAATAAGACTCATAATAAACTCACCAGCCCATCGGGATATAAGCGCCAGACCGACTTGAATCCTTGGTAAAATAGAAAAATTAATTTATAAAACTGTATCCACGGCAATTATGCGTGTACTTCATTAGTACATCCTTAAAGCTATTATATAGGTAGGTACTAGTCTAGAGAGGCTAATATTAGATTTCAAAAGGTTATAAAAAGAGATGAATGGGTAGAGAATAAATTGGTCTGATACAGCATCGTGGTGGTGGTGGTGATGGTAGAGTTAGTAGGAGTAAAATTAGTATACAAAGTTAATAAACTTGAAAAAAAAAAAAACAAAAACAATTTATAATTTACAACAGATTCAGATTTCTATTACAAGGACTACCAAACTTAATGGCTAACTAACTAAAGCTTATAGCTAGCCGTGATTGCTTTTCCTCTCTTTTCCTGTGTGGATAATTTAATTACAAAAAATATTGAAATTGTAAAAGCAAAAAAAAAAAAAAAACAAAACAAAAACAAAATGTTTACATTGCGACATTTTCGTTTTAATTAAATTTTTCATACACAAAAGGACAAGTCGCTTTATTGCTCATCAACGGTTTTGATTGTGTCCTTTTTTGACGAATTATATACATGTGCATATATAAAGGTATAAAATAGACCCACGTATACCAATAATAGAGGGGACAGTAAAACAGTATTCAATCATCGATTTTCGCTTATTTCCTTTATGTTTTTGGATATTAAATGAATTTCGTTTTGTTTTATTGTAAATTTTCAATCGGATGAAAATGATAATGGAAAGGATAGCTCGACGCGGTGTGTTCAGCTGGGCGGAAAATTAATAAAAACAAATTCAATACGCCGTTATTATTGGTTTTAATCTCAATATAAGGTAAATTGCCATTTTTTTTTTTTTTTAATTTATCATTTTTTATTGTATTCTGAGTCTGACAGAGTGACCCACCTGACCACCGTGTGTGTGTGTTTGTGTTTACAATCTTAATGTGGAAAAAATACATTGAAACTCCTTGCAGGGAGCTACTGATGAATTACATTTGATGAACAACTCTGCGGTGGACCAGCATGGAAATCTGCCGAATTGCGAGCAATTATAGTCTGCCTATGACAGGAAGAGAACAAGCGAACTCCTTAATGGCACTAGAGCAGAAATTTAGTATGGGTCACAACGGGTCACTGGCCAATGGGGGACCATGCTAGACGACTAGGTATAGTAGCGAACGATTTCTGCAGGAGCTGCAAGGTCATACAAAAAAATTAAGAAAACTTTTCGTAAAAAAATGTTATCAATTTAAAAAACTGTTGCTAAAACTGCAACTGCAATTGATGAGTGTGCAAAAGGCGTTTCGTATCGGCAAGAACTTAATGGCTGGTTCTTGCTTGCCGTATACAGCAAAGTACAAAGCAAATACTTAGTATTTCGCCTCATATAATTCACACTCAGAATTTTAACTGAGTGCATATACATATATGAGGTCAACTAGACGTATACAGCAATCAAGTACAATCCGTACTGAAGAGTATTAAGTTCTTGTTGATACGAAACGCCTTTTGCACAGGAACTCGGAAGAAATCGAATGCATCCAACACGTTCTTTGAAAGTGCCTTGCTTTGATGAATAAAAGAGGTAAACTTATTGGGTAGCTACTTCTTTTCCAGTCTGGAAGAGCTGCAAAATAAACAGCTCAGATGTATCCTCAGATTTCTAAGGGGAAGCAGAATGGATCTAGGGCTGTTTAACAGGGTATCCCATTAGATCAACGGGCATAGGATAATTGGTGTCAGTTTGACATTTCTGACATTTCTGATTTTTTTACATATTACTTAATAATAGTAAGAAATAGAATAGTCAAATACCTGGGCAAAAGATTTTATATACTCGAGACTCTGGAGTCTTGGATTATTGTGATGAATTGTGCTGTACTGTGCTGCAGAAACAAACGGAGTTATTGCCATAGGAAATCATTTTTTAGGCAAGTTTAATTGTTTCAATAATAAATTATAGTATTGTAAATAAAATAGAAGTGAAGTATAGTTATAAAATTAAATAGCCGTGTCAAAAAAATTTCCAATGCCGGTTTGTCATTGTTAGCTGACGGAAAGTTTATGGTAGTTTATATGATATCAGCCATACAAAGGCAACGTCAAGAAATATTATCAGAAAATAAATGGGGCACTAGAAAAATTCTTAAAAATTTAAAAAATTATAAAAAAAAATGCGGTTTCTTCTATTAAATTTCTTCAATATTTAATGAAGTTTCAACCACTAAATTATCAGCCAGCTCTGACTAAAACAAACACAACGATGGGGTTCTATTGCATGAAGAAAAAAGCTTATATGGGTTTTTACTCATAGCCTATCCTTTTGCTATATAATCAGAGGGGTGTAGATATAAGAGAGAGTTTTATTTTGATGGCTTCTCTTCAACAATGATTAATTTTTCGTGTTTTTAGTGATTTCATCTTTGAGGTTTGTCTTTGGCTATATAAGTTTGCTGTTGTTGTTATTTTTTCCCTCGTTAATTTTTAGTCATTTTCCTTCTGAACTTTTCATTCGAATACGGTTATTGTACTACGCTAGCCACAGCTCTTGATTTTCCTCTGTTGGATAGAGGTATCAGGAGAAGGATATGGAAAAGTTAGAGATATGGGAGAGTGTAAGATGAGAAATACCTAAGATGTGACCTCAGTCGTTTGAAGAAATAATTGACCAGTTTATACTATTTAGATTATCCTCGGTAATAGTTCACTTTGTCGTCATAAAAGGGTAGATTTTAACTTTGAAAATAAATAATATTGGAGGTGTTTGGCTTCATGACATAAATTTAGCGGTGAAAGGTATCTCAAATCCATCAGCGTATTATTTCCAGGGATAATAAAATCTGGCAGATATTAAAGATTACCTGGAGTTTTCTCCAGAAGATTGAAAAAGTATTCTTGAATGGGGGCTATGCTAGCGCCTTCGTATACCATGCAAATCGTATAGAATTTACCATTTTCTCTTCTTTGGAGACTCTGGAAGTATTTCTCGTTGTCTTTTATCTTGATGTATTAGGTAAATAGGGAATATCATTTGCTACATAAGGAAGCATACTGTAACAGCTCTAAAAATTTCCTTATAGAGCTGTAACTTGGTATTTATTGATAGTCCATTTCGAAAGTTTGACTAAAAAGACTGTAAGCATCGTTCATTTTTTGAATAAGAGGCTTAGCGTAATTGTTAAAAGTGTTCGTTGAAGTTTACTTCAAGATATTTTGCGCTCTGACAAGGCTTGATTTTGCCACCATTTATATAGAGCTCTATCGTTTTGGCCCTGGTGACTTTCGTATCGTTTCGTCTTGGGGTTTTTTGCAATTTTTTTTATATTCACCTTGTTTTGGTAGTACCTAGTCAAACTTACTTAGTATCATTTTTGGCTAAAGTGATTTGGCGGCGTACAGTAGGGAATCATCTGTATAGAGAAGAGATGGGAAATTTTCATTTTCAGTTGTTTCGATCTGAATATGTTGAAGATGATCGGACCTATAATGGAACCTTTGTGAACAATTGCTTGGATAAGATTTTCAGATGATTTATATTTTTCGATCTTTACATAAAAATTTCACGAAAATGTAGATTATTCTGATTAGGTGAGTTGGGTATTCGAATTGGATGAATTTAGTCTTCAATACAGCCTTATTTATTATTGAGGGCTATGAACGTGTCGTCAGTATTTAATTTTAAGAGAAATCAAAAATTCAGACTCATTGATTATAAATGTCATCCCTCTTAAGCGTATTTATATTTAAATTTTATAAATTCTACACTAGCTTATATTTGTTAAATTAATCTAGGTAAAAAATGGTACCAACAGCTGTGAATAGTGTCAATTTGACTATTTCACAAGTCTCACTTTGTTTTAGTGAGTAAAATTTTCTGTTAAATGCAGCAGGCATACAATCTGAGTTGTATCTTAGTGAAAAATGAATTTAGATAAATTTCAAACCAGAGATAATGCTTATAGTAAAAAAATAGTCCAATAGTTTCCAGTAAACAAAGATTTATTTTCTATAAGTACAGGTGTGGTTGGCAACTATGAAATGAATTTTCATGACACTTAAGAAATCGAACTTTAAAATGAGCTCTTTAATAATTATGACGGATTTTTTTGGAAAGGTTATTTTCAGGAATATACCGATCGTTTTGTTGAAAAATATTTAATTTTCTAGAACATTGCTCGACGTTTCGGGTCCAAGTGCGGCCCTTCTTCAGGAGCTCTATACATATAAATGACATATGAGTTCAAGCTTTTTTATAAAAAATTCTAAATATAAATATTTTAATACCTTATTTCTGTCTATGGCGCGTATAAATAGTTCTTAAAAATAATAATAAATAACACATAAACAACACAGAAAATAAATTACAGTAGAAATACATTATTAATAAATTAAAATAAACTTAGAACAGAAAAGACAATTAACTGGCTACAAGGACGATATATAACTAAGCGATCGTTGAGAAAATGTTTAAAATTTTATGACTAATACTACGGTTTTAGTTTATTCAGTATGTGTTTATAGTCTTTATTTATTAGTTCTGTGTCCTGCCTTAAGTTTATAACTTTGTTTTTGTTAAGGTATATGTGGCATGCTTCTTTAAGTTCACGTTTTTTTCTATTATTTTCCATGTCGATTATTTTTGTATTGTCGGTGTATTCCTGAAAATAACCTTTCCAAAAAAGTCCGTCATTCAAATAACCCGATCAAAAACATAAGGCCAGATGGAAACTTATCAGCTGTAAACTCATTTAATAATTATGTAGTCCATGAACTATTCAAATTCATGTGCATACCTTACAAATGACGTAACTAATGTGAACTAATCAGTTTAAAGTGTTATTTAACCTTATTCAAAGGTTTCTTATAGGTATTTTTCCCACAGACGGGAATCGAGCATACACTTGTTAGAATCGGTCAAAGATGAAGAATAGAAGAATTTTTCAGAACTTTTATTTTTAACCATTCTAAATCAAATCATAAATACAAGAGGAAAAAAACAAGCGCCCCCGGACGAGGCGATTGTTTTTTCCTCTTGTATTGTGATTTGATTTAGAATCTTTAGCAAAAAAAAGTTCTTAAAAATTCTTCTATTCTTCATCGTTTCTTGCAGAGGAAATGTAGTTAGCTGACAATTCTGTATGATAATATCTTCCAATTTCGAGGTGTTTAAGTCAAGTTTTCTTCTATCTTTCTTTCTTCTAACATCCATTTTTTGGGCATAAATGAATGTCGAGAAATATAAAGTTGGAAATATTTTTAAAAATTAATAAAAAAAAAAACTTAACGCACTGCATTAATAGCCGTGTAAATAAGAATAATTACCTATTACAATTTATGGTTGTCTGTAGCACAGATATAGCTCAACTCATAATGGTGTCAACTTTAAAACTAATTTAAATAATTAAATTTCCATAAAAATTTTAAATTATTACAGAGTTGAGATTTGCGTAGTATAGGACAAAGTGTAAGATCAATTAAGCAATTTATAGCGTATGGAATCATAACTCATATGTACATAGGTATGTTTAGTACGTAACTATAAGTAGCAATCCAGGAAATAAAGAATTATAAACGACACATTTGTGTGGGAAGAAAAAATAGTTGTCACACACAAGCTACGAACATCCGACTTTTCAATTGTCGTCTACTCAGTTGACTGGTTTTCACCTGACTATAATTTCGTATCATCATTATAATAAAAATTTTCATTTCGAAATATTCAAAATACAAAAAAAAGAAAATACAAAAAAGAATAAGTAAAATAATAAATAAAAATCAATAGAAAAAATCCTGGAATAACTATAATTTAACAAAAACCATTCCATAGTTTATAACCTTTCTTTTCAGAATATCCTTTCCATTATATACTCTCTCATATTTAATCATAAAAGTTTGAAGGACCCCTGTTGTTTTGAAAGATAATGTGCTCAACCTATTTCAAGAGTCAAAAATAAAAGATTGATGTCAGATGTAAATACAAACACACACACACACACACACAAACAAATGCATACAGATAACAGATAAACATGTCCGAGAATATATTTCTACATCAAACCATCCACAAAATAGGTGTGGAGAAGAAAGGAATATAGTCTTAGAATATAGGTATACAATGAAAAACTTTCAGCAAGATATCCTTTATATCCTTTGAAATTGAACCTCAAGTGATATTTTAGAATTTTCAGATCTACTATATTATCTCTATAGAGATAGAGAGAGAGAAAAAGGGTCGTGTCCGTCCATGTCCTAATAGACAAAAACTTTGATATTATCTGAGACTAAAATTAGTTTCGGAAATAGTTTATGGTCCAAGAGGATACAGCAAATATTTTCCAGTCAGATAATACTCCCGGGTCACAAGTTTTATAAGAACAATTATGAAAATTTAAATTATAATTGCATTAAGAAATAGAAAAAATTCTAAGGTTACAAAAGAGATTAGACATAAATCAGGATTAGATTAAAATGTAAATCACTTATAAATATTATTTATTATGGAAAAAATGTAACCTATATAAATCCACATCCGTTTTCGTGGCTGTCACAAGCACTATATACTAACATACATATTGTATGTAGGTATAACATAACACACCACAGCACATTTTCGATATTTATTTAACCTTTTTTTCATATCTGCACTTTACGCACACATAACTTGATTAGCATATATATATATATAAAAAAACAAAAAAACGATCTCATAGCGCGATATCCATATTTTGTGGTGCACGATTATGCAGACCCACCACCAATGGGTTGTAGTATAAGGTGAATTCCTCCTTCGTCGACGATAGGTAACAGGAACAGGAACATCGGTGGTGTTTGTCGTGATGTTGATAGCGGTGACTAGGTTGATGGAATCGACCGTCACGGTATCCAGTAACGGCGGCGGCGATATATGAATTTACTACGGCTACACTACACCGGAATTGTTGAAAAACCGAACACACTACCCGTTGTTGTGTTATATCCATCGATTAACGCCGTATATTATATAGGGTGATGATGAAAAATCGCGTTTAAAAATTTTCCACGTGACTACGATAGATCTCGTGCGCTCCTTTTGAAAGCGAAAAACCACAGTTCTAATAGAGAGCCCTACACACTCCCAACGTTTTTTCTTTCGTCGGGGACCGGAAAATTATTTATCCACACACGAAAATTTAAATTTTCAAAATCGAATAGCATACAAGAAGTTTTCCACGACCGCACATTACTTCTATGTTTTTTTTTTATTTCATTTATTTATTTATTTTTTTTTTTTTGGATTAGCCGAGATTACAAAGTAGTTGGTATTTATGCGGGGGCCGGAAACGGGCCAAACAGGCACAAATTCGTTTAAGGAGTAAAAACATCGAACAAAAAAAAATATTTTTTCCTTTTTTTTGGGTCGTTTTTTTGTTATTTTGGTTTTTCTTCTTCTATTCTCGAGATGATATCCTTTGCGTTTTTTTGTTTTGTTTTTTTTTTTGTTTTTTTTTTTTATATGTAGAATTATTTGATAACCAAAAAAAAATCCCCTTGTGATTATAAAATGACCGCGACGTGCTTACATCATCTCGATCCCGAAAATACTAACTTGTGACCAAAAAGCTAAGGGATTGGTTGAGGTGGGATTTTCTACTATAAAGAGTGGTGAGTTAACTTTTTAAAATATGCCTTTGCGGTGAATTTCCCTTATGTTGGAAAAAGAAAAGCTCAAGTATTCCTCTATTACCATGATATAGTAATAGTATTATTTTTGGTACTAGTATTTTCATAGCAAATTGTTAGGCCGGCAGTAAATTAAAGAGAAAGAGAGACAGAGAGAAAATTTACTTCACCTTACAATAAGAGAAACCTGTAATTTTACTTGGGAATAATTTCCTAATATAAATATTCTCCAGTATAAATGTGGTGAAATATTCACCATCTTTCTCTTAGTGGTGTATTTTCTCATCCTATGATATGTCCTTCCTGAAGGACCAAATAGGAAGAGACTACTACATTACCCATGGTGGAAAATTCAAGTTAACTTCAACAGGTAGTCGTCGCCGTTTTGCTCCAGGATACTAACTGAGCTTTTCACTAAATAAGTTAATTTTCATATTTAAAGCCACAGAGGGATGTGTTCAAGGAATTTAAATAGTTTCTCGTTTTGATCATTGTATGTTTGTTTGTATGTATGCATGCAGGAATATATATGTATGTATCTACATACATATATGTATAGATTCATAGAGAAAATAGGTAAATTAAGTTTGTTGCATACAATTTGGAAATTTCGGGATGCAATTTCAGTTAGGCCAGTCACTAAGGCAGAAGAGCAAAGTCGGGTATAGATGAAATGGTTAATTTAGTTCGGTTAGGTACTGTTCTGGCATAAGATATGTGTGGCAAGGATGTGAATGTTTAATTGCCTAAACAATGAGAAATTTGAGGAAAATATTTAATTTTTGATATTTGTCATAAAGGATATACTTTGATGATGATTTGGTCAGTTTTATTTTTGTGTATTAGTATGGGAATAATTTACGTTTGAAAAGGATTTAATTTTAATGTTTCTGCATTAGTGTACTTCGGCAGGGCTTTCTCGATAGAATAACTCCAAAGTGTTAGATCTTATTGAACGCTACTTGTGATTTAAGTACTTTGTAGGGATATAAAGGGTGTTTTTTTTTTAGAGGTATAAAAATTTAAGATGAAATAAAACACGTAAAAATAATGTTAATGACCATGGTGTTGGCTATATTTAAAAGATAATTTTATATCATTCGAACTGAAACATGATCCTCAACATAAATTTGCAAAATTACTAAATGTCAGTATTTTAGTGATGTCGTTGTTGAATTAATCAGTTTTGTGTACCCCGTATTAACTCAAGCGTTATTCTGGCGTAAATCTATTCATGATGGAATGGCAAAGCGTACTGCCCACAAACCAACTGTCAACTGTCAAATTGGCAGTCACTAGAAACAGTGTTGCCAATTTCAAAACCAAACTTCATATCCTCACTCTATGATAATGATCCTCGAATCCGTTGCTATGTTGCGGCTCAACATAATCAAAGGCTTGGAGTTTTTACACAGTTTTATTCGTTTATCTTACTACCTACCATTTATAACGAAATATTTAATCGAAATCAGTTTTTCATGTCAAATTTAATAAACACTAAGTCTTTAGCTTAAGAGAATCATTTTTTTTTTAAATATAAAAAATAGTTAGTTATTTGGGGATTTGTTCAGCTATAATATTGAAACGGAGGGAAGAAGGAAAAAAGTTAGAGACCATTGGAAGGTACCCCCTTATCGCAGAAAAGACAAGACGCATATAAAACGTAATGTGCCTTAAGGCTGAAAGGTTTTTCGAATTTCTGAATTTTTGACTAAAAGAAGAGATACTTTGAGTTGAGAAGGTATAGTCTCATATTTTTTCGTATTAAATTTATAGCCCTTGCTATTTGAAACATATAGGCGCTTGCATAAAAGTAGATTTTCTAATATCCTTTCTAGTTATGTTTAAAAAATTCGAATTTCGAAAATTTCTTTCATAACAACTTTTGAAAATCCCAATTTAATTTTTTTCATGTTTTCTGCTTGAAAATTACATCTAACTAGGATAATAATATGATGATATCCTTTTTAATCCTTCAAAAGAAGAATTTAACATTTGGATCCGCCCCCCTCCCCCAACTTGTTTAATTTAAAAAAGAAAAATTTTGATTATTAACTATTTGAAAAAGGGTACCCCAAAAAAATCAGTCACACATAGCTAATATAATAGATAAATAATAAAGTTCTAAGAATGGATCCTTGTGGCACCCCGGTTTGCATTGGAAATAACTGCGGAACAGAAAAATTTGTGTAGTTTCCATTAAAAGAAAATGTAGATCTAAATGGAAATAATTTAGTATAATTCTAGAGAGCTCTCTTTCAACAAAAATTTTGAATTTCTATGAAATGGCGTATATTATTATATCTTAAGTCAAGCCTTTCAGAGCAAAGCTAGAAAAATGTTGAATACAAAAAAAGTCTCTGCATTCTTCTATCAGTTTTGGCACGCATTTTAATCTTTTATATTTTGATAAAAACTTTGTATCATTTTTTTTTTTTTGTCTAGACGGAAGTGATTTCAATCCTAGGAATAGATGGCACAAGACTATTTCAAATAATATGAAAATATGAACGAAGGAATCAACACTTAAGGATCTAGAATTATTAGACCTATATATTTAGCTATATTTTGCTAAGCTAATACAGCTTTGTAGGCTAGTGCTAGTGGTTTGAGTAATACTCGCTTGTGGTTACGAAGATAGTAGTTTAGTCTTGATACAGTAGTGACTAGCTACACGGTTGTTACTGGCTTGAGTAATACTAAGTATCATTTGAACAGTAATGTTGGAGATCTTGCCGTAGTTTGATTGTAGCAACAAGGTTACCAATAACCGCTATGTCTTATTCTGAAGACAGAGAGTTAGTTCAGGAATAGTATGAACCTATGCCAGCTGCGGTAGGTAGTAGTGATGTAACCTGAAAAAACTTTCACCACGGCAGCAGAAGTTTCAACTGCTGGATGTTCTTGCTATCACTGACCCTATGACCCTATGTCGACTTGATTGCTGATACGAATTTGGTTGTGATGTCATTCGGTGCACTAGCAAGTACATGCGACTCGCCAGTAAGTGCATGTTAGCTAAAAGATGCTGTAAAGGAAAAGCTATTTATTTTCAATAAAGAAAAAAAGAGTATCGGTAATGACCTAGTAAGTCAAACTCTTGTGTTTGCTTAGGTCGCCAGAGATTTTGAGTTTATTCTCCTTATTCAAAAAAGATTTTGGTAGATTTTAGTAAACAAATTTATTTTCTTGAACTAAACACTTCTCAGTTTTCGCATTTGTTACATTTTTTTTTCCTTTTTCACTATTCTCGGAGCCCACCTAACTAAATCCTTTTGTCATCAGCAAGATAAATACCTCAAGGTATTTTTAACAGCAGTTTTTGCAATCGAAAGTGTAGCCACATGTTATTTATGAATAAAAAAAAGAAGCAAAGCATCAAGACGGCTACCTTGTGGTACTTCTGGCAATAACCTGAATATCCTAGATTAAGCCTTTCCAAATTTTACTGTCAACAGTCGGTCGGTCGCGGTTTGAAATAAAAGAAGACGATTAAAAGAAATTCCCGTGGATTCTAATTCCGACCATTGCCTTTGACCTACCACAAGGAAGTAGAACAATCTACGGTTGACATGCACATAAATGGCGCACTTTATAGGGTCCGATAACATTAATTACTTACAGATGGAGACAAAATTCTTTTGAAAAATTTTCGTAAAATTAAAAATATCTCAAATCAGATGTTATAACACAATATGTGTCACTAAATTATCAGTGCAGTACTTCTGCTGAAATATGCTTTGATGAATTTTTGAATTTAATAAATATTAACAAGTACAAAGGAATTCAAGAAATTTTTACTTTTTTTTTTTTTACAATAATTTCCACAGTTTTTTGCTAGGAAAACAGAATTCTTCTCGAGAAACCATATAAAAAAAAAAAAAATCTAATGAAAAATCTCAGAATTAAAAATTTCTAAAGCCTACACAAAATTTTTCCTTGAGCTGAATGTTTCTGGCATTTAACTGAGGATAAAAAAACGTTCCAATTTAAGTCTGTAAAAAATTATTTAAATCCAAACTTTTGACAAAGTTACCATGAAAATTACATAATTGTTTTCTACTAAATTTTGAAAAAAAAAAAAAAAAAAATATAAGAAAAAACCACCATCTCAAAAAACAAAAAAAAAAATCAAAAAATTTCTCCAAAGAAATTATGAAAAGCTTAAAGACATCTCCTCCTTCCTACCCCTAACATAAAGTCCTTTTCTATATTATCATTTCTTTACTCCAGTCGAAGAGAACAAAAATCACCACATTGGACGTATACATAACATGGGAAAAACATTATTCACCACAAAAGTTTTAATATGCTTAAGGCGCATGATCCACGTCTCCAGTCTCCAAACATTACAGTAAATTTGTAAAATGAGGTGAAAAGCGTCTCAAAAGTCCTATACAAAAGCATAACATCATCTCCTTCCCATCATGTAAGGTGAAATCCTTTAAGTGTTTAGGATAGAAGACCTGTTATATTGTTGTAAGGACCATTTCACATGCCAGACTAGAAACATATCAGTATCCTTTCGTTAGCCGCCGAAAGTAGGTTGTCGATATGAACAATGTTGTTGTTGAGAAATATTCCTATTGTGGGGGGTATGATAATGACGACAAAGTCGATGACGACTAGTATTTTGCCGCCCGCGTTTTCTATAAATTTGTGTGGTGTATGAAAAGTGTCTTATGTTCTCGGGTTCTTGAAGGACTTGCCGGGACGATTGTAAGTCATGAAATTTGTTTTAATGTTGCACGGGTAATCAAAAAGGTGAGCTGTAGCCACAATTTAAAGGTGTGATGTATTTTGTATTTGCTGCTGCTAGCTACTATTAATGAAGATTATGTCGGGTTTATTGTATAGGGGAGTGGATTTTATATTGCTTTTATGATGGTGTTTTGGTAGTTTTATAACTGAAGTTATAGTGTAAGATGCCATTAAATTTATAACTCTATTTATATATATACCGTCAACTGTTTTAGGGTTTTTTTTTCTATGAAAATACGTTTTAAAAAAATGTGTCTTCGAAGACTTTTATTTAAATAATGTGCGCGAGTGTTATATATTTTCTATACAAATGTAGGTATGTTTTCTCCGAATGCATTTAATCAAATCCCATATGGGAAATTCAATCAGAACAAAAATAACTGAAAATTACCTGTGTTGTGTACAATTGGGAAAAACGCTGGGAGAAATCTGACTCCAGCAAGGGAATTACATTTTCACATCTCGGGGATTATTCAACATTGAATACAGTAGTACGGTGGTTGTGTTTTACAAAGGACATACATCCCGAAATCTGTACAAAAATAAGCCTCTATCCTTGTTATACACTATGTTGTGTGGACGATATATATATATAAAATAGTATAGCTCACATTTTAACATTCATGAGATTTTATTCCGGGATATGTTTATACGATGGAACACGAATGTCCGGATCACTGGTGCCATAAGCTGTAATTGGAGGTGACGTTGAATATGAACTGTATACACACTCCCGCCACACTCCAGTCCTCGGCATATTACAAAGGTAAATTTATTTATATATATTTTCCATTTTCTGTGTTATCTAGTAGCGATTTGTATAAATTATATACGTTCTGATGATTTCAGTTTCTGAATCCTTTCTCTCAATTTTTTCTGTGTTTTTTTTTTCTCCATTTTTATACATATGACTCTGGAAAGGGGTGACGTTTGCTGTTTTTTTTTTTTTCTGTTTACTATATTCATTGCGGTTGAACGAAACTGGATTTTAACGAGTTGCAAATAGAGCGTTAAGTAAATAGATTTCTCTAATAGTTGTGATGAGATATTTGGGGATATAGTTTATTTTCTGTTTGTCTACAATTTAGTTTGTGCAAAAGTGAAATGGAATAATATTTAACGAAGTTAAAAAAAAAAATAAAGCCATTTGATGACTCAATCAATTTTATGATCGTTTATAGTGTTATTCTAATTTGTTTAAAAAATAAAACACAACAACTATCGAAAATATTATTTGCAGCCTCAAAACAAGCCAGGTTATATAGCACTGCCATCATACATATGTAAGATCAGTGATAGAAAACAAGAACGGATCTAATATAGACCCCTATGGCACACCAGAATACTTTGCAAATTGCATAGCTCAAAATTATTAAGTTCTTCTGAACAATAAAATCGTAGCCATATAATTGCTATAATTTTTAGAACATCAGTGGTATAAATATGTGAACACATCGATAATTTTAGTAGTGCTAAGATAAATATTATTATTAATTTATTGCAAAAGCTTCGTTTCATTTCCCTCATATATTTTGAATTATGAATGAGAATAGTGCGAAAAAAAAACATACAGTAGATATATTTGCTTTATCGTAATGTGTATGCGAATATAATTCTTATTTAAATTACACTGATGAAAATTTGAGCTCTGTTGTTTGCATCATAATTATTTTGAATTTGTGGCTGTAAATTATCGACTTAATAGTTTAATGTTATTTTTTAAGTCATGTGAGATATATGGTTTGAATCACATACAAAAATGATGAATAGTCACAAAAAAAGAAGTGTGAAGCGCTTAAAAATTGGATGATCTGATTTTAAAAATACACACCCCGGAAAAAACTTCTTTAAAAACTGTCATTGAATCACACGCCCGATGCAGTGTGGTTGATACCTTTTGTTGGACCCAAATGTCTTCGAAAAGTATGTAATTCGTCCAATTTCGGTATTAAAGACTAGTTACTATATATAGCTCAGACGTTCACTAGTCATGGACAGACACCGTGTTACGTTATGATCCAATCACGTACTTCAAACTGTGCCTTTTTTGATAATATAAAGGTAGGTCTGTTCGTGTACTGATGAAAGTACAAATTTGTAATTTCTAAGTTTTTACTCGAAGGCGTTCCGTACTCGAAAATTGAGAGAGAAATTGTTGACGTTACTTTTGTCAGAGTTTTGACTAAAGATGAAACGGATAGTTGTTTTGCCGGATACCGGATATCTGACAAGATTCGAAACCGGTAGCCGAATATTCAGCAGCTCATTGTTGTAATAAATGTCGTGATCAGAGTTGTCAACCAAAATTTAAAATTAGCTTGAAATCTTGAATTTAACCGAAATAAATATTGAAAAATGTTGAGCAATAGTAAAAGTAAATATCTTAGAACGTTATTGATTTCATTTTTTGGTGTAGGTTTAACAATTTTTATTTTTAACACAAATTACGACTCAACAGTGGTACTTAATGGAGCAGTGTTTAAACTATTGGAGGAAATAATAAAAATTACTACTTTTGGGTTTTCCTGCATATCCGAGGTAATACTCCATGTTGTTGCATTAAAAAAGTACTTGGACAAGGATAAGACTACCCAAAGAACACCTAACTTATCTCAAGAAGGCTCTCATGTGAGATAAGTTAACTGAATTGGAAAGTTGTTTCAACTAACAAATTAGGACAAAATTCAAATTAACTTATTGCAATATTCCTAGACCCAAGATTCAAGACAAAAACGATTTGCGAGAGCACTTGAAGCTGAAAGAGACCGACAAAAGATTTTATTAGAGTATGTAAAAATTTCTTGTGATGAGTCCTCTAATAGTGGCATAGTTCATCTATTTCTCTATCTCCAACGCCTACTAAAAGAAGCAGAGGAGATGATGAAACCTAATCAAATGTCACTCGTGAATCTCACGACACATTTTGGGATTGTTTTAATGAAGTGGCAAATGAAAATTATAGTCAAGAAAAAAAAAACGCTATTGCATGTGAGATTGACTATTACTTGAATACAGTTCGAATCAATTGCAGTCGGGACTCTTACATTTGGTAGTCAGTTTATTCGATATACATATGTAGTACCCACATTTTACAATGTTTGCCAAATTGTATCCTTGCAGTAGCGTCTATAACGAAAGACTTTTTCCCGAGATTGGTAGTCGGCCCTATTTACGAAAATAAGCTAAATCGCTTGTTGCCGGTAAATGCAGAGAATTTAGACTTTATTCACCATAATTTACCACATGTTAATTTTGAAGTACTAATTTTGTTCCTTCTTTATTTAAAATAAACGGTGTCTATATAAGTTACGTGGTATTAGTTTATCTTACAATTCTTTATGTGTTGTAGTTGATTTTACTAATTGTCGTAGTTTTTAGAATATCTGGTATCCGACTGAATATTCAATTATTATCCGTTATCCGGCCGCTAAATAATTTAATCCGGATACCGGATATCCGTTTCATCTCTAGTTTTGACAGCTCGCCACCAGTTTTTAGTTATTTTTTAAGTTTATTTACCTTAAAAAAATGGAAAAACCTGCTACTCCTCCTCTAGTAGAATATTCTCCAAAACCATTTCTACATATTCAAAGTGGTAAATTAAATTTGTTTATTAGTACTACAGAAAGTAATTCTCCGGTATACATATTTATTTCAAATAGGAGAACAATAATTAAATAATTTAAATAATAAATCAAGTAATCCACTTTAATTCTTTGCTGTTGTTACACAAGTAGTTTTTACTCGAAGTCGTTTGCATACTTTACAAGTGTCACTCTCAATTTCTCCCTTTGAAAATGTACGCGAATAGACCGGGTATCTCATGAATATGGTGAGGATATTCCTTTCACCAAAAGCGCATATTTTATTTATTAACATATTCAGTCACACAAATTAAAATAATCTTCATCACTTTTTTTTAATTTTAAGTGAAAATCGTCAATTTCAATATTGAGCTGTAAAATTCTTTAGCGGAATTCCAAACTTACGAAATAGTCAATTCTGGCACCTGAATCATTTTTAAGTCTAACGACGAAATTTGTTGGTTGAACCCCGCCTTATTTTCGTTGACGAAGACACTTATCTTTCCAATTTCTATATTCTTAGACGAACGGATATTTCGTGGTCTTCCACAGATTTGTTTATCTCAATTTATATTAGTCTGTTCAAGTTGGACCGCAAAATGACGAATTTTATGAGCAGTGATTGCCGGATGATTATGAAAACTTCCATGAAATCTATGTTGCATTAAAGTCAATCATGTATAATTATGTGAAAATATAATCCCTTTTATTATGCCTCAAGACGTATATTTCTCTATTATATAACAGATTTATGGGCCGTTTGGGCTTCCGTGGTTGGGATATTTCATCTCATTACCTCGAAACTAAAAACAAAAAAACAAAAAAACAAAAGAGAGAAAAAAATATATAAATTTCGTATCTGTCAACTAATTACGTACACAGCTATTGAATTTCCACTGACATTAGTCACCATTTACAAAAATTATACTTTTTTTTCGATAGGATGATGCTTTTTCGACGCGTCTTAAAATAAATTTTAAGTGTGAATTATATGAGGCGAAATACTAAGTCTATATATGAGGTCAGCTTGGCTGTTTGCTTTGGCGTATACGGCAGGCAGGAACCAAGCCGTACTGACGATTATACGGTTATTGCTTATATGAAACGCCCTCTTTTTGCAATGAAATTTCTTTTTTTAAAGATTTTTCGTTTGCATAAAGAGTTTTTTCAACTGAATGCTCGAGCTGCAGACTTAGCAGCAAACTGAGTCAATCTATATTGACTTATTTCGCTATGAATTTTCATAGCAAAACTCAATGTAAAGACCACTATAAATGATTCTGCAAAGGTCTCAGAGAATATAGCAGCAACATTTCATTCCCGAGCTTATTTTAATACTTAGACTTTCTACTTTGTCCAATACCGTTGGGGATAAATCCTGAAAACCAGAGGTATTTGCAATAAAATCGGAGCTGATTCCTGATGGACCAGACCACTCTGATATCCTAGATAAATTAAGATTAAGTTTTTCTATACTATGATCTTGCAAAAAAATGGATCGCGACTAAATAAAATTAAATGCTGTCAGAATTAAGTTGAATCTTCGGGACATTCTGGAATTTGAGCACGATATCAGTAATAATGCTGCTAACTGGTACTTGCTAAGTTTAGTCACACGTTTCTCTGTGATTCAGTTTTAAAACGCTTTGAAGTAATCGAGTAGAGTCAGAGTAGTGAGTACATTTACATTAATGGCGACTCTGATGCCTTTTGTAGGATTTAGCAGGGCCATTTAACAGGTATGGGATGCTCGGAGGCCTGATTACCTGTCTGTTATAAAATTCTGCTTTGTTGCATAGTCTGCCAGATCATATTTTTTCCAATACTACAGAAGGACAACACAAAATGCTATTGGGACAATATTCAGACAGGTTGATGGTTTTTTAGTAATAGCAAGGGTTATGACATCCTCCAGAAATAACGACGGGTGATAAGTAAAATTTTTATAAAATAAGGAAACAGAAACAAATTATTGATGCGAACAATATTAGACTTAACGGAATAATCATAGTGGCCCACACAATTCAAATTGAAAGTTTCATCTTTGTTTAAGGTGCAGCTACACGGCGAGAGACTTCGGAGACACAAAAAATCTCTAAAGAGACCTAGTTTCTAGAGACTATTTACGTCTCCGGTGTTCCGTCGTGTATTTTAAAACAAGCAGGTCTTAAAGTTCGGTCTGCGAAAGTTGTACATTTGATGTCTTTTTAGTTAAGGGTAGGTTACTGTTCAAGACGATGAAATATTCGATTTTTTTTTTACATAATTAGCATCCTTAAAGTCACGTGGGTAAAAGGATATTTTCATAACTAAAATGTTTTAGAACTCACAGCCTCTTGAGTGCGGAACCGTCCGCCGACTAGAAAACAGGTAGCTAAGGCGTTCGAAGCGCGCTTGTTGGGGAGAACTTTTCTCGCTACCTGAGGTACCCTCATAAATTTCGGGAAGCCGTAGACCTTCAGATTCAGTATAATCAGTTCTTGAAGGAAGAAGAAGGGCCACTGTATGGTGCTGGAATAGCTGGAGTAAACTGCCAAAGATTTTTTTTATAACGTTAAACTTTATATGAGTTTTTCTGGGAACAAAATTTTTCAGCGCGCGGGGCGCTATACAGCTTCAACGGATGAATCGATTCATATGAATTTTAGCGCAATTGAAAGGAAATTCAATTTGCGGGGCCATCAGGAAGCGATTTATGTGAAAAATTAAATTACAAAAAGTTTTTCATCCGTTGAAAAAAAAACAGGACAAAAAATGGATTTTTTTTTTTCAAACGGCTACCATCTTTATATTCAGAGGCTTTTTTGAAAACGAAAAACGGCAAGCCCCCCAAATTTTATCAAGTTTAATCATTTTCAACCCTATTTGTTTCGAATCGATTGGCAGAGCTGTGGAGCGCCTCGCGCAGTCCAAAACCCGCCGTGCACAGTTTTGTTTGATGGGTGCTGGGGTCGCCATTTTGGATTTTTTTTTTATATATAAAATTAGAGTTTACTCTCCATTTATAGAAGAATAAAATACGTTAAAATCCATTTTCAAGTGTTTATTTTATGTAGAAAAAAAAATTCGAAAGTTCATGTATTTTTCATGCCTCTCGACGGTAACCTCCCCTTAAGTGCAGGAAAAGGAATAAAGTGGAGTGAGGTTAAAAAAAAAAAAAAAAAAAAATGATGGACTTGGGCGGGAAATAGAATTCCGGTTAATTAAAAAAAAAATTTGTTTATCCTGTAAAATTTGTACACCAAGGATATATTTTTATAGATAATTCCTTCTAACAATTTCTTGTTTGACAATGTACAAAAATTTCACAATTCGTGTATACACTTCGGAGACGTGTTTCTAGTTGACTTTTTTTTTTATTATGGTCTCCAGACACCTAAATTGTTGGTCTCCAGAGACAAAAGTCTCTTGCCGTGTAAACATTTCGGAGTTTTTGTTTTCTGTATACCGGAGACTAGAGACCAAAAGTCTTTCGCCGTGTATCTGTAGTATCTGTAGTAATGGTGTAAAGAAATCGCTTGCTTTATGAATAGAAGTGATGTCAACTTGAGCAGGGGAAAAATAGTTGTTTAAACTTATACAAGTCAAATTCATAATTAGAATAACTATTTAAATACATTTGTATATTGTCAGCATACATAAATACAAAAATAATATAGGTTCAAGTATAGATCCTTGGGGAACTCCAAAAGATATAAGAAACGCTCCAACCAAACATATTTTGGTTCACCTTAACTGACTAACTGGGTCCACTTAAGCATCCCTTCACATAAATTCAATGTTCGATTATTGCATATAAATCTAACCTCAAGCATATATAGATGTAGTTGTAGAAACTGCGGAAAAGGGATTATTAAATTAATTTCAATGGTTATTAAGATTGGAAAAATCTCCTCCAATATATATACATACCGCACAAATTACGAAAATTCTACCACAACTTTTATATGAGACGTTCACAGTTTTATGCCAAAATGAGTATACGTTTGGCGGACCTTATGAAAGGAGTTCGCTCCATTATGAAATATTACAAAAAAAAAAAAAATATGTATATATGAAAAAGTAAAGCTAAAGCACGATTGAGTCATCCGCGAAAAATCCTATTAATTTTAACTCAACACATTATCAACAGTGAGATGTGATTGTTAAATAGGTTGTCAAATGTTATTATTTATATTTTCTTTATTATATTTATTATTATCAATGTAATGAGTGAATTCCTATTGGATTCTCGTAACAAATCAGTCTGGGTATGTATCTTTTCGTAGCAGTTTTTCTTCTGAATTTGTGTACCGATAACATGTTCAAAAGAGTTGAATTAATTCACATGATTGGACAATTAAAAAATCGTTAAAGTGCAGTTAAAACATTTAATTTCATCTTAGACATTTTCTCCAGAATTTTTTCCTCGAATCTGTCTGACAAATGCCAATATAACATGAGCTATTTGTGAGCTGAAAGTTTTTTTTTTTTTGTATCGTTCCCGGATCCTGTATTCCTTGATAAAATCTTTCTTTATTGGTACATCAAAGTTCGATGATGGAGGAATTTCAAAATTTGATGGAAACCCTCGTCGTCTAGGATGAAAATCTAGTACAACCCAACAATCTTTAGTTTCAGTGATGAAAGCATTTTCTTATTTACCTTTTACCGAAGAATTTTACAGAAGTGTTATATGAAATGAATATAATTTTTTCTGGGGTTTATAGTTTTATGCTTTGCCGCATGGCTGAGAATCTGGGAGATAACGTCTATTTATACGAAAAGTAACAAAGTAGAAACAAATACGGTTTCTGCGCAAACTCTGTATGATTGTAAATGTTTATTATTTTCTTTTATGTACCCATTGAATAAAAAAACAAAAGACATATTCTGGTATATTTTTCAATCACAAAATCTAAATGATGGGTTTTAAATGTTTCGTGGATTTCTAATGTCATTTTATTCGAATGACTTTTCTTATGTGAAACACCATGTGTCTTTCGAGACGATTTTTGTTGAAATTTTGCATATTTCATATACTACAACCCCGGAATATATACAAAGATAGCAAAATCTCTTAGCTCAAATCAAAATCAAAATCCATCAGTGATGACTGATGTGCTCTTATTTCCCTAGATGACGTGAAATTTTTACCCATGTAATTTTATTTAGCAAACTTCTTGTAATTTTCGAATTTTAAAAGAGAAAAATATAAGAAAATCTACGATCGGATGTTTTTTTCTGAATCTACTGACCCAATATCAATTTCTTTAAAAGCAATTGATCGAAAAGCGCAGTTGCAAATATGGATTAATTCAAGATATTGTTCCATTCATATGAGCGAAAAAAAAAATTTAGTCAAAATTCTGGTTTTCCTACAATAGTATAATTTTTTCGGCTTTCGACTATTAAAGAAGGATTCTGCTATCACAAAATGGTGTTATACACGTTTTGTATTTAAGTTAACCCCAGATATTAGGTCTTTGTTAGGTTACTCCATTGAGAACTATTTAACCAGGCATGGACTAAAATTTCTTTCTTGAGTACTTTAATTATTTATAAAAGTTTTGTTCCTTGCTTTTCGTTTTTTTATTAGTAGGTTTGGTTAATTTAGTCTATTTGTCTTTTAAATTTCCCGTTAATTTCACCATTTCACTTTATACAGGGGTATTCAAGGAAATATAAATTGTTTTCGAATTAATGTTATTTTCGAAATTTACATTTTGTTTTTTTTTTTTTTCAAAAATTTTGTGTTTCAATTTTACATATGTAAGGATTCAGAGGTTGGCGAAATTTTTTCTTTCACTTGTGAAATTTGTGAAAAAATTTTAGTGCTTTCTTCTCAGTCAGATTTTATCGTGTGATCAACAGGTAGAAGTATGTACATATAAGAGAAGTAATCTCACTAGAATTATTATATTTTTGATTTTGATCACATATTTTGGAAAATACCAAAATCTCTTTCCTGTTCAGAATTCTTTACCTATGCAAGATTATTTTTTTACGCAGCAAAATGTGTAAGGCTCTTCTATTTTTGATGCGATACCTGAACTTAAAAGGCTTTCCAATAATTATTGTGATCAGCGCGACTCGAAGTTTGTATTGAAACAAGAATTCGGAATCTCAAACTTTTTCCGTTCTATAGCATGTGAAATATTTCATGTTAGAATTTCCCTCGATAAGTAGCAAAACGTCTTCTCCAATATCTCGGTCAAATCTGAACCGATTGAATGATTCAAAGGTTCATTTGGGGTAGGGGGTGCTCGCTCATCTACCAGTGTATACCATTTGGACTTGCACCAACTCGCTGGGGGGGGGGGGGGTTATGAGGGGAAACAGTGAAAAAAAAGATCAAAATATAAAAATCTATAGAAAACTTCAGACATGCCTCCACTCTTTTGAGGATTTCTCCTCACCTTCATTATTATTTTCATTCTCAACAATTCACTTCTAGGAGAGCCTATTGGCACTCAAACGTGAGGTTTGACATTGTATTATTTAATAACGACAGATTAAAATTAAATTATGTAAAACATGTTATTAACAGTCCTAAAAATAAATCTTAAAATTATGAGTTTTCCCACCATTATATGTACACAAAATTATGAATTTCGAAATAATTTTGCTCAAGTAAATATGTTCGAGGTATATTGTCCTGTATCTCAAATTTTCCTATATCTCAGGCAGTATGTACTTGAGCTAAGCTCATAACGTTGTATTCAACTTGAACGTAACAGATTATGGATATTTTCTGTGGGTATAGCTAGAACAGTAATATTTCTACTTTAGGATATTTTCGGCTTCAAAGAAGATACATTTACGAAGTTGACAACAATGTTGAAATCATATCTTTAATTTTTTTGAAAGCGAGTTATAATAATTGCAAGCATTCGTATCACTATAAAACAAGACCAAAATGGCGGTACAACAAGCAAAGCGTTATAAGGACCAAATTTTCGAAAAAATCTAAAATCCCGTGTAATTTCGAAAATTACATGAATTCGCAATATAAATAAATTGTGGGTATTTTATTAATTCCCCTAACAAGGAATTTCCCTAAATATAACGATTTCAAGTTGCTACTCATACGATTATTCGGATTTGAAAAACAGAACAAAGCCGGGATATAAATTTAAGTTTTGATTTTTTTTTTAGAGAAAAAACAAAAATCCCGTTGTTATTCCGTTCATATTGTGGAAACCATCTTTCGGGAAATTATCCACAAATCCAAAATAAAAGACATCATACACTGCAGAAGGTATCGAAATTTGCAATAGACTGCGGAGAAATTTATAATGTAATTTTAATGGGATTTGCTGCCAATACCCTCAGTTTACGCTGGACGGGTATTAGTTTGCATTTGAGTTTGGCCAAAATACAATAATAAATATACATGGTGTCCTGTAAAATCTGAAGGCTGTGGATAGGTCAATAGGTCATATTTATACGAACAAACATTTTTATGCTACACGCTATAGCTCAACAAAATTAACACGTTAAATGCCACAATAGAAAAAATATATGTTTTTCTTTGGGCCATCTCCAAATATTTTCGACAAAAATTATTTTGTCTTCTATGTTAATATGCTCGATTGCTATGTCATGATACAAAAAAATCATGGCCCTTTTTAATATTTGTCCCACCGTGCCCCACGCACTGCTGCTCTATGGATCAAAACGGATGCTATAAGCTCGTAAGTATTACCTTGTGTTCTTGTTTATATGTATATACGAGAGGATACACACTGCCCTATTGGAAATCACATTGTACATCCATACGGATGCTTATGGCTCTTAACGTGTTAAAATTTTGAAATCTTAACTTGTTTTTTATTTAACTGCTATTTTTTTTTTTTTATCAAAAAACAGGTCAAACCAATTTTTCATGTTGTATTTAAAAAGCCGTAAATCTTAGCTTTAAAATTAATTATTACATACTCTACCAAAAAAAGTGATCCTTTATGCGTTTTTAACACTTTTTCTTAAACAAATCCAGCGAAAATATAAATTATCGCCAAAAAGTATGCAAATATCTTTTGGGGACGAGTTTTTGAGCCATTTTTACTGTATATGTTCAAGAAAAAGTGCAATAAACACAGAAGGGATCACATTTTGGGTACAGAATATATTAGGTCATTTTAAAGGGAAGCTTTTGAGATTCGTAAATCCAAAAAGAAAAATTGGCGTTGATGACGTGTTTTTTGATAAAAATATTAGTTAAATAAAAAAAAAGAAATAAAATTCCGAAATTTTAATTTTGTTGAGCCATAATTTCAAAACGGAGGGGAAAACTTTATAGATCGAACCATTGTCTATCTACCGAAGATCATCATAGGTTGTAACATGGAGAGGTTACCTATCCATAGCCTTCCTGTTTTACACTCTAGCTATGTATTTTTGTGTACCTTATTCTAGAACTCCTATATACCGGAGAGAACAAATTGTTCTGTCGATTGAAGCGAACTATTTGTACTGTTTGCTTCATTTATAAATCTTCTATGAAAATGTATGAGACGTTCTTTTGTGTATCTTTTGTTTTGTCCTGTTCTGCGGACACAAAAGAACACGGACGAATCCGAACATACGTTTTTTTTTAATGAAAAATATATTTAAAAAATACAAAATCATTAAAAATTTTAAAAATTAAATAAAAAATCTTTTAAAAAAAAATTTACAAAGTTAAGAGAGAATCCCGTTCTAAGAATGGACAATTTTAGCTAGTTGTAGATATTAATGAATAGGAACCTGCTTTAAAGCATCAAGTTAGCTATACAACTTATACACATATTGTCGTTATTTTTATAAAACCTCCTATGTGTTACACTAAGCTATTGTGAAGTTTTGTTTCCAACTCAACCGCTGTTTTGCTCTTTATCCATGAAAAAAACTCCTTTGTACTAAAATATTGTTGTTAATACTTATAAAGCAGAAAAGGATGTGTCCTATGTGTTATTCGAATTCTTATAGTTGACAAAAAGGATCACTGTTTTGCCTCTCCTATAAAATTATACTTTTGGCATACCTATAGCAAAGTTCATAAAAGCATTGATGATATGCAAAAAAAAAAAACGTTATTTCTATGTTCGCCAAGAATATTACAATAACGCAGAATACGAAAAATTTCCTTCACTTTTATAAAAAAAAAAAAAAAAAAAAAAAATATGTATATAAATATAATTTTCAAATATTCTTGAGTTCCTTATATGTGTAAAAAAAAAATGAACTCACTTGCGAGGAAATTATCGTGAAAAATGAAATTTCATGCAAAGAACGATGTCGTCTCTTCCCTGTTCATTTTCTTTTTGACTATTTAAAATTCATGGATATATGTAACATAAGTTAAGTAGTCAATTCTGAAGAAAACTAGAAGAGACAACCTCGTTTACACTAATAAAAAATTCACATCGAAAAACGACAGCACAAATAAATGAAACTCAATTTTCCTCTATTGAGCCTCCTCGTCTCCCTCCGCCTTCCTACACCGACGTCTTACAGAAAACTTCATGTTTACTTTGATATCTTAGTAGAAATAAAGCTGCATGCACAAGCGGAAATACTAGCAAACATACCTACAAACATACCTAACATATACCTGTAGTATCTAACCTATACCTAATGTAGATATAGGTACCTTACCTACCTACTACTTGTACAGTCGTATCTGATTCTCTGCTATCACCTGGTAATGTGATATTTGGATAAATTGTCTACCGATTGCTTTGCGCCCGAGGGATAAAACAAGAAGAAATGTAAGAAGGCTATAAAAATATCCAAAGGGGGTACTCAATTTGATTGAGGAGAGCCATCGAATGAACCACCAGGGAGAGTAGCTTCTTCAAATGGACAGGTGAGAGGTATTGAAAATACGAGAGGGGGGAATATATATATATGTATGTACAAAACGTAATCCAATAATACATACACATCCATACATAGATGTATATCTAAATACAAAAAAAAAAAAAAAATAGCAATACTATAGTCCATTTCTTCGGCTATAACTACTGTTGGTATGCCATAAAACGTCGTCCTTTCACTCCCTTATAGAATTGAAAATCACATCAGAAACTTGAATAACTCCCGTTGGCAACCTCAAAAACGCCATCATATTTGTTATTTTTTAATTTGTTTTCCAATTTCCTGAGAAGAGGTTAGACAGAAAGGGAGGGGTTGTATAGGTATATGGATTCTTTTCCAGACGACCTGATGGGACTCGGCGACGACGACTACGACACATACTTAGGATGATGGAATTGGGATCCCTTTTGGTGATGGATGATTCATATTATTCCTTCGAATTACCTTTGCGTGCTCCGACTAATTCTTTTGCCAAAAAAAGAAAAAAAAATGGAAAAAAGTCGGCTGGTTTAGCCCACCAGAAAAAAAAATGACTCTCGCCAATTACGAGTAATGCATTAATAATTGGTGGAAAATTACGTTGTGTGTTGGTGAAAGTCCTTTTTTTCTTCCTTTTTGGCACTTGGAATATACATACATAACCAGATGAGTTCGGACAGATGTAGGATTTCATTCGGAGTTATATAGATTGCTTGTTGCTGCTTAGTTTTTTATGTCATGCTTCTTTGTGGTTCATCCAGGTTGAGAAACGATTTGAAGGTGCTCCTGTGGTAGATATTTAGTGAATTTCATTTTAAATTTTGTTGTTTATTTGTGCATTTATTTATAAAAGGTAATTTTATACCGCATCTGCAGTTTTTTTTTTTTTTTTTGTAAAGGGTATGGTAGGATATTTTTTGTATCTCGCCAGCGCCATCTCTTATCATATCATTAGTATCTAGCCTGTCTCTTTCTTGAGAAAAAAGAAATAACTACATAGATTTGCACAATGAGAAGAGGCCATCATACACAAATGTATGTGGATATGGGAAAAACTATGTAGTCGTCAGCGATCGTAATTTGTACCTTGATATACTCTGAATTGTACTTCTGAACCAAGGAATTTTTGATCGCACATAAATAAATATACTTAACGTATTGTAAAATAGGCATCCTAAGCAAGTGTATATTGGTAATAATAATAAATACCAAGCTTAAAAAAAAATTACTTTATAGGATTGAATGCTAGCAATTATCCTTCCTCAATAGATATATTGAATTTAAGTTATTAAAACTAGTAGCGGGCCTAGTACTGAACCTTGTGGAACACCAGAACAAATACTGTGAAAGACAAAATATTTATTATTAGAAATAACAGCGCATGTTAAATAATTAAAAACCAACCTCACCGGATTGTTGCAAAATTTAATTGTTACTGTAAATTTTTTACACATTATCAATCGCGTTAGAAAAATCACGGATAGCTAGCGTATACGTATGTATGTATGTAGTGTTAATTCCGTTGACGAATTCTTTGAGTTTTGAAGCTACGCCGTGGAGAAATCAGCAAAAACGCTATATTTTCTAAAACTAGGTTTGGAAATAATACTCGTGCTGATGGAACGAAATTCGAAGCAATTGTGATTTTTATTTTCAAATGAGGGGATTTGGATGGATTGACATGTACAAGTACCAATCGAACGCTCTTACAAAGTTTAATATTGGCCCCCCAACCCTATCTATATGCTTTCTGAAGTTCTTCCTTGAGGTGTAAGCCAAGAAATCTGTAAAGCTTTCCCGAGAGACTCGGGAAATGACAAAGAAAGTGAGTCACCTTTTATTAGTATCCGCATCCTCTGCATACAGGATTGTCAACAAGTCCCATTCTGTGTATGTGACCCCTATAAAATGAGTGCCGAGTGAGAAATAACACTAGGGTTCTTTGAGTTTGTTTGTTTAGTCCTAATAGCTTTTTCGTTAAGTTTGGGTTAGGTTTACCCCACAGATCTTTTGAATTCCACCTGAGGGGTAGACTGTGCCAGCAGACGGCCCCAGTCGAAAGGTTAGAGGTAGGGTGTCTTGGTGTGATCCCCATTGCCTTTCAGTTTCCGCTGATATCGCTGTGATCTGGTAACTATAGGACGAGTACCCCGTTACATGGAGAGTGATAGAGGGGGATTGAGGGAGTTGGAATTCTAATTACGTAAAAGCAAACAAATCTGTTCCATAGCGCTATTCTAGTGCGCCATGAGCCTGTTTAGATGGATCAGTATGTTGCTTCTGCCGCATTAAATTTGTAGGCAAGATGATGGTTGGAGGCAGAAATAAAGTGTAACTTAAAATTCGAAGGTGGCGTGCTGCCGTGTCCTTTTTTAGTGGCTAATATGAGTCACGTGATCATACAAGCATTACAGTGTGTGTGTGTGTGTGTGTGTGTGTGTGTGTGTGTGTGTGTGTGTGTGTGTGTGTGTGTGTGTGTGTGTGTGTGTGTGTGTGTGTGTGTGTGTGTGTGTGTGTGTGTGTGTGTTATTTGTTCCATCGACTGTAAGGCAGCAAGTTGATTGACGTAATTATGAAGGGTACTTATTTTAATAAAAAAATTTCTTGTTTTTACATCGCATATAAGTAGTTTCAGTGGTACAGTTTTGTAGGATTCTAAACGCTTCCCTAACATTAGCCACTTTATACAGAGTGTTCCCTGGTGAGAGGTCCAAATGGTAGGAGGTTATAGTACTCACATAAAAAAATAATAAATTGTATGGCAGGGAGAAGTATCACAACAGTTTCCGAAGAACAGGATGATTATATAAATATGTTAGTTTTATCTTAAAAAATGAAGGGTCTAAGGTCACCTTTAAAACCTGATTGTATGTAAAACCTCATGAACCTTCCAACCACAATTCAGTTAGCTCCATACTCGCCTGCTCTCTGAAGTTATGGCGGTCTAAAGTAAAATTTTCAGATTTCTTTGTCTTACGATATTTTTAAAATGACGTGTTTTCAGTTACTAAGGAAAAAATTATTTTTCACCTAAGTAGGTTATGAACTAGTAATTCTTTGAAGGCTAAAGGACGTAGGTGTAATAGGTCAACTTGAAAAGAAGAGCCAATAGTTTACAGTTTGTGTAACAAAAGTTAGGTTAATAAGTTAAAAATAAAGGCAAAAAATCCGAAATATTTATTTTAGGCAGCAAGGGGTTGATCAGTCGTTGAAAAGGCAATGAGATTCTACATGCAATGAGGTCTGTCTTAATTGTGTTCGCACAGTCTGTACTGTTTAAGATACAGGGTGTTTTGTAAAGAACTAGCATATTTTATAATCCCCCTTAAGGCCCCCTGTCGTACAATTAATTGTTTGTCTAGGTGAGTACTAGCACCTTCTTCCTTTTGGACATCTCATCACGAAACACCCTGTATATTTTTGTGTTGTGCATTCATGAGTTTGGATTTTTCGTAGGTTATGTCACGAGCTGAAATCAATTCCTGCAATTTTAATTTCATACTAGTGTATGCATGAGAAGAACCTCTGACATCAATATAAATTTCATCAATTTTAGAAGGATATATGTAATAGGCGATAGATTTATTGGTTGAGAATATTTTCAGTTTTCTTTAGTAAACCCTTTCAGTTCATCTTGCTTAAAATTGGAAGTGAAAAAATGTATTTAAAGGGGGAAAAAACTCGATTATCGTTTTTTTAAGGGAAAAAAAAAACGATCAATAGAAGCCAAAATTATGCATAGCGGTCAAAATGTGGTTTTCACTTCCAGTTATGCAATTCAAATTTTATTTAAGGTTTATTTTTAAAATTTCTGTGTTTATTTTATATTTGTGCATGTTTTCCGACAAAAGCGTAATTAAAACTTTTATTTGTGACATTCCCTTTCTGTTAATTATTTAAAGGCATTTGAATCATTTTGTTTAGTCTCTGTAGTCTCTATAGTAGATAATACATCTACTGCCTACCTGCATGTAATAAATGTTGAGAGTTTGAAGAAATACGGGGTTCAATTTTCCTGAGAGTATGTAAGCGAAACTACAAGAACAAAAAAAAAAAAAACGTGGCACTCAAAAGGACCAATTTCGTTAAAAACAAAAAATCTAACCCACGACCTTCCCCTGGCTCAGCTTGCAACCTTCACACAAAAATGTAAGCAGAACAATATGTCCAGAAACGGGTTGAAAAACTGTTTAGACTAATTTTCAATGCGATGGATGTTCCAGTGGGAAATTTGGTCAGGTCTTCCACGTGAAGTCTTGTGAAAGCAATAAAAATATTGCAAAATGCGAACAATTTTTGATCCAGAAGCTTGTTGGTAGGTGAACACGCATGTCTTTAAACTAATTCTTGTTTCATTTCTGAAACTAAGCGGAGGACGCAGTTGTGTTTTCCCTCGCACAGAGTAAATTTAATTGTGAAGATTTCTTGATTTTTACTAAAGTGCAACATTAGGCAAGAAATAAAATGAATGAAAAACTTTCTAAATACTTGAAATATGTAAAAAATTGAACTTCTTTTAAATATATGGTGGACATCTATTCAATCTTCCTTCCAAGGAAGATAGGAGAAGCACAAGAAATAGCCTGAATTTCTTACTCGCAAGTGCATGCCTGTACAAATGTCCCGTAAAGTGTCCAATGAAAAGGTAAGCATCCTCGTCATTCCTTCCAACTAAGCTAGGAGGAAGTTCAAGAAAAAGCTTGAATTGTTTCCTCCCTAGGATATACATATACAAATGTCATAAAGAGGAAATGCCCAATGAAGGCATCCTGTTTTATTTAATGATAGTCTAATTCCATTTTCCGCTGGGCATGAACAGCGCAAGTTTTAGCCAGACTCCTAACATACAGATTACGTTGAAGATTGAATTGGTACAGATATCATGAACATAGTATATTTTGAGAAGCAGAATTTTGCTATTGAAATAAAAAAATTTTAGACCTCTATTCGTATAAAATAATTAGAAATTCTTATAGACCGGAACATATCACCAATGTGACGTTTGATTTTGACAGGTTAGACATTCCCAAGGTATACCCATTAAAATTTTGACACATTGCAGCTGATAGCCTGTGACGTAATTCTGTGACGAGTGTATATATACATTTTTATGGGAAAGACAGAGAGAGGAGATAGAGTATTGTGTTCACTGTGCCGTACTTCCATATACATTTCACAATATTACGTCACCTTATAAGGAACATGGTTCGTAATGGGAATATTTTCTATATACCTTGAGACATTCCCGCATTATCGAGTAGCACCTTTTTAATAGGAGATATTTGTATGGCATACCTAAGGAAATGAAGGCATTAAGGGCAACGAGATTGCGGACTACCATGTAAAGTAAGGAGACAGATTTTCGTTTATTGGCCCTGAGCCTGTTTTTGGACACTCAAAAGCATAATACGAAAATACCCCAAAACTGAAACAGACGAAGAAGTTTATTACGTGTTCGCAACAGAGGACAAAAATATCCTTCACGCTCAGCAGAGAGGGATTCAGACTCATGACGGCCCTATTTACTGGGCATTGTAAAACTTAGATATCATCTTTTAAAAAAAAGTCAGGTCGATAGTGAGATCTGTCGCTTCTGTATGGAAGATGATACGACTGCTGAACAAGTTCTTGTGATTGTGAAGCTCTGGGCCGCATAAGCCTAAAACATATAGAAAAGGTATTCCTATTGTCAGAGGATGTTGAAAAGATGTCCCCAAAGAACTTTTTAGAGACCTCAAGTGCCTTACGGCACTTAGGGGTAATGTCACAAATGATCTTACATGTAACAGTGACTACATGAGATGTGGTATCTCTGTTTGCTATTTAAAAATAATGATAATGCTATACCTACTGCTAGAACGTGATTTGATTTATCAAAAAAAAAAAATCGGAATTATGGTAGTTGTATATCTTCGCTTATAAATGGTCTATAGCTGTAGCCCATTACAAGCCAATCTTACTTTGGTATCCCTCGGATTAATGCTAAAAAAAAAACCGAAATAGGTTATTTCGTTTGCCGACAGCATAGTAAAATTGAAGGTTTAAATTACCCCTTATGTTTTGAACTATTATTGAAGGAGGAGCTAACCACCCTCCAGTTATTTAACTCAAATTTTTCTAATGGTTTAACGCGTCAAAACTGTTAATCTCATCCATACCCAGTGTTCTGCAATATATACATATGACACATTCTTTGTAAAGTGATTCTGGGTCATCTTGGCAGGGCTGTCAGACTTCAATTGAATTGTATTGTTTGCAAAGGCAGTTTTAGCCCGTCCTAACATGTTGGCAATCAAATTTAATTTGATTTCTTATATTTTTCTGTCGGTCTATAACGTGGCCCTGATATGTGTCGTAAAAGTCTATTAATTCTTCAGACTCGATTACTCCTGTGAGTTTTTGACATTTTGAATGAAGTTTAATATTCGTGATAAATGGAAAATTAAGTGTATTCCTCCACAAAAATTAGTATCCTAGTTTCACCTCTATTGACTATGAATATTTTCTACCGTACAAATCAATGTTGTTCTCTATACTTTTATCCCAACTTTTTTATGAAGTTATTAAAGATGTTGTGTGATTTAATCCGAATTTTATTTGGCAAATAGCATAAATTCACACAAATTTCTACACGAGAATTATTTTTAGACACATTGGAATCCACAGCGTATTAATTCAGAAAGTTTTGGCCTTATACATTTGCAACAAGCAAGCAAATTGTATGAAACTAAATCGAAAGTTTCAGATTATTTCGTATCCAGTTGCAACTTATTTGTTAATTTATATTATTTTGTTTCGTAGACAATGTCAAAGTTTTGGACTGGACGATCCACTAGATGTTAGCTTTATGTTTTTTGACATTAATGAGATCATGAGTCCAAGAAGTTTTTCATATATGACGCCTTCCGTTAAGACCTCCACCCATATTATTTCATTATCTCTTTCTAGTGCTTATTATATCCAGAATTTGAAATTATTTTCCGTGATATCTTAATCCGATGTCTTTATTCTCTTGAAAGATTATGAGAAAAAAATAGTACAAAATTTTCCTGTGTTAAAATATAGACATAGATGAAGGTGGAAAATATTTGCGTGGTATATGACTTTAGTCAAATTCTTCAATTACCATTTGAATATTATTATGTCAAAAACCTTACCCTACATAAATATATGGTGTACGGTTTTATAACAAGGATTTGTAAACCCTTCTAAATTTTTTATTTCCTAAAAACCTTATATGGTCCATTGGTCACTCTTTACATATCTTTTCACTTGGGCCTCCCCTAATGTAGAAGTTCGGTAAATATATTTGAATCTGTCCAAATAGGGTTAACATGGGCACGCAAGTTTTTTCAAGTTGTGATATCAGATGTTAGTTAAGTTTACAAACAAAATACCAAATATAAAATTCTGAGAAGATAAATATCGGAATATATTAACCTGAATTTCTTATACATATTGAAGAAACATCACGAAATCCTCGAGTACAAAATCCTGAAAAATACTGAAATCGAGAAATATACAATGAAATTTTTCAGGATAGTCTTGAAATCGCAAAATTTAAAATCATAAATTCTGGATTATTTCATATTTTCAAAACACTAAATTTGGATGTAGAAAATCTTGAAAAATACTACAATACAGGAAAAATGCATTGCGCTTTTTCTAAAAAAAAATCGAAGAAATATTTGGTGAAGTATAAAGTTCTGAGAGTTTTCTGCTAGGAGTCTCATGATGTATACATCGTATGGGGTCATACTATACGGCGATTTAAAGGTGACATAACACTTCAAAAAAAATTCTTTGATAGTTTTTTGTTACGGCAGCGTTCCAAAATGGAGGTAAAAAAAAAAACAGAAAATTCGATACATTCTTCAGTACCACTACGAAAAAGGTGAAGCAGCAGGTGATCAAACAAAATTGTCGAAAATGTCGATTAAATCATGGAAATGGTCGAGTCCGACTGGCATGTGTGCTCTTATTCCATTGCCTAGGAACTGAGAATTATCCAGAAAACTATTTGAAACTATTTGCATGAGGTTGGTCTCAAGAAGAAGCTCGATATATGGGTGCCACACGAATTGACGGAAAACACCCTTTTAGAACGAATTGATGCATGTGATTCTTTACAGAAACGTAACGAAATCGACCCATTTTTTAAGCGGATTGTGACTGGCGATGAAAAATGGGTCACATACGAGAAAAAAAGCCGAAAATGATCATGGTACAATCGCATTGAGTCGGGTCAAATGATCGCTAAGCCTGGATTAACGTCCAAGAAGGTTATGCTCTGGAATGGGAAAGGACTCATCCACTATAACTCCCATCGCGCCAAACACTCAATTCGGACCTCTACTGTCAACAACTGAGCAAATTGAAGCATGTGATCCACCAGAAATGGCCAGAATTGGCCAATAAGAAGTGCGTTGTATTCCACTAAAACAACGCCAGGCCGCAAACATCTTTAACAACGCGATAGAAGCTCCGAAAGCTTGGATGGCAGATTCTATCACACCCACCGCATATTCTAAACCAGCCACCAAGCAATTATCACCTTTTCAAGCATTTGCAGAATTTTCTTGATGATACAAAACTGGCCTCAAGAGAGGCTTGTGAAAATGACCCGGTCATGTTTTTTTTACCAATAGGAACGAGGACTTCTTCAATCGTGATATTATGAAATTGCCTTCAAAATGGACAAAATTTATCAAACAAAACAGCGCAAATTTTATATAAATTGAATAATCCTAACTACGTCAATTTAAAAAAAAAAAAAACGATCAGAATTTTTCATTTTTTCATTGTGGGATCATCAAGGGATTTTGATATTAATCGAGATTTTGAAATTCCGGGATTTCCATTTTATTCAGGATTTTTAATCCCGGAATTTTGTATCTAATCTCATATTTATTTTCCAAAAAGTCGAAAAAAATATATCCCAGGAATTTTGCCACCTAGATTTTTATCCAAAGATCCCTTCTTTTTGTTTTCTTCCCCTAAAAGAAATTAATACAAGATTACGAAATATAAAATTCCAGAAATTAAACATTTCTAAAGGTTTTGAAATTATGCAAAAAATTTTAACTGCAAGAAAATAAAATGCCTAAATTTCTTTGTTGTTATCTTTTTCTAGAGAATAATTTCTCTAATATGTCAGACAAAATTTTCGGGACAAAAATTCTCGAAAAAATTCTAGATATTCAATATTATTGGATATTTCGAGATTTTTTTACTGAAGTTCGTTTTTGATGATTTTAAAATGCTAGAATTTGTAAATAACCAAAAATCGATTTCCAGGATTGTCAATTACCGGTATGTTGTAAATCAGCATTGTGCAAACGCAGTGTATAAAAATGGGAAATTTGTAATCTGTATAAGTTTTCATTCTGGCATCCTATACTCCACCCACAATAAATTCTTGAATTTTAATTTCTGGCAATCATGTTTTCCAAGACTTTGTAATCGAATATATGGAACCCAACCTATATCCAACCTTTGTGGAAATGTCCTCAAATTTTCTTTAAGAAATCGGGTATATTACGGATTTTGCTTCCAGAATTTTACTTCCGAGACTATGGATTTTAGTACAATTCTACAAGTTGATAGTAAAAATCGCGCCAACCGAAGAAGTTTTAGTTGGTGCTATTTGGATGTCCAAACTTATTATATGTAGTTCCGACCATCTCTAAAGCGGCTATCATTAATTTGCAAAGGATAGTCACTGAAGTGTCTACGTATGAATTGATCTTCCAAATTCCACCTAGGGTAGTTAAATATTATTGTTAAAAAAAAAAAACCTTCATTTCTTCTACCTTTGATATCACCATAATCATCATCACTTTTTAAAATTCTGCCAAGGTATATTAAGTAACAGAGAAAGGTGGATGTATAATAACAACAACAAAAACAAAACAAAAACCAAAAAATAAAAAAAAGAAGCGTGCAGTACGTCTCATGGTAAAATGTAAATAATGTCCTTCAGTTTCCCTCTTTAAATATGATTTTATTATATAAAAAAAATGTTTGGCCACTTTTCTACTGAAAAACTTTGTGGATAGGATAAAATACAAAGTTCATCCGTCCCCATCTACTATAGAACTGTCAAATACTAGAAAAATATTCCACTGGGGACGAAAGCTACCTAAATCAAAGACGAAGTTCATATGGACTAAAAGTTGCAGTTGGGTATTAAAGGATCAGAAGCACGAAAGGTGAGGGGATGGAGTAGAAAAGGATGGTTTAGTATATATACATATATAGCGCGAAATTCTCCAGAAAGTTGTTGATTTTATCCCCCGCCCCACCCCTTTTATACCACCATTTCATCATCGTCCAACTCTTTTTGATGGTGATGGTGGAAGTATATTTTCGCCTGTACATTCATATACTTATAAAGATTGGTATAGGAATGGGGGGGGGGGGGGGGGGCAAAAACTTTTCCAATAAACTGTCATGAACGTGTTTTACATAAATATTAGAGAATACCACGTGGAGTAGAATGGAGGATACCTTTGGCTACTTAAAATATCAAGGATTCAACTGCTAAGTAATAGATATAAAACTACGCAACTTATGATTATTTGTGCAAATTTACATTGTGGGTATATATTTTGATCCTTGTAGGATCTAAAAAGACAGTTTTGTTGTTGGTTTGCACTAGCACAGCACGCTTAGAAAGATGAAAAAAAAAAAGTTGAAATTTAATATTTAAAATAGGCCAAAAGACGTGAAAAATTTCGGTAATGGAAGGTATCTGGGACCCTCTCTCCAGGGACTTTTCATAATATTCTTAGTGTGTGTATAGTTCATACAAAAAAAAAAAAAAAGCAAAAATTTTTCGCATCAGTAACTGGGGGGAACCTTATAAAATTGAAAAGTTTTGGATGCGAGAGTTAAAAATACATTTTTCTGTTTTTTTTTGTTTTGATGGTGTTGGTGGTTTAGCATAATTACGAAAAAAAAAGCATGACTGGCATAGTTAATACTGACACGGATTCGATAATATTCATAATATGGCTTTTTTATTTTGTATTCGTGGCAAAAGATTTAAACTGTGGGAGAATGTGTTCGTTCATTGAATATCAATGTCCAAATATCAGCCACTAAACTACTTTGAGACTTAACGACAGAATGCTATAACTAAGTAACTCGAGTCCAGGATAACTTTGCATATGCTACCTGACTTAATTGCCAATCTTATTTCGTAGTGTGATAAAAATATTTGTTTAAAATTCCGCAAGAAGAAGTCGGTCGGTTGGTTCGAGTCCAACCGGTGCCCACTTATGGTTTGGATGTTCGGATGTTGTAATATAATATACAAGTGATGTTTTATTCGATGCTGTGGTTCCAGAATTCAACTACAAACTGTAGATCTCATTTCATAGATATCTGTCAGATGTTTTTTTATGAGTCCCATATCCCATTAGGGATAGAGGGAGATTGTTAAATAAAATTATATTTTATTTTTCGATCATAGTGTTCTTTCGAAAATATTAAAAAGACATGCCGAAAATGAGGCCTGGACGGGCAGGGAAATGGGCAGTTGATTATGCTGGAAATTTTAATGCCGTCACGACTTTTTACGAAATTTCTCAAAATTTGATATTGTGAAAAAAAAAAATCATTTAAAATGCGTAGATCATTCAAAAGCAACTTTATTTAATTCGATACATATTCGAATTCGCCCAATGGTTTTTTCGAACTAAATTTTCGAAATTGAATTGTATAGTTTTTGTTTTTATTTGTTTTTTAGTTAACAATATTCTAGCCTAAAATACAAAACAGTTTTGTGAGGTAATTTAAATTTTTTATTTTATTTCGGTGGAGGGCATACAGAGGAAATGCTTCTTGAGTAATTTGAAACTGATGGCGATAAGATTTTTATTTTACATTGTCTATCGTCGATAATATTTATATAATATTTTTATTTTCATAGTTGCCAACGCTTTTTAACCACCTAAGAAGTTATTTGTGATTGTTTTGGATAGATCTCGTGTGGAGAATTAAGTATCAATCCTGGAATAGGTAATTTCCTTCAATTCCAAGCGATGACAGGATTAGTTTACGGATAGAAAGTTTTGTCTTAAAATTAAATGTAAGAGAATTTCCTATCTTATGACGAAAATAATTTCTTGACGCAACAAGTTCCTTCTTACACTCATAGTACAGAATATTTCGTTAAATGGATTGAACACATCCCGTATGTTATTTTATAGGGTAATTATAGGTAGATTTCAAGACGATTTAAGGACACTAAATTTTTTCAATAGTAGCAACAATAACCCCAAGTATCATTGGAGGTTGAATTTCCTATCATCGAATGCCGATCGACCTAGACTTAAGAATTTAACATCAAAGGCTTTTTAACAAATGCCAAGACCTTGAATCCAAATGATGATGCTAACTAATCACTTGGTTTATTATTCTTAAGTTGTAAACGACATGTACAGAAATTAGTAATATCAAAATATCCTTACCTTACTTAACCGCGTCAAATTTCTTTTTCCTATTTAGGCGAAATTCCATAATTTAGGGTGGAATGCCCGATTTCAAGTCGAAAGTTCTTTACAGAAAAAATTATCATTGCCTTTGAACACAAAATTACCTAAACAGGGATTTTTGCCCTCAAAGTCTGCTATCCATGAAAGTCGTCGTATACGGAAAACTAACTAAAAACTAACTTTTAGGTCGAGAAATTTAATAAGCGCCATATTTATGCTACAAAACATGGCTGCCATATATTAAAGGAATGAACAGAAAAATTGCATGATTTCATAATTTAATTTTTTCCATAGTTACTGGAAAAAAAAATGGATTTTACTTAATTTCAGAACGATTTAAGAATTGAATTAATTTCAAGTTTCTAATGGCAAACCAAAGAATAATTTAAAAAAAAAATTAAAATTATTATTTTTTAAATATAAAGCGCGTTTGCGTTTTTCGACAAATTGTTTCCATACTTTTATCAATAAAATTTTAGTCGTTTTGAATTGAGCGCTTAAAAGCTGAGAGAATTAATTTTGAATAAGCCCATAATTTCCATTTACGTTTTTAAAGCAATACTGCCTTTACCCATTAGAAAACAGCAAGCAGTTTATATGTAAATGTGTATCTATACAGACATTTGTAAAGCCTCTTTTAAGCTATTTTATAGGGGTTTGCTTTGAAAAAATAAGTTAACATGGGTTATTCTAGAAGATTTCTTAAATGGCTGTTTTAATTTTTTTTTTAATCGTATTAAGTTTGTTTTTGCACGTAATCTATCTGGAGTTCCTCAAGGTAACCGTTTATGGTCACTTTTCTTCATTTTGGTTTGTAGAGTAAATAGATATGCTACTGTCGATGATATTGTTGTAGTTTATGATTGTGTAATATGAAAAATATAATAAATAAATATGCATTTATGGATATCCTTGCAACAGTTTATTAATGGGAGCCGAATCGAAGAATAACCTCGTCCAGTATGGAGTCGTAAGTGCAACTGTTTAGAGTATTTTTTTTTTGCTGTTAGAAGACCTACTTGGCTTTGCTTTGCCGCTGTCTCCATAAATTGAATAACACAAGGAGGGTGGATAATGTTATGCTGGCCATCGACGTAATCACTGAATTTTCATAATATATTTAATTTTCGTAACAAGTATATTTAATTCATCGCCTGTTAAACATGTGCGGGCATACAATCTGGCAAGTATCACATTAACGCCTTATAATACACCACAGTAAATTAGGTACTACATGACTTAAGCCCATTTTACTGAAAAATACTTTTCTCTGCCCTTCACTTGAAACCTAAAGCAGCAATCCTATCAAGCTTAAAGTTACTTTCATCATGATCATTATTTGCCTGCCCTTCTCACAAAACAAAGTCATTCCCACATGTAAAGAGGTCTATTAATCTGCCCCCCAAGCAATTACATGTATAATTGCTAACGGCACTTTTAACCCTCTTTGGGGAGCCATTTATTTATATATATTTTTTTCTTCTTTCTCTCACGTCGTCGGTCATAGGTTAAAGTGTGTCTTTTTTAGAAATGTTATACATTGTGTGAGGTAACATACATGACCAGGTAGATACAAATGCAAAGACTTTTCCGCACAACCAACGATCATAATTAAAAGTCATTATTCCGCCTCTTATGTTCCGAATAATTGTCATTCAAATAGGTCTATACATATGCTCCCATACGCTTCCCCAACCGTAATCGGTACCTCTCCCCTACTTTCGAATTGATCTTTTCTTGTGTTGTCATTGTCGTCTGAGTCCTTTTATTTCATTACTTTTTGTTGCGAATTTTGCCTCTGCTTTTGTTGTCGTGTGTGTGGTCTTCGTTCGTTTTTCTTGTTCCTATTTCATCTCCCCCTCGCTCCAATGTTTGGTTTGCTGATGGTCCAGAGACGACATCCTTTGTAATAACCAGAACAACAAGAACAGAAGAGAAAAACGAGAAGAAGGACGAAAGACTGCCTGAAAGTCACCAGAGAAAATTACCGTTGCGTTGTCAAGACACAACAATGAGATGATGCCATCATAAAAGAAAAAGGATATTTCCTCAGATTTCTTTCAACTTGGGTGCAGTTAAACTGAAGAAGGATGCCAGAGGATGCAATTTTCGTATATAAATTACAAAAAAGAAAGGCATTTTGTTTGGTTGGGTTTTTTTTTCTAAAAAATTTATAGATGAATAGTGAAAAATACAAACTAGGTTGATGAAATACAAAAAGTCATGTCTAGGTTTGTTTATGATTTTTTTTATGTCAAAAACCCCAGTGGTCTACAGACAGTTCTACATATAGTGTGCCATGAGCCTCCATTATTATAGCTAACACAAAGGAGGAAAAAAAACAAATCTCTTATCTCAGTTGGAACCAGACCCTTTAATCCGAATAATGATGAAGAAGATCTTGATGGATGTCATCCAATGCTTTTAAGAATAGTTCACAATTAAATGTTAATTAAGTTTCCATTTTCCTACTTTTAAAATGCGCAAGAAACATTTCTTGGGAATTAATGACTTCATCCACAATGACGATGACACGTGCTCGGTAATATTGAGTACCTACTTGTTCACAGCTATGTGAACTTAAGCTTAATCTTATTCTTTCGTTAATTAAGAGTGAAATTTGTGAGAGTGCTATGGAGAGATATAAATAGAAAAAAATTTGGTTCAAAGTAAATTAATAAATTGTGAACAGCTTCAAGTTAATTTGTATAAGACTTCCTGCTACAGTGTAAGTATTTCACATTAGAGCGCAGCCTATAAAGAAATATTGAATGAGTTTTTTTTTTTTTTAATTTTATTTTCATATGAAGACATGGAATTGTCTTAATCCGGTCGCACTAAAGTGAGTCCGGAATAGTATCTATAGTCTGTACCCCTTGTCACTGTAGATATTATAGCAAAAATTAAGAAAATTTGTAAATTTGCAAAATTTATTTAATCCTCCTGTAACATTTTGATGCATATGAATATGAGAAACAATAATGGTCCTAAGATTTAACCTTGAGGAACACCAGATTCAAGCAGTACAAACTTCGAAATCTCATCACCAGCTAACACTTTTAAGTTTTAATCAGTGTTGAGGAGATTGTGGTAAATTCAAATCTAATAGCCAACTTTATTAGGATCTAGGTTGTGTATCCAACCATATGTTTTTTTCACAAGCATATATGAAAAAACTTAATGTCCGGTGCATGTGTCTCAAAATATATATTTTAGCTCCATAAATTTTTAATACTTAATTTGTTCTAGTTCTGGTGGCGTTGGATGACTTAGACCTTCTGTATAAGTGCACTCAGCAAATTTAGTATTGAAAAAATATAGTTTTCTTTTTTTTAAGTTTGCTCGGGGCTTTCTGTCAATAGACGATCAAAAATAACCATACTGATGAGACCTCTCTGACCGAAAAGATCATTTTTTTTTTTTTTACACTTCAATGATTTTTGCAAATTTATTGAAATGATTTTCAATAAATTTTAGACTTATAGATGAAAAATTTTCCTCTTATACTTTCTGTCAATAGCCTGCAATAAATGTTCTTACAAGAATGCAATAAAACTTTGTTGAATAAAGCAAAGTGGTAGAAAATAAATTGAGAAAAAATGAAGGAACAAATGTTTACTACGGATCTGTGCTTGCAAAAGCTTCTTTAGATTAATAACCATGGATTCATTGCCTTTTCAAAGTCACTCAGCACAAATGTTCGTAATTATTTTCATACTAGCCTAGCCTAGTTCTGTGGTCCGCGCTAAACTTAATTTTAGCGAGTCTCCATAATCGGGCCATTTTTTTAGCAATTAAAATATGACGGCGGAGACTCAGAGATGAGAGATACCGAAAGAAGGAAGAAGAAGAAGCACCTTTATTATTTTACTCACCATTTTCTAATATGTTGATGTTTTCACACTATTTTTGATTATTTTTAGCTTACATTTTTCAAAATTCTGTCAGAAGGTAATTTTAGTGTGCTTGTTAAAGAACGGACCAGACCGATAAACACAAGATAAATTGGTTGGAGTCTTACAGGTGATGCCACCTATAATCAAGAACAAAAAACCAAATTTACCGTGTTACTTTCTGATCTCGCTAAAATTCAGGATAAATTTTCGCCAATAGCTCTTAGGTCGAAATTTCTCCAGCATCGCGAAATTTAATAATAAGAAGCTCCGCCTCTGGTTGTGCAAGAATTCTTCAAGACTATTTATAAAAATAAAAAATAAAAAATAAATAAAAAAAATAAAAATGTTACATTTTGCCCTTCACTTTACTCTTTTATACAAAACTTTGCAATAATTGAAGTCTCAAATTGGATAACTTTTTCACTTTTAGTATTGGGAAAATTGTTTTTCAATATTCACATAGAAGTCATTAGCTAGATTTTGAAAGGAGTTATTTTCCGTGTATTTTTTGGGGTATCATAGAGATCGATTCTAGGTCCACATTTTGTTTTAATGTTCCTTAAATCATTTAAGAGCTACATTTTATATTATGGATGTGGAAAGGTATCTTTAGAACGTATGTGTGTATATAATGGAGCATGATGAGTACGTTGCTGATTGCATAAACGAATATCTAAAAAATATTGCTAATTGGTCTGTCGAAAATTAATTACGTTAATCTCTGCCAAAACTCTTATCGATCCAGAATTTGTTTATCTTACTCTGTCTATCTATTCTAAGCCCTACACATTTAGAACTGATGCCATTTATGGTGAGAATAAGTGAGTATAATTGTATAATTTTTGAGGCAGACTATCTTCAATATTCCAAAAAAGTATCCATATGGAAACTATTACTCCAAAATCATACAGGGTATGGTAGTTTAAAATCTGCCATCTCAATCATTTTTATCTTATTGGCACTTCACTTCAAAACAAAAAGTTTTTTTTAGCGGAAATCCTTCTGATATGTAATATCTAATTTTTCGGTGTGCGAATAGAAAAGCCATCTTTGTCCGCTTTTTAAAAATTTACAGTAAATAACGTATACAACCAATGTACATTAAGCAGTTTCATATTGAGTCATTGAAGTAAAGTCATCAAAAACTGTTATGGAAAAATAACAGAATTGAAGTGACCAATCACAATGTAAGTTTCATTCAAATACCTAATCGAAAGATTTCATGACAATTTTTTAGAAACAACTTTTATTTTGCGATTCTACGTCAAATTATTAAATATAAGAGAAAAAAAAATTGCCTCGTCCGGGGTTTGAAGCCCGGATTCTCTGCTTTCTGGGCGATTGTTCTTACCACTGAGCTAACGGGGACAGATGTCTTTACCTCTTGTATTTATTAATTTGTGTGTATCTTATTAAGCCGCGATTTGCTATCAACTGGCATTAACCAGTAACGGTGAAAGTACACAAATAATAATTACAAGAGGAAAAGACATCAGTTTCGTTAGCTTAGTGGTAATAACAGACGCCGGGAAGGAGGAAGATCCCGGCTTCAAACCCCGAACGAGGCGGTTGTTTTTTCACTTCTATTTAATAATTTAACGAAGAATAGTAAAAATAATAGTTTTTCTAAAAATTGCGAGTTCGATTCCTGCAAGGGAAAAAATAAACGAAAGATTTAGTTATGGAATAGTGTTAAACATTAAAACATAAAAGTAATTAAGTAAGCAGTTGTTAAGGATGTTTTGCGCATATGAATAACAGATCAGGACCTTTTTACGTTATTTAGAAAAAAAAAATTAATAATGATAATATCCTCGAAATCTATGGAGATCTTCATTAGATTTTTATTTCACTACTTTAATTTGAGTATTTATGTTTCTTTGAACTCAATTTTCGAAATTCTTTATTCGAAATTCAATGGTACTTTTTTCAAGTATTAGATCTTAAATAAACGGTTTTTTTTTCACCAAAAACTAGTTTCTTCAAAATTGTGATATCGATCGGGCAAAAAGGAAAGAATTGGAAAATCTAGCCACCATCCAAATTTTTTTTTTTAATTTTTCTTCAATAATGTAAGAATTCGAAACGAATGATATCAAATTTTCACAGATGATACACCTTCTGTTTCCACATCTTTTGAATATTTTCAAAATAAAGTTTAAATATTTAAAAAGCCACCAAGCCAGGAATTAAGATTTCTAATCCCAAACTTTAAGTTCTGAGGATACAATTGAAGTGAAATTTTTTTAAATTCCGTCAAAAAATTCATTATCCAACAAGCGTTCAGAAACCAGATTTTCTTTATTCTAAGTTTATGGGCTAAAAAATATGCATTATTCGGTGTAAATAATAATAATAAGAAAAGGAAAAAACTAATCTAAATTTATTTGTATTTTGCCTTATTAAACATTACACTTCCTTGTCTATAGCGAAATATAAGTTATATTGTGTTCTTTGTTGGATTTACTCCGCAAACAAGATGATTACCAGCATAAACAATTACATCGAAGTCATAAAATAACAGTTCTTATTTAGTTCTGAGTTACGTGGCTTCAACTTATCACCATGCAAAGATACAAAAAATTACACAAAAACATAGCGATAAATAAACGACAAATTCGAAAATATTCCAAAGAGTTGCTGCACTAGCTTGATGCTAAGTTAGAACGGCTCCCAGTATTCTTTGAAAAAAAAATTAAAAAAAAAAAAGATAAAAAATTTTTGGTATTCATGAAAATTTAGCGACAAATAAGCGATAAATTCCAAAATATAAAATTTTCCAAACCGATAAGTTTTAGCGGAGCTCCAGTTAATGTTCTGGTTTGTAACCGGGTTCAACTGGAAGATTGTCGATTCCAAATATACTCGGGTATCTGAATACCCGATTCCGGGTTACCCGGGTATCCGAATCTAATCGATTTTTGATTCCGAATATGTGGGTATCGCGATACAATCAGTTTTTAATTTTTTTAGTGCTCCGGTACATTACTGAAATCATAAATTCAGCCATAAATAAAAGAATTTAATTCTGTTACCCGAATCGCGCTTTGCTTGATTTTCCATAATAATTAACCAAATTAATTTTTCAATACCCGATTCCAAGGAATCGATTCCTCACTGCCCGATTCCAAAGAATCGGGTACCCGGATTATGTGACTCTTACCCGTGAAACCCGGGTACACAGATATGAATCGAAAACCCGGGATTTAAGGAAACATTAGCCCTAGTGAGTTGCTCCTTGATCGATCTTGACGTAAAGTCCACAAAGCACCCGATTTTCTTAAAAAAATAAATTGACACAAAAACTTAGCGCCAAATAAAATAAAATAAATTCCACAATATTTCACCTAGATGTTGCACTAGCTTGATGTAAAGTTAGCACGGCGCCCAGTTTTCTTTGGGAAAAAAAAAACCCGATATATTCCAAAATATAAAATTTTGCAATCCGATAAGTTTTAGCCGAGCTCCAGTGGTGTTGCACTTCTATCTTGACGTAAAGTCAGCACGGCAACCAGTTTTCTTCAAGAAAATGAGATACAAAAAATTCTTGGTTTTCATGAAAATTTAGCGACAAAACAGCGATAAATTCCAAACTATAAAATTTTTCAATCCGATAAGTTTATCCGAGCTCTTGACAATCGCACCTATATTTTGACGTGAAGTTAGTGTCATTCCTTTTTTTTTACGGTCATAACATATTTTTGTTTCTATGATAAATTAGCAACAAATAAACGGCAAATTAAAAAAAAAAAAAAAAAGACACAACAAATTTTACTTTTTACGACAAGTTAACGACAAATAAACGAAAAATTTCGAGATAGTCCCGATGAAGTTGTGGTGGCTGGCTTTACGGGCGTGCATACATACATATATTCAAACCATAAGCTAAACGAAGTAATTGATGTCATCTAACCAGCATATTGATTTTCATGTACAAAAGTAAAACTTTCAGTCGTAAGAAGCTGTTTTTTGTTTTTTTTTTTTTTGTAGTTGCTATTAGTTCCTTTTTAAGCCAATCCTATTATCTAAAGATGTACCTAACATCCAATTTTACATGTGGTGTGAATGACGACCTTTCATATAGCTGCTGAACTGGGTCGGAAAACAAATAACTCTTTTCCCCCATTTTAATCTTAGTGTAGTAGATCTTATTTTGGTAAATCCTGTTAAGTTGATACTGACTTCCTATTCCTACCTATTAAGTAAGTACTTATTACTTTCGAATTTCTATCTAAAAAATTGCTTCCCTTATAGAACACTTTCTTAATTACTTTGCATGGCGAAAGGTATATATGCTCTCGTATAAAATTCACCGAAATCCTCTGTTTCTACACTACTGCGACACACTTGCGCAATTAAAATTCTTGCTTTATGAAGATATCTTTAATTAAAATCACCTGAATATACGCTGCTGTGACTTCGGTATCCTTTTGGATTTATTCTCTTAGATTTTAGAAACTTTCTACATTTATTTACTACTTTCGAACAAATAAGCGTCGGCAACCAAATTTATTTTAATTTAACTGAATCCCAGCGCAAACAGGTTCTTCAAACATTTGTTATCATTAAGTTCTGGGGAGCTTTACCATTGTGCGCCCGTACAAATTCAAATAGCGAAAGAGAAATTCAGAATGTGCATAATTTGTGCATAATTAAGAGAGTAACCCACCTTTGAATCTCCTCCCCTTAATAACTATCAACCCTCAGTTGTTTTTTTTTTCATCATTCTGAATTAATTGAATAAAAAAAAAACTGATTCTCTACAATTATGTAGGTTACTACTATATATGTAGCACCACGTAGGTACCGTTTGGTTTGTATGAACATAGAAAAAAGGAAGCATTCACCGTAACAAGACTGACATAGACAAAAATAATAAAAAGAAGGAAGAAAAAAAAACATTAAATGAAAAATGTAGTTCCAACCAACTACCCTCTCGAATTCTATCACCCTAACCACAACCACAAACTAAAAAGGATGACTTTTATCCTGGCAAATTCATATTAGTTGTTGACTTGAGCCCGGTGGTGGTGAAAGCCGGGTAAAATGTTCAGAATAGAAAATTTTGATTTTCTCGTTTTTCTCATGTAAGTACGAGGAGGATACACCTCAAGTATTCATATGGGGAGTCGTGATGTGCCTCTTTTTCTGCGATTTACCTTTAACCTCCACCTTTAGGGAGTCTGGTTGGATGCTTGTTGGTATTTTCTCTTCAATATCATATATTCAGTGCTCCCTTCCCTCATAATATTGTGTTGTTGTTGTTTTTTATTTACATATATACATTTTTTTTTTAAATTCCATAGGCCATCCAACAGGCATCAGAGGTTCATATGTTTGCGTATAGAATCGTGTGCTCCTTGATTTTTTTTTCATCTCTCTGTTTCTTTAGCATCCTTCAAGGTATGCTGCTTATATGCTATTTTTTTATGGAAATAAAAAATTACAACACCAACAACAACAACAAAAAACCGGGTAAAAACTTAAAGTATTGAGGTTTGAGGGAGGTTGCAGAAGAGAATTTATCGATTGAGCGTGATCTGAATTCATGATTAAACTTTCGAGACATAATTTGAAATTTATCCGATTCGTGTTTCCGGCAAAGTACCACCATTGAGTTTAAGGTGGTTGGAAGGATGGGTGGAATGGTAGGATGTAGTGTGGTACATACGACCGATGCAATGTAAAGAAATCTACACACAGAGAATTCCTATCTTCTAATAAGGCCAATAAAATCATATTTTATATTTGCGCCCTATTCTCCATGCTTATTCGTGTAATTTTTATGCTCCCTGTTATTTTTCTACACGGCACGGCACGCTCAATTTCAATGATTCGAATAATGTCGAACGTGGTTTGAGGGCGCTGGGTAGTGGGAAGATGAAGTCAGGAATTTTCAAGTCAATTTGGGATATTTTTTCTTCGTATTCATGTATTTTATGCGTTACATTACATGTCAGAAGAATGATTTTTTTTCTTTTTCTTTTTTTTTTTATTATTAAAACGCATCTATTTTGAGCACATATACAAAACGAGTATGAAAAATGATGATTTTATGTATTTTTTATGAATTATGTTGAAAGAGGGAGATAATTGCAAAAAAAATGGAAATTTATTTCAATTTTGTTGAAAGAAAATTGATTTCAGTAGAAATTATTTTTAGTTTTGATAGACTAACTATATGAAATGGAATTCAGTAGTGATTAGATTAAAAAAAACAGTAACAGAGAGAGAGAGAGAGATAAAGAGAGAGAAAGGGTGATTTAGGGAAAGATATAAAAAAATAAGGAAAGAAAAGTAGATAAATATGTGTGATCAAAAAATAAGATGTATTTTTCATTTAAACTTGACGGGTTACTATCAAATCATAAAATAAATTTTTTTTGGATTGGTAGTAATGGCTATAACATCTATGCTCAGTTTTACGTCAATATATTCAATTGCTGCAGAGCTACATATGTTTTTGTAAACATACAAAACTGAGTTTTTCGGTTCTTACCATGTCTGATTTTGTTGAGCAAAGAATTTGCATTATATTTTGTCTAGGAAATGAATATTCTGCCGCTGGAAATATTGAGGATGTTGCAGAAGGTCTTTGGTAATGATGTTGTTTCACAAAAAATTGGTACAAAGACTTCAAAGAAAGCCGAGAACGAGTCTAAGATAAACAGCGCTCCAGACGACCATCAATATCTTCCGATGAAAGCCACATCAAGGAAATCAAAGATTTGGTGCTCGAAATCTGGGCATTTAATTTCGATCAACTCAAGTCATTTTTGTGACGCAGATGCATCACATCTCGATTGATTCCAATAACACTTAATTAAAAAAGAAATAAAATCCCACTGTTTTACACTGCATTGGTTTTTCGAGCAAATTTCGCCAAAAACTCGACTCATATCATTCCACAACCACCGTATTCACCTGATTTAGCTCCATGCGACTTCTGGTTGTTCAACAAACTCAAAAGATCGCTCCGGGGATATCGTTGCGACTCGTTTGAGGAAATAAATGCCAAATCGAAAAAATTGTTGAAGGCCATCCCGAAAAAATATTTTGTTTGACTGTTTCGAGGATTGAAAAAAAAAGAACAAAAAATATTGGCATAAGTGCATTGCGTCGGATGGCGAATACTTTGAAGGCAATGAAATCGATTTGGAAACATAAATAAAGATGTTTCATTTTATAAACAAATTCGCCTTATTTTTTTTTTATTACAGCATAGCATAAGAAAAGATATAAAGAAATGAGAGATGTAAAATATTCAGTATTTAATGGTTTTAATATCTGTTAATTTTCAATACCAATTCCCAGTCCAGTAATAATCCTGTATTGGAATTAAAATTTTACAGTACCATCATTCCAAGAATTGCAATAAATACTTTAAAATACCGGAAAGTAATTGAATTTCCGATTCCATTACAAAAATACTTATAAATACCCAAAAGTATTTAAAAAGAATTTGAACAATACTGTGTAATTCCTTTCAATTCTTTTTTTCCCAGAATACTTTTCCAAATTACATTAATAGCGTTGTAATAGGCGTTGAATGGCAGCTTCAGTATTAAGATAACACCGAGGTAGGTGTATTCCTTTACAACTTCTACTGGCATATTGTTATATTGCTAGCTTTCATTACTCTTCCTGGGTCCTGACCCATGCTGGAAAATCATTCATTTTGGATTTTTCCAAGTTGACAACCCAGTTCCATAAGTGGCAGTATTCCGGAAGATTATTGATCATACGCTGGAGTTTATGTGGATCGTAAGACTTTTGAATTAATATCCACAAGTCTCACGCCTACCTCCATAGAATCCTCTAAGTCGTTAATAAAAATTGCAAATAACACCGGGCGCAAAATTCATCTTTGCTTTACTCCAGATGTTGTTACAAAACTATCGGACAGATGTTCGTCATACCAAACTCAAGGGCTAGTAACTTCGTAAATTTTTATCAGCATGCCCACAAACTTACTATAGACATTCCAATATTGTAACAATTTATAAAAAAGTTCTCCTCTTTCAATTGTGCTAAATGCAGCTTTAACATCTACAAAGAAGGCATACACCTTTTTTATGTTGAATGAATGTGAGAGTTTTATAGGTTGAAAATGTTATCTGTCGTGGAGTAACCGTTGCGAAAGACTGCCTAATTTTCATTCAAAATATTGTGGGCTTCCTCTCAACATACCGCACTATTGTGTAACCTACCAACAAAAAGCTTGAGACATGTGTGCATAAAGGAAATACCACGCTAGTTTTTACTCTATTTACCTTTTTTATGAAGAGTGACGATAATTGACCACGTGAAAGACTCAGGGAATTCACATCTATTGTAAATCTAAATAAAATAATTTAGCAATTCTTTTAAAAAGATTTCTGGGGCATTCCTATAAAATTCATAAGAGGTATTCCATCTATACCTGGTGCTTTATTGCCTTTGACTTTATTTATTATTATTTGTTTTTTTTTTCTTTAACCCCTTGAGAGCAAACGTAGATACTTGTCTAGACAATTTTATTGGCCCTGAAAAAAACATAAAAATTCAAAAGACTTGTTGAAATTCGGAAAAACATTTTGAATGGGTATAGAAAACACTTTAAAGGTTTTCTGAACTTGCGACGTATTTGTTGTGTACATATTTGACAAAATATTGTTTTAATCAACTTATTATAATCAGCGATTGCTTAAATTTTATCACTTAGGTGGTGTTAGTATTAGTATGTTACACTAAACATAGACCAAACACCAGATGAAATGCCATGCAATGCGACACAAAACAAAAAGATAAAAAACTAAATTAAATCTAACAGAAGATTAAATATTATATATAGACGGTTTTTTAAGACATGCTTAGAAACGTCAAGAACAAAACATTCAGCCATATTATTAACAGAAATACACATGAGATTAACAGGTTCATACATGCTAAAATTACACCTTGAGGAGTTAACATGCAACAGAGGTAGCCTTCTCAAATTGTTCCTACTATCACGAAAAGAGAATTTGTCAAGTAACAACGGAGATTCAATATTCGCGTTTAATAGTTGATGCACAAAAGTTACATCGGCAATCATGCGACGTTTCTCAAGCGAATGCATATTTAAAAGCTTCAAGCAATCCTCATAGGGTGGAAGAATTAATCAATTATTCCAGGGTAGGTGCCTAAGAGCAAATCGTAAAAAGTTCCTGTGGACAGACTTGATACAGTCGATGTGTGTACCGTAAAATGGAGACCAGACTTGACTAGCGTATTCAAGAAGTGGTCTCACAATGCAAGTGTACAAACGCAATGTTTTGGTAGGATTCAAGAGCTCTTACGACCAACGTTTTATAAAGCCCAGCATAGAACTACTTTTTGATACCATTAAGTTTATATGGGAGATAAAATTCAATCTGTGGTCACATTTATACCCAAGTCACAGATATTACTAACACGACGCATCGAGGAATCCAAGAACTCATAAATTGGTGTCTGATTCCTATGGAAAATCATAACCTCACATTTGTCAATATTGAGTATCAAATTATTGCTCTTGCATCAATTGTAAAATTTTTGAAGGTTCACACTGTATCTGTTCACAATCATTAACAGATTTAATCTGAGCAAAAAGCTTAACATTGTCAGCAGAAATCCAAACCTAACAGTACCTCACCACAGAGACAGTGGCGTCAATAGACAGAATAAAGAACAACGGGCCCAACTGACTGCCTTGAGGTACGCCAGACGAAGCCTTCAAAACTCTAGAGTTGGAATGGCGGAATAAGATTTGGTATGTATGACTCTGTCCATTTTAGAAATGTTGGGGGAAAGCAATACTTTTCCATTTTAAATAGTATCACGGAGTGAAATAACTTGTCGAAGGCTTTACTAAAATCAGTATAAATATAATCTGTCTGGTAGCCTTTTGCCAACCCGCCAATGGTATCCGCGACAAATTCCAACAAGTTAGTGGTCGTAGACCTGCCCGAAATGAACCCATATTGGTTTGAAGAAATTGATAGCTGACGGTAAATGATAGGCATGCAAGATAATCTTGCAATAGGCCTATAGTTAGAAATTTCATTATTACTATCTTTTTGTGGACAGGTATAATGAGAGAATTTTTCTACAGTTGCTGAAAACAACCACTATCGAGCGATTTTTGGAAAATAATTCTCAGCGGGGCTGCTAGGGAGAGGGCAACATGACTTCAAAAAGGCTGGAGGAATCGGGACCCATTGTGAAGCCATTTGAAAGCCCATTAATATGATCAAGTATATCCCCGGGTCTAATTGTAGGGATAGTGAATGAAATGTTATGGGAGTCGTTCATATGATTGAACTTGCTATTTTGAGGTTGAAAATTTGATGAAACAAAAGCATTATCAAAAAAAGAAGCAAATATAGCGCAAATTTTAGACGAATCATCACTAGCAGAATTCTTGTACCTCATGGTATTGGGGTAGTTGTCAGTTTTTTTCTTCATATTAATAAACTTAAAAAAGATGCATGGGCTACTAAATAATTTCGTACTCATGCTTTGAACATACTCATCATAAAGTGTAGAGGAAACTTCTCTGAATTCATTATATGATGTGACGTTTCAACTCTTTATTGAACCCATGGGAATATGAGAAGAGAATAAATAGAAAAGAATTATGTAAAACTTAGAAACATCTTCAGCAACACTATTGCAAGACAGCAATGTATTGAAATCAATAGAGGTAAGTCTACTGCAAAGTTCCGAAAAGTCAGACTTTCTAAAATTGAAAAAAATATTGTGTTTCGTCACAATCTGCAAGGTTTTCAGGTTCATGGCAATATGTAATTAGTAGAGGTTTTGGTATTTGTCAAGAGTAGACATTCTCACTGGGCTAGGCTCAACTATTCAGTTACCCTCATCAGTAGAAAATACCAGCTCTAACTGCCTACTCATCATGTCATTCTGAACAAGCTGATTTGACTGAGACCAAGAGATGAAATAGTGTCAAGGAAAATTGATTCCCTTGCTGTCAAGTTGTGGCAGATAGTCATCATCATCTTCATTTATTACCCAATTAATATTGGGTAAGTTAAAATCACCGAATTGTCAAAATTTTCAGCATCGTCAAAAACCATGATACAGCCAAGTTTCAGTGAAAGCAACTATATCGAAACAAGTCGCAGCAGAGGCTTTAAAGATTTGTGTAGTTTATGTATGAATCCCCCTTACGTTTTGATAGTAAAGTTGAAGATTTTTATATAGCAGGTATTTAGTAAAACAAAACTGTTTTTTTTTTTTTTTTTTTTGAATTTTTATTCTTCATTTTTAAACCAAAAGAAAAGCAATTCAGAACGAACAGTGAAAATAATGAAAAAAAAGCAGACAATAAAACAAAAAAACTTATTTCAAATGCATTTAAGAACAACCTTTTTCAATTTCATAGAAGTGCTGAGACAGCTTATCATTTTTAATGTCAGTTGAATTTTCGTTTATTAATTATTTTCCTTCAAAATATAAAATTCAAGTTCTTGAAAGCTTTACCATTTCTCTCCGTAATGCTTTCTGAGATGTTTTAACACGTCCTGTTTTTTGTTTTGTTTTTTTTTCCTATCAGCAAAGTATCTGGATTCATGGTACTCACATTCCTTCCTCTTGTTTTGAATATAATGTTCCGTAATTGTTGTAGTCGGATCGATAAAATTGTTCACCCTTTACCACTACTGTATTTGCGCGCAACCGTTTTATAAGAATTCTCTTGCAGGCATATATTTTAAAATGCCGATTGTATAGTTGGTTCCTTGAGATTTTCATACCTCGAATTTTTTCAATCTTTATTTTGAAGATGATCCCCTCCCACACCTTAAGAATACTTCCATTCGCTCTACGAATTCTATATTACCAAATCTGAATATATAAAATTTCCGTTTCGCTGTGTTCGTACACGCTAAACTGCGAAACCGCCCAACCGATTTTAATGAAATTTTTTGAATGTGTTTGGTTAGTTCCAGCTTGAAAGATAGGATACTTTTGCACACGATAGATGGCTCTGTTGTCGAGGTCTAGAAAACTGTCTGAGAACGTGTCGACGTGGTGAGCTGAAATTTTGTACACGACGTTTTCATTAACATTGAAAATAAAAGTTCAAAGATGGACCAAATCGGGCGACCCACTTTTTAGTGTTGCCATACAAAACTTTGGGTTTTCACTATACATTTGGACACAGCCTCACCCGTCGACGTAGGGAGCTGAAGTTTTATACACGGGCCTTTCTTAAAAAATATTTAAATTAAGTTCAAAAATGGGACCCTCGTAGGGTTGCCATACCAAAATTTCGTGTTTTACTATATATTTGGGCATTGAATGAGAGCTCGTCGACGGTACACTCTCCCATACATATGAATATGTGCTGAAAAAGTAGAGTACGGAATCGGGTGATCGGGTCAGACAATAGCTTAGATGTTATTTATATCTAACCACACAACCCAACCCCTAACCATCTAGGTATGCATGTATATTATCACCGGGCAACGCCGACGGGCTCCTCCTGGTAATCGGTAGATATTGTACTTCAATTCCTGAATAACGCGCCGATTAAAGTGTGTCTTCGCCGAATTCTAATGAGAGATTGAATGTCCAACGAAGAACTTCGAAGGTGCTAGAGGGATTAAAGGATGATGATGATTATGATAAGGAAGTACATGGTTGAAGCACAAAATTTTTATAAATTTTGATTAAAATTCTTAAAAGTGACGAAAATGATGTTGATATTTTAAAGGCTAGAGATGGATTAATAATTGAAGGGGACAAAGTGTCCTCTATGCAGTAACGTTCTAAAGAAAATTATTACATCAAACGTAATGTTAAAGGTAGAATGCGTTAAAGGAAATGCAACCGCTCTGCAACTCCAAAAATATGCAAAATAAGAGTACGTGCACAACGAGGCGAGGCGAGGCGAGGCAAGGCGAGGTAAAGATACACCGCGCGCTGCCACAACGTTATTATGGACACTCTCATAATCTAGCGTCGAATACTTTTATTTCTGAAGTCTTGATATAGCCTCTCCTTGCCTGGCCTCGCCTCGCTTTGCCTTACCTCGCCACGTTGTGAACGTATCCTAATACATATGCAGCTTTAAAAGTAATATAATGGTTCAAATGACTCAATGGTAAATAAAAAAATTAAAAAAAAAACACTTTTGGTGTATTAAGTGATATAAAATGAGTACAAATAAGAAAAAAATGAGAAATTCAAGTTAAGTTCGGTGGAGTTCCGGTGGGACTATGTATATGAGTAATACCTAAGCTGTATTCAAATCTCAATAGAAATTCGGTTACGCTATTTGAATTAGATTTTGGCGGCTGTTATGAACCCTAGATCTTTTGGAATAGCGTATTCCGCTTGGAATTCCAGGAAAGTAACCAGTATTTACTTCACTGCTGTTGAACAGGAAACTGTTTTGATGTGCTTCATTGTTGTTGAACAGGAAATTGTTCTAACGAATTAAGCGAACTATCATCGGTAGCGACGTCTCCCAATATCTTCTTACGGCGAGGCAATAGCGATGGTATGCTGTATCAAGATCCATGCACACAATAGCTTGAAAACTCAGCCTGGCACAATTGGAACCTACGTTTTGCCGTGTTGAAGTTTGATTCCAGATAATAAGTTTATCTGGCGTATCGAGAAGTTTTGGAGAGGATAAAACCGAACTGCTCCCCTAACAGTCTGTCTGAAAAGATTAAGCTCGCAGAATTACTGGAATGCTGCTGTTCGTCTGGGTGGCTGGCTTGCACAGTCTGCTTTCAAGCGAATTAAATTGAACTTTGGTCTCTGCAAGAGATGGCTATATTATTAGGCATGAAAACAAAATATCCTTTTGGGGATTTGTCGTTCTGGCAGTACCTGTTGAACATTTTATTCGTTTTGATAAACTTCATTTGTGTAACACAATGCACATTTGACTCCATTTAATTAAAAATTAAGTCATTGGTCTAAGGTATATTAGGCATAACAAATGAAATCCAAATAAAATCCACAAACATTTCAGAAAAGTTTCCCGTTGTAGTCAAGTTAGAGCTTAGTTCATATACAGGGTGGGCCAAAAGTCACCATGGGGTTTAAAAGTCACCATGGGGTTTCGTTTGTACATTGCTCCACACCCTGTTGACCGTTTCTCTTCATTCCTTTTTTACATGATAGCCAACTGTCTGTTCTTCATAGGTAAGCATGTTTCCCCACCCCACCTTACCCCTCCTTTTTTTCATCCTACCATATGTTACCAATTTAATTTTTAAACCCCATGGTGACTTTTGGTCCACCCTGTAGTTTCCGTATGCGCGACAATATCATTTTGACAACAATTTCTAATGAACTTTCTATAGCATCGTCCAGCAAGAATAATGTAGATATGAGTGATTAAATTTATGTTTGGTCAGAAATTCGAGAAGGTAGTTAATGAAATTATAAATTCGAACAAAGCTGAACTATTTTTCACGTTTAAACTTCTAGTAAAAAAAATTAAAATTTAAATGAGAAAATAAAGAATAACTGCTCACCCGAATGCAGAAGTAGTCGACTAGTACAATTCTGACAAACTTTCTTATTCTACTATTCATTCTGTTAAGGCTTCCCCCCGCTTAATTGAAATGAACATTGTTAATAGAATATGTTCAGCGTATCATAATGCATCTTTTAAGACAAATCTCATGTCTGGAGGTGTCGGGCCTCAAGTTGTATGAAAAGTGGGGATTCCCGTTTAATGCTTCCTTGTTGTGTGCCATTGCCCATTTTAGGCATTCACCTTTTTTGTGTTTCGAAAATATACAAAAAAAAAAGATATCAAATACCTACCTATAAATATAGTAAGTTTAAATTCCGATTTAGGACTTTCGATATATCAGTCAGTTTGGTTCGACAATGGGCTAAAATTGGTACCTGAAGTTGCCATATAAAATTTTGATTTTTAATGTCTATACAAGAAACAGTTTTTAGTCATGAGATTTATCATTATCATTAATTTTGCCATCATCGTCCGTAGAAACATTTTCGAAAAAAAAAACTAATTCGAAAAAGTTATTTTCGAAATTGTTTTTTTTTCGAAAATGGCTAATTTATGATGACAAGTTACTAAAATTGTGGGCGGTGGGTATGTGTTGCAATAATATTTATAACTGAGGCAACAATTATCAACAATATTGATCGAAGGTCAACTGCACATTTTTTTTGTCTAAGTAATCTTATTTTATATGCATAAAAAAAAATCCAGACTTTTCATATAATTTTCGAAAACCTACATATGTCTCCCTTTTAACTCGTACAAAACAGTATCAATCGAAAATCATATTTACAACCAAAACGCTTTCAGTTATTTACGTAAGTAATTTTGAATGATAAAATAAATTATTCAGCACTTATGCAATTTACGTTCCAAAGGGAAAACTTTTAATTATAGCGACTTTCAACTAATTTCGAAAATGAAAGCTATTCTCTTTCATCCCGCATACTCTGCCCCAAACCCATTTACCTGTAATTCATAGATGTTTAACGTAAACTCGTGTTGTACAATATGCGAAGGTTACTATAGTCGTTAGGTATAGATGATGATAGTCAAGGCATATACACTCTTACATACACCTAACCAAGGTAATCTGAAAGGAAAGCTATATAGAAGAGTTTTGTTCCTTTTATTCGAGCTGTGTATATATTAGTTATTTGAATACCTAAAAGTTGTTCTATGGTATGCTTTTGGAAAAGCATTTGCAGCACCAGCAGCAGCCTCTATTCAAATAGACCAAGCAACTTTCACGTGGACTTGAACTACTCCACTTCATCTCCCTCTATATCTTTTGTCCATATCCTTCACTATCAGTCACCAACAACATCAGCAGCAACAACAACAACAACTAACAATTTACCAGACTTATACCAAGCTATACCCACCCACCCTGTTCGAATACATTCAAGAGTTCGGAAAGGCGCATGTAATTCTGTTAATTTACGCTTTTTATTGTTGCTGTTATTATTGCGTTGTAATAAGCTTTTTAATAGCTGCAAGTTCAAGCAGAAGATCGTAAAGCCGCAAACCCAACACTATGGAGTATGGGGGCTGGATAAAATTGAATAATGTAAATAGAAAGTTTTGTGAAAATAATGTGAGAAATTTATTATAATTATTATTGGCGGTGGTTGGGCAGTGAATCTAAGATGAATGCGATGCGATGCGATGATGCTTTACTCTCATCAAATGCACTGAACTGTTCACCAAAAGTTCATAAGATTCGAATTTGTTTGTTTGTTTTTTTTTTTTCTTTTGCAGGGGAAAATCTTTATTTGGTTTATGTTGAAATTGTCTGTGTGTAACATGAGAATATTTTAAGGAAAATATATTATTCTGTACCTACTGAAAGTTTGCGATAATGTTTTTCTGAAATATTCTTGTGGAAAATTCATTTGTATGAGATTGATAGGGGAGGGGTCGTATGTTTTTGTATGTCGATATGGAAATTTTAATTGAATCCAATTTATGGATAAATTCTGATGATGATGATATTTTGAGATTTTTCGAATAATTTTTGTTTTTACAGCTTTCATATCTATCTCAGCTTAGTTTTAGTTAGAGTGACGGCCATCGGAAAAACATACGATCAACCAAATTGTGATTCCACCTTATTGGAATCCACCTGGAAAATATTCCTAAAAAAATTAGAGGGTAGGTACTGAATCTCTTCCTCATCCATACATCTTCATATGGAGCTTGCATATGTTCTAGATGTTTTTCAAAGGGGAAGTGTTTCGTGATAACTGTAATAAAATTCCGCACATAATTACAGTTCCTCCTTAGCAGAATTTCTGTCTTTCTAGGACATATCTTGGACCATAGCTATTTTGAAATTGCACATGTGATTAGTTCTCCCCATTAGCGATTAGCCGGCTATACAGGCCAGTATGTCTAGAATCCTCTTAACTGATTCTAGGGCCCTACTTATGGATTGCTCTGTTAAGAATATATTCATAGCGGAACTCTTTTTGGTAAGAGCATCAGCTGCCTCGTTTTCACTGTCACTGTAGCCAGGCACCCAGCAGAGAATAACTCTGTGGTTAGCAGCAAGATTTCGAAGAAAACTGCGACGCCGTGGAACAAGGCGCGATCTAAAGATACTCGAGTCCGGAGCTTTGATTGCAGTTTGACTGTCAATATAAATCCTCCATAACTAGGTACATTATCAGTTGTTTTTGTTTCCAGCATCCTTGATGTTTTACTGATAGCTAGAGCCCCCCATTTGGAATACATTACAGTAGTCTGGAACGCGGTACGATTCTTGTATATCAAGGAACGTCGGATTCCACTCTTATTCTAGAACCATCTGTAAAAACTCATATCAGATTCATTTGCCACGTGATTATTCTTCCATTTCTCTCTACTATGAATACTAGATGAGAAACCTTTCTCAAAGTCTAGCCAGGGGACAGTGTAATCCGCAGCTCCCCGTATTCAGTCCTCCAGATAGATACCTAGTACTCTGCTATGACCAAGGTCTGCGATTATCCTGCAGCTTGACTCTCTTAGTCTCAATGTACTCTTTGCAGCGATACATTTCCTATGGATGACAAAGGGCAGGAGCCAGAGTATAATCAAAATCGTTGCCTTTGGTGTTATTTAAAGAGGTCCTGGTATTACCTAGGAAAGCAGCTCTCGGTATTTTAGTAAGATATTTCTGGTAAGTCGCTTGCTCTAAGTCATTCCACCATACCAAGATTTCATAGTTGAAGATAGGTATTTAAAAAGCGGTGTACATCCATTGCTCGATACGAGGGTGCATATCCCATCTCTTCCCAAAAGTTTTCTTGCAGGCATAAAGTACAATGAACATTTTTTTGAGAGAGCAAATGTCGGAGTAACTCATCACCGTGTAAAGAGAACTAACTAGTTCAGTTTTTGTGGGGTTAAGCGCCAGACCCTACAGCCCCTTTAAGAAGCGTTTGCAATGATCCTTCTGTTAGTTCACTGATCGTAGATCGTTGTAATAAAATCATGCTCAAAGCGAGAAGAAGTCTAATCGTAGAAATCTTCTCATGTAACAAGTGTGTTCTTCTTCGATTCCTCACTTTTTTTGGAGCTATTGTTTTTTGAAGGCCAATTTCTGAAAATTATCCTGAAACTCGACAAGAACGCGTTTACATTAAATTTTGAAATTTTGATTTGCAACTTCAACAATGTACCAAATTAGTGCAGAAAAAAGGCCATCTCAATGGCTCCCAGTTCAAAAGTGCTGGGTTTTTAAAGGAAGCGCAATAGCAGTTTTGAACTGGGAGCTATTGAGATGGACTCTTTTCTACACTAATTTGGTACATTGTTGAAGTTTCAAATCAAAATTTCAAATTTAATTCATGTTCAAGATCAGTTCTAAAAATGTCTATTTTTCTGAAAACTGGACGCTTTAACTTTAAAAGCTACTTTCAGGCAGGATAAATATTACAAATTACACACACAATATTTATTTTGAAATGATTCGTGTAAATTGTAAAACATTCTTTATCCTGACTCAAGTCACAGCTCGGATTTTTCTTTAAGTTCACAAATAAAGTGTCTTCGTTATGCGGCCGAAACTCTTAGATCTCCGTCTAATTCTGTTAATATGTCCTGCAGGAATATAATCTTTATTAAAAGTTTGAATCGTTGAGGTTACAAAGCCTAAGGTAGGAACTGGTCTAAATAAAAAACAAGTTATGCTAGAGCGCGGAGCTAATCAGTAGCTTGACTCTCTCATTCACCATAATTTGCTGACAATGGCTACTCATTCATCAAATTGGATTTGAATTAATCTCTTTTTAATAACTTTGGTAACTTTCGTTGTTGCTGGCACCTTGAAACTAACACTCGTAGGAATGCATAAAGGACCTTACGCACGTATACAAAAGCAGAAATCAGTTTTGCTAAAAAATTTTGCTTGAATTTTGGTTCTGGAAATTGTAGAATTTTTTGTTATCATAATCTTATCGTATGGAGTAAAGTCAATATGTAAACGGCTGTGTGATTGCTTACAAATTTCAACAAAAAGTTATTCACAACTCGAGAAAGTCAACTAATCGTAGGTAATATTCGCGTCTTTGTAGATATCTTTTGTGCACTTTCATTTTTGATTTTCTTTACAATCTACCACCAAAAGAGCAGTGTTTGTAAGATAGATTTAGTTGAAAGTTTTAATCTAGAAGATTACAGCGATACTCAGCCGCCAAGCTAAGATCGAGTCTTTTAACACGTCTTTTTATAGAAGCATATATCGGTTTAGAAACATATAATTGAGGATGATCAACATAAAATGGCGTATTCACGACAACGATGTACTACACAATATATTATTCATGAAGTGTTAAAAAAAAACAAAGGGCCCAGTAGTGAACCTTGAGGTACACCGGAAAAGAAGTAAGAGTGGCATGAAATATACATATTATCTGCTACCTACTGTCCAACCTTTAAGAATCGGTTGTACAACTTTTGTATGACTCAAGACCTTTCCACAACTCAAATAATGAGTATGGAGTCAATTAATCAATTAGATCGACTCAATTATATGTTGTCGATGCGAACAACTGAGTATATTTATTAAGATCTAATTTTGAATGTTTGTGAGAATTATATCTCCTTCTAAAACTGTTTATCGTATACATTACATCTGAATATCCTTGCTCATCACCGAAATTCGAAATTATATACATTTGTTTTTCGAATTCTCTGCGACTTCACCAATGCCTTGTATGATTTATCACTTAAGTTGACTTTTGATGGAGAAGCCTCGTTTCCATATACATAGGTATAGCAGATGTATGCGAATTATTAGAAAGATATTATAGTTACACGAATATTTCGAAGTTATTCCATTTATGTATAATTTTATCGGAAAAATTTTGAAAAGAATATTCCTCCAAAGTGTCTTCAAATTAAACTAATATGAAACGAAAGGTAATTTGATTTGCAGTGCAGTGGCTTTGCAGGCTTTTTTCAATTTTAGCTAGGCGAAGAGATAGAGGGGAAACGCATTTTTGTCTGCCTTTGTTTTTGTTTTGTTTTTTTTTTCTTTATAATTTTCGCTTATTTTTAACGTATTGGTTGAAAATGTATACACAGTTTCTTATTCCTAATCAAGTTATATATGAAAACTTTCAAATTTCGAAAATGTTTGTAAAAAAATTTCGAATTTTCAAAAATCATTTTTCTTTTTAACTATACTCTGAGAAATTTACGAGCTTTTTGATATTCGAATAGAATAAATTTACAGTTTTAAGTTTTCTCGATATTTCCAAGGCATTCGAGATACTGTTGAGTTGATCACTCACTTCTTTGCAATAAACTTGTAGTTAGTTTTCAATTTTCGTTTGAGGCTTCGAAAATTGTCCGTTCTTACCTTTTCAATCGTGTGCAAATGGTGTTTTCAGCTGATAGGTAAGTATTCATCTACACTTACTGTTGTATCTGCTAGGGTTCCTCAGGGATCAATCATTGGTCCACTACTCTTTTCGATGTTCATCAGTGATATTTTTACCTGTCCTTAGCGTTGCACCTCTTTGTAGATGATGTGCAGGTCTTTTGGTTTATAATTGAGAATAGCGTTAGTTGCTTGATTGGACACACCGAGAGAATCCAGCAGTGGCCCGTCCTAAATAATCTCCTTATCAATCCAGTTAAATCGCATGCTTATATATATATTTTTTCCTATTCTTATTCTTAGCTTTGCAGTTTTGTAGGTCTAGATAATAAATTTGAGTAGGTAACTAGTATTAGATTTTCTTTAGAAATTGTATTCTTTTAATTTGTACAGCATAAAAGAATTTAGTATTCATATTTGTACAATGCCAATTGTTAGAATAAATTTAATTTAATTGAATTGAATTTTGGAATACCTACAGCTGATCTCAAGTTCTATCGGAGAAACACCCATTATTCCATATAAAAATGAAAGAAATCTGAAAATTCAATTTTTCTACCTTGGAGGACCTTCTCTTAATTCTACGTCGCATAATATGTTTATTTCTATCGAACCCTATAACAAATGATTCAAACACAAAACTGTATTATGAGAAATGTATAATGAATAAACCATCTCTACAAACTGTCTTAGCTACAAAGGGCTCAATACATATGAATATAAAATCGACCATTAAGTCAGTCATTCAAAACCCTACCCATGACCTTGATTTATACCGGTATAATTAAGTCTTTGCCACTATTCTCACTTGGAAAACCAAATCCATTAACAAGTTGTAAAGTTTACGTAAAAAACTCCCATCTTAACCCACCCCAAAAGGAAAAAAAAAAAACAACAAAAACAAAAATATTAACTTTAAACCTTTCTCTTCTTTGATTATTGTAAACCCGTCTGAATTCTAATGAGTCACTACTGTGGTTGCTCGTTCAGGCCCCGAAAGAGGAACTCATTTCTAAAACATTCGTCAGTCAGACGACCCATGAAATCTAAGTAAATTCAATATAACCTATCTTCGGTAGACATCGTTGTCGTCGTCGTCGTCGTCGGCACCCTAATTCATATAAGCAGCGCTCTGGAATAATAGCTACCCCAAAAGCCTTCATTAAACAAACCGCAGAAATGAGGCAACACCACTCCCTTTTTTCGTATATTTAGAGTATTCAAAAGGTATAATATCCAACCCTTGTGTTTTGCCGTCTACCTATATCCCTCTTAGGGTAACCACCTAAACTATAGAGCATTTCAGCACTTAATTTTGGGTTTTAAATGGTAAAGTTATGCCTATATAAGCGAAATCCTCCAAGTCCTTATATAGTAGGTGTATGTGGTAGCTGCTGCTGCTGTTGTTGATTGTTGGTGGGATTTGGGGAGGGAGCGCTGCGATATAGGACTATGTCGTCGCCGTTGGATAAAATGAAAACTAAAATCGTCAAATAAACGCCCGTGAGTTGATCTGCCAAAGGTTCTTTCGCATCTTGATGGGAAAATGAATTCCATTTCATAAAAGTTGGTTGAGTGGTGGAAGCAGTGTAGCAGTGATTTCGGTAGAGTCAAGGTGCGTATATAACTTTAAATCCACATGAACATACCATCATAGGTAGACACTGTTGGTTACACCTAGCCACTTTCCTCCACCTGTATACATAGTATCTAGATATTATAGTGGAGGGATGGGAGTAACCATCAAAGACTGAATCATAGTAAGTATAGAGCACATTTCAACCTGATGTAGTGCTTCTCCTTGTGTACATCTTTAATATCACTTTTGTGGGGATTCCATTGCAACCGCAGTATGGTCGGAGACTCTGACTTTGGAATAGATATAGAAGATAATTTGTATATATGTATGTACGTACCTGGGCTCATTGCAAGCAACAATATACATACGCATATATGTACACACACACACTCTGAATAACATCTATAACTTTTCTGCCCTGTTTGAGTGGTAAATGGAAATAATTTCGAGCTGAAATTTCTCACAGGAAAACTGTTGCGCTCAACTTGATGTTGTCCTGCTGATTAGTCGACTTGAGTGAATACTTCGGTTATTTATATATGTGTATGTATGTGTGTACATCTCTTGATTAATTTTGTTAACCGAGAATGCTTCTCAAATCATAGCTGTTGCTACACTACGTTTCTGATTCTGTATGCATGCAAAAGCTGATTATTTTTACGTTGAAATTCTTTGTATGTTTGTACTTTGGACAAATATTATGTCTTCAATGTATAATTGATCCAGAAGAGTCTCATAGTTAAAGAACCAAACATAGGTAGGTGACTTACGTGTTCTCATATGGAGATATGTTTGATTGAAGTCGCAACAAAGGTAATATAAGAAATGATATGATTCTATTTTAAACGAACAGTGAGTTACACAATTGCTAGACTATAGAAGTTATATACATATATATGACGGAAGGACATTTAAAGTCTAAGAGAAAATTACCCCAGATTCTGATATCTTAAATATTTTTTCTTATTGTTTTAAATTAATCGAAAGCTTTTTTAATTGCATTGAGGCTATAAAAATAAACAATTTCATAGCATATTTTTGGTGTTCCACAGGGTGCAATTTTCGGTCCAGTTTTGTTTAGTATTTATTTAAATTACCTTACACACGTATTGTAAGGGACAACCTTTCGTTAGTTTTATTGAAGAATTCACGTTATTCAAACTCTAGTTGCTGCCACATATTATATATCATTTAAGAAAGATTTTTGGTAGTCTTAACAGCACGAAAATAGTCTTCAGGTGTCCATAATTCAATGTTTTCAATGAATAAGGCTGGCCATATCATTGATACTTATATTTGGTATCCAGCTGCTCGTACCAGTATGTACAACACGAAGAACACTCTTACCTTTTCACTCTTTATCACACTTACCAGTACTATAATACGATTTTGTGATCTGCTGTGTACCAAAGCCAATTTATTATTGCGTATGTATAGACATTATATCGAGATTTTGGCCCAAAGTTATATTGATACTGGTTTAGCGGCCAGGCCCAGCCATACCCTCCCAATACTAAACATGCAAGAAGAAAGGAAAGATATTTGAAATAATCTGACCGTATAACCTATAACCTACTTTCATACATCTGCACTCTGCGCTACTCTGAGCCAAACAGAGATGGATTTATGCACTACTGTGTGCGAAAACAAGGATACCAGTTGCCACTCTACGCTAGTCTACTCCACTCTGCATTGTGAAGCGACATAAAGCTTATTCTATGTTGATGTTTAGAGTTTTGTTATGAATTTTTGTCCCGATTTTTTGTGTACATTTGTGCTTTTACGTACTTTTTGGTAGTGGTGGTTTGGTTACTGGCTAAGATTTGCGAAAATACTGGTGCTGCCACCTCTTAGAAAATTAAAACGTGTTTGCTATTTTTGGGAGCTCCTCACAAGATTCGGGATCCTTACCACTATTAAGGCTGAAGCTCAGTGCGAACGCTCTTGGCGTCTGGCTCAGCCGACTTTTGACAGTTCACGTTGAATATATAAGAAGAAGTTGGGTAAGGTCTAATGGCGAAATAGGCGGTGAGGATACGCTGAGCTGAAGTAGATCTTCTTTATATTCCACCGCTACTTCTGACCTTTGGTAGCATGATTTCGGTGTTTACAACTAGCAGCTGATTTGTTTTCAATGAATTCGGAAGTGTTTTCTCTAGAAATATTGATAATTTGGTGCGAGATGTTGAGTTAATTTATAACATAAAATGCCAGAATTATAGAAATCTAAAAACCACCAGAAAGATAAAAGTCAGGAAATAATGCGTTTAACTACAAGTTCAAAACGTTCACCGCGCTAAGGTTATCAAACGTCGTCGAATTCGTAAAAGATCGCATTGTAATTCGTCCTTTTGAAACATTATTTTGTATTCGCTGCAAGCAAGACTTACGGTCAATACACTATTGCTTGCACGATATAAGAACTTTCGAAAATCATTGTGGGTTTATCTATCGTCGACATGGCTTCCATATCCAAATACTTGTACTATCTATGAAAATCATTTATTATGAAAATATTTCTAACAGCAACTGGAGATCGACGTCAGATGTATACTAATTTTCGAAAACGTGTAACCTTCTCCTGTTTAAAGAAGAAGATTGCATAATACCAATATTATGATGAATTCTATTTATTAAAACCCATTAATCGTTGGAAAGAATAAGAAAAAAGGGAGTACTAATTTCGAGTAATTTCGAACTCGAATGCTCATAAAAATAGTTACAAAACCTTTAACACCACATCGAACTTTCTCTCATTTTAAAGAGAATGTAGTCATGTACATAATCATCTTTCAATTGACTTCCTAGGGAAGGAAAGAGGGGGAATGTATGCATATATAACAGTTTTGAATATAAAAATTTGTTTAATACAATTTCGAATGATTGTTCTCCGAATTAATTTGATATTTCTCGGAATGTCGGTAGTGGAGGCATTGTGAAAAGTGTTTTTGAAAAGATATTGACGACAACTTACATGTTCAAATTTTACGTTTCACTTATTTTCCTTTTTTTATTTTTTTTTTTAGAAGGGGAAAGGAAGAAAATTTTAGAAATTTTTATGTCGGACGTATGATAATCAATTAGAAAACAAAAATAAGGAATTTTTATATAAAATATGTAAGTTTTCGAATATATTTTCGAATTCGAAAAAGTTTTAAAACGAATTTTTAATTTTCATATTTTTTGGTGAGGAGAAGTGAACAGAGGACGCTAACTCAAGCGCTTATATGTTTTCTTATAACTTTGCGAATAGTAACAATGATGAAAGTAAAATGATGAAACACTTCTTGAGCACACATTTCTTCTTTTGATCAAAATTTCACACATGTTTAATTACAATGTAGCTTTTCAGCAAATTGTGAAAAAAAGGGGTAAGGTTACCTAACGTCCCCAAAATATGGTTAAATGGTGTGAAAAAAATCGCAGATTTGAATTTTAGAAGAATATGTAAAGATAACCACCACCCCCCGTTTGTTACTGTTCGATTCCTCAAATTTATTTTCTCATGATTCATTCATCCTGTAGAGAGTTTTGCTATGAAATAAATTCATAACGAATTTAGTCAATATGAAATTGACCGTTTGTAAAAGAGTTTTTTTCCATTTATCCTGTGTTGAAAATTTTTTATTTTTAAAAATATAGCTATACATAAAAACAAAAAAAAATTGAAAAACTACAAGAGTGCTGCCCTTAACTAAGACCGTATCTTCTAATAATTTCTGCTCTATTTGTTTGTCTGTTGTTGTGCGTGGGTTTTTTTTTATCTAAATCGTTTGAGCAGTTCCCATAAATCAACAGATCTTATTACATTTGGACGGGGTTCCTGCAAAAATTCGAAAAGCTCTTAAGACCCTAATTGTTCTGCTTGGACATCAATAAATTATCTGAATTAGGTAATCGATAACTTCATAATACATTTATGTGCAGATAAGGTAAGCAGCAATTAGAATAGATCGATTGTTCTGACAGAATACTCTGTTGATAGAAGATCTTTAAGTGGTCCATGATGAAAGATTTTATATGTATGTGAAAATCAAGAAATCCAACTGTTATATTGAAAATATCAAAATTTATCTAAGTTATGAATAGTATACTTTTTAAAGCCATAGACAGATTATAAGGAACTGTAAATAAATACTAAAAAAATTGTGTAATATTACACAATAATTTTACAATATATGTAAATGTAGAAAAATTACAATTTGTGAGTTAAATTATAAATTATGTAGAAAAGAAAACTTGTTTTTTGTACAGTTTCATATTTAATGGAGGATTTTAAGTATTATTTCTCAATAGTGGAAAGAAAACTTCTCATTTATAATTTTTCCTCATTCATTTTTCTGAATTCTTAAAGTATGCACAGATTTTCTCCAGCCTTCTTTTAATGGATGGAAAACCAGCAACAGTAATGACAGATATGGAAAGTGTATACTATTTAAAAGCAATGCTGCAAGTGTAATGCATTTTCCCTGTAAGAATCTTAATTTGTTACACAAGTATATTGCAAGAATGTTGCGCTAATCATTCAACCCCGCTTTATACTTTCCACAATGGTCTACTGTTTTGGACAAACATCAGATTTATAGGAGACACTTGTAATGATAAAAGACCATTCATTTTTGCATTTAGATTCAAATAAAATATTTTCCCATTTCTTCTTCGTTGAGATATTATTTGCTATAGCATCCGTTCCTAACTAGGAGTACCCTTATTTTGAAGGGTAAGAAAAATACCATTTCAGTTAAATATATAATGGGGGCAGGGGAAGGGGGGAAGGGGCGATAAATTTTTTTTTGTAGTCAGATATCGCCGCACGACCGTTGATTTCTGTGTGTTTTGTTTTTTTTTTAGAAAAGCCTACGTACCAACGGTGGTAGGGTATCCTATCCTTGAAATTATGAGACCTCTTCAAGTTTTCTTATTAAATCAGAAACAATGTATATAAGTACAAATTTGGTTACTGGGCAAATATCCTTTTGCCTATGTCTATGTACAATCCAGTTTACAATCTGCTTTTTTTCATCGGAAATCAAGACAGTCAGTTCTCCCGCTTTTTTATTCATATCGCTTTTCCCGGATATATTTTCTCGTATCGATTTGCGGGTCGTGTAAAGTCACATTGCATCCATCGAATACTGATGGCATTTATATCGCCATTCCTTTTCGATAGAGTTTTTTCCCCATATTTGTTAACCGTTTCATATATTGCGGAATCAGGTTTTTAAACTTATTAGTATTATCTAAATATAAAAACAAAATGGTAAATAAAATAAATAGAAAATTATAGAAATAACAACATTTTATATACCTACTTAGATATAGGGGTAATGGGGGTCTTTAGCGCTGTTAACCAGAGCACCGCACTAATCTAATTTCATAATTAATAGGAAAATAACGCCATTTTATAACAAAAGGCTTTTGACCGAGGCTTGTCTCTGCATATCTCTAAAAACTATAATTTCTAATAGAAAACGAATATTTCTGTTTCTATTAGACGATGTCGAATTTATTCGAAACATAAAAACAAATTGATAGTTAAAAACAATCAGTTAATAGATTTTCAAAAAAGTTTATTTAATTGAATAATTTACAACAATGTTTTTTTTTTTCTAATTTGGAATTACTTTATCAGCATGAATAGTTTTTTCGAAAGATTTACGGCATGCACGTTTTCCATGGACAAACCCATCCCATTCCAAATTTTTAAGATTTCTTGCTTAGATTGCATCCAAATGGCTGTTTTTTATTGCTAATAGCTTTGCCATCATATGCCATCAAGTAAAAATATTCAGCAAAACAAAAACAAAACAAAAACTAAATTGCTTGCTGTACCAACAAAAATATTCGCAATACGTAAAAGCTCCCCGTCCTGTTCGAAATTTTGGAAGTAAGATCTTTTGACAATCTTTTCAATAAAAAAAAAGGGTGGGGGGGGGGGATCATTTCTTATTCTAATTATTAAGTATGGTAACAACTTTCGTTGAAAAAACTCCATGAACTTTATACTTTTTTCTGAGTAGGTACATATTAAATGTGTTGAAAAGACTTCCAAATTTTTAGTGTTTTATTCTCATCGAAGCAGGGTCTAATTTCCTTTCAAGATATTAGCGTTATATTGTACCTACAACTCGTGGGCGTCTACATCTCATATGGTTCTTAACAGAGAATATTTCTCTTTATATTTTTATGTAGGAGTCCCGCTTCACCCCTTAATTTTTCAAGTACCGAAAATTCCACACGGTTTTATTAGAATTTGAGTTTACTTTTCATCCGGGAAATCTACATCATATCTATATATGGTATGTATGTACATACAAAATTCCAGGCGTCTAAGCCCCAGATAATAGCAACTCCACGGTTACAAGCCATCTAATCTACTTGGAAAAAGTATTACAGGCATAAGAAATGCACAAATTATTCGTTTGAGCGTTGTAGTCCAGTCATTTGGTAGTTCTACCTGGAAAGTTTTCCGAGAGTTTTGAAAATTGGTATTTTTATAGATTTCGACGTGCTCTTTCCGAATTTTCATTTTGCCACCTCGTATCTTTGCCACTCGCGCCGCTATTTTGAAAAGATGGCGGCCAAAAACATATCTCCTTTCCAACTCATTTTACGATGAAAATAGTTATATCATAAATTAAACTAGAAAAAATTTCACATAATTTACGTATTTACTTTTTTTGTAAAATGAATGGTTTCAGCGTACGAACGCCGCAAAGTCTACTCCAAGACGCCTATTGATAATAGACCGGCTTTTCAACGTGGAATAACATATTTTTCGTTAATATACAAACTACGCATGTTGGAGTAGACTTTGCCGCACTTATGCGCTGAAAACATTCATTTTACAATTTAAATTATAGAAAATTTTCTCTAGTTTAATTTATTACATAACTATTTTCATGGCAGAATGCGTCGGAAGGGAGATATTGGCAAAAAAAAAACTGTTTTTGGGTGCAACTTTTTAAAAATGGCGGCGCAAGCGGCAAAGATACTAGGTGACAGGAAACTTTCCACGTAATCCCCCTAGTGAGCACCAAATGACTGGACTATTCATAAAAATTCACTTTTTTCTTAAGATTTTTTTTTTTTTTATTTTTCTTCAGAATTTTAAAGTACCCCAATTGGTCTGGGACTTCGGTATCTAGACTCTACTAGACTCCACAGGTGCTGGATACCGACAATATCGTGGTACGGCATATTCGCTCTAATCACGGCAGCTCTAAATAAAAGCAATAAGCAGCTCCGGATAAAACATGACATTCTTGTGTTATCTTGTTCCGTTCAAAATCACAAGAACATCTTTATCGAGCCCTTAAGTACAGAACTAACGAAATTTAATGTCAAAAAAGTTCCAAAAGGATTCGATTAATTCAAGTGCCTAGGTCTGTTGGAGTAAAAATTGGTACGAGCAAAGTTGCATAAGAATTGTCTTAAGAATTTTATTTTCCTGAAAATCTTCCTGCCACGTATCACAACTAAAGTTTTGATTGTAAAATTTGTATTTCCATTTCCGTTTGTGATGATAAATTTGCATTTCCGTTTGAGTCTCGATAATCATTTCCCTTCCAACATCCTTCTTTCTAATCCATTTTAACGATAAGACAAGGAAGCCGCTGTAAATTCTTTATATACAGGGTGTTTCAGATCAAGATGACTTCCGGTATACTACGCGATTCCTTAAGGGGTAACACCACTCTAGCGATAGAAAATATGGCCACATTTTGAGAATTTATTATGGAAATATGAAAAAAGGAATTGGACTTCTTTTGAGAGAGCTTATTTAGCACATATTTAAGTATAAAAAAAAAATATCTATCATAATTTTCATACAAAATGGCGGCGACAGAGCCCATATTGAAAAACGTGTTTTTTTACAAATATCTTCACGGGAGAACAGTTTTCTCGTAAAATATAAGACCTGAAGCAAAAAAACGAAAAAAAAAACATTTTTTTATCAATATATATTATTAACTATGAAAGTACGTAGGTTTTTTTTAACGAAATTTTGAAAAAATGAAGCACTTTAAAGAAATATCTCGATTTTTTGCCCAAAAAGAATCTTTTAAAAACAATTCTGTAGCGAACCAACTGCACAAAGTATTAAAAAAAAAACGGTTTTTCCAAAAACCTAGAGTGGTGTTACCCCTAAAGTGAGCAACTTAATACTCCATCTCTCGGGAAGATAGCCTAAATAGCTTCGATAGCCTCAATTGTCAACAAGGAATATGATTTTGTTATCAGCTGACCTCAAGTGGTATACAGGAAGGCACCCTGTAGTATCCATACGTTATTTCCTATTGCAAAAAATGTTTATAACTTTCTGCTGTGATGCATAGCATAATCGAAAGTTCCCGAGATAAAAGCTCCACTTTAGACCAACACACGGAAAGATTTGAAAGCTCGAATATAAGAGCTTTCTTTCATGATTCTCGAATATAATGAGTTAATTGGGAATTTGTAACGTCATTTTTTAAGAATAAATTATATTTACCTACTGCAGTCAAAAGAGTGATGGGTATATACAGGGTCCTTTTTCCAGGGTGGTTCATAGAACAAAAGTTGATAGTACTCACCAAGTGAAAGAAAAAATTGTATGTCAGGATGGGGGCGGGAGCATATCAACGGTTTAGGAGTTACAGGGTCCTTAAGAAATTATGCTAGGTTTTCACAAAATAGCATGTATCTTAAAAAGTACAGGGTGTACAGGCCATCTTCTAAAGCAGATTGTATGCAGAACTCCATAGCCTTTCTATTGACTGCTCAACCATCCCGCTACTCCGCTCCCCTCAGAAGTTATTGTGGTCTAAACTTAAAATTTCGGATTTTCTTAACTTTGATTTGTATCGATAAAAGTTTGTAATTCGAATTTTAGATTACATTTTTGAATCTAAACTAAATAATAATTAATAAAAATGCAAATTTGTTGGCAAAAATATTTCACATTCTTTTCGAAATACTTGCATGCAATAAATAAAAAAAAATCAATCTTGGATCTGAATAGCATATGTAGTGCATATCACCACATATCCATTGATCAAAATTTGTTATTACAGGAAGCCATACTATTTAGCAAAAAAAAAAAAAAAAATACATACATATACGGCAAAACCCAATAAGAAAAAATTACTCAAGGCTTGAGCAGAATTATTACATTTTCATTATATGTATAGAAAAAATATTGCACTTCAATATCTACACATACTCCTACATAGTACATAATAACAATGCACCCTTCAGATAGTGCGGACCTATCCTATTAATTTGCCTATTTGTCAACAATTTCCCTAGTAATTCAGTCCCAAAATTAAGCTCAGTTGCAATTCAATTTCACCTTATTAAGTGCACGACGTCCTGTATAGAATTGCATGCATGAGAAGAAAACTAATATCAAACGTCCACCATCAATAACTACCTACTAATGACAGATTTTACAGTGGTCGGAGCCTATTATTAAAAAAGCTTTCAATTATCAATAATTATCACAAATAAGCTTAAAATACAATGGTGGTAATATAAGTCTTAGTAGTAGTAGTAGATTAGCTGAAGGACTTAAAGTAAAATTAATCACGAATGCCACTACAAATTTTCCACTTTCCATATGAAAATTATCTAACTCTGAAGTCCTTTCTCAACAATGTCCTGTGGTGAAAGTTATTAGTTGGTTGATTGAAAATATAATCAGCACAGGAAAAGGAATTGGATTACTTGATTACACGAAATCGAACCCTTTTCTATACATATACATATAATTCTTGCAGATATCATTAGCATAGTTTTATCGTAAAAATTCCATTCTAAAAATAATTAAGGAGGAGTCTCCTTTGTGTTTTTTTGTTTTTATAGTAACGTAAAAACAACAACTTTTTTTCTCTCTCATATTTTATGAATACTGACCAATGTTTTTTTTTATATTTTCTTTCAGATTAATTACGAGAATCAGGAAAGGTGGAATCCGATCGAATGTCAACTTTTATGGGATTTGTTTTTTGTGTTATGTACAAAATGTTAAAAATTGTATTTATAGAAAATTCGTTAATTAAAATAAAGTAAAAAAAAAGGTAATTTGGTGTATTTCGTCTTTTATTTTTGTATTCGTTATTTCAATGAGTTTCAATTTCTTGGGGGTACACTTAATCAGTTTTTAATGAACTTGGTCTTGCTTGTTTTTGTGACTTCTGCATATGGATTGAGAGCTGAGACATATTCGAGTGAATATTTAAATGCTGAATTTATATTACATACTTGTAAATTGCTGAGAAACAGCCCGAAATATCTTAAATCGATAAAGGTAAAAGACATTCTAACACAATTTCACTGACTAAAATGTCAAAAATCTTTTTTCTCGAAAAGTGTGAAAACGCAAATGGATATTTGATTATTTCATGTGGAGGCACATAAATGTGGCGCATTTGGAAATTGGTGATTTTATAAGATTTTCCAAAGATTTTTTTTTTTTTGTAATAACTATATACAATATTTTTATTAGAGAAAAAAAATTTTTTAACAGACTTAAGAAAGGAATTCATTGAAGTCAGTTTGTGATATGTACAGTTCCCACTTGGTAGTCCGTATCGCATTCACAATGCAGAGTGGAGAAAAATGGAACAGAATGAGCTTTGAGTCTAGAACGAAGGTGTTCACAATACAGCGCAGAGTGAAATTTGAACTTTGAAATAAATATTACAATCAACAAGCAAGCTGAAAAACTGTAGTAAATTCGAAAAAGGAGACCCCTGCGCCTACACTTATTAGCTAAAAATTAACGTACATTTTTTGGTTTTTAAATCATGAAGTTTACAAAAAATACTTCTTGTTTTTTATTAGTATTCATAAAAATATTAATTCAGAAAATAACATTAAAACATGTTAGCTAGTTCCACGCCATCTACATGCTAGTAGTTCGAAACTCCAGTTTGTAAGCTTTCAGAAATGGCACCGTGAAAATAGAATAGAACCTATTATGCAGTTCTACTTTGCATTGTGAATGCGGTATTAATCTTTGAAACCAACATTATACTGGGAAATAGTTGGTTAGCATAGTTGCATAGTTATACAGGATGTTTCATAATTGGTCCGCATAACTCAAGGAGTTTGATAGCTGAGATAAGAAAAAAATTGTTAGGTGAGGGTGAGCAGGGTAAGAAGCGTCGTTTCGGCGAAGAGGGGGGGGGGGGTTAAGATTTTGAGTTCTTTTTCCACTCACACCCTGTAAATTTCTTGATATGCACCCTATAAACGTGATATTAATCTCAGATGGTATTAAAATCATTTAAGCTTTTTTCCAATGAATGCCCAATCACCTTTCCCGTCAACTTCTGTCAGAAGTTATAGGACGTCAAATTCAAAAAAAAATTTAAAAAAAAACCTACTTTTTTCAAATATTAATAATTTTCCCGCCAAAATTCATGATAACTCTACAGTTTTTTTTACAAGATTTTGAGATCCCGGAATGTTTAATTTAATTATGCACATGTACCTACGTAAATGCAACCGTTTTTGAGATAAACTTGTTTTTATGATGCATAATTTCATTAATTTTCATCATTATGTTAATTTTGTGTGGAATTGCATACAATTAGGCGGGATTTCTATCGTCAATAAAAAAAAGGAATTAAAGTATGTATCATAGGAACGGGAATATCAAATGGTTTCTTTGAGGTAGGTACATGTTCATTATCAAATGAAAGGTTACATTCCAGGGTTTCTAAATCTTGTAAAAAAAACTGTAGAGTTTGGCGGGAAAATTGTTAAAATTTGAAAAAATTAGGAATTTTTTTAATTTGACGTCCTATATCTGCTGACAGAAAGTGACAGGAAGGCTGATTGGGCATTAATTTGAAAGCTTAGATGACTTGCAATTATCTGAGATGAATCTCACCTTGATAGGGTGTACATAAAAAAAGTTACAGGGTGTTAAGTGGAAAAAGTACTAAAAATTTTGAACGTCGACCGCCCTTGCCCCCCCCCCCACGCCTTTCGGCATTTAATATTTTACTTGCATCCACCTCAGCTATCAAACCCTAGATATGCAGAACAATTATGAAACACCGTGTATAGGGATATTATATAGGAAATCGGTTCTAAAATTTAAACTAGGCATATTTCGAGTTGGATTCGCTCGAAAAAAGGAGTGACGTCTCCAAGATTTTTGTTTTCCTTTTCACCGGGTGTTAAACGAAAATCGACTCAATTTGAAGAATATTGAAGATATGGAACAAGTATTTTACAGAGCTGTATGCAATGCATGATCGGATTACGAAGAACGGGCATAATTGATGATATACTCCAGATTACATACAAAAAGAATATACCAATCGCTCGTGAAAATGGTAATTATGAATGAATAATAGCGCATTTCGTAGATTCGTAATGGACACAACGTTTACATAAAATGTACTAGAAATAAAAAAGTATCAGTGATAATCCTGCGAATCATACCAAATGCAATTTAATTTAAAAAAAAAATCCTTAGGCAGACAACCTTACTTGTGCAGCGCATAGTACTCAGATTTGTATCTCCAATGGAAATGAAATCTTGATTTAAAACACGCTTTAAAAATTCTTCACCTAGAGGCAGGAGAAGAGCCACGCAAGTTATTAGAGATTCTATTAAAATGAATAATAACAAATGACAAGGACTACGTAGAGTCTACTACTTATCCATATCACTGTTTGCTTGAGTTTATTTTGAAGAAAATTTTACGCAGGAAAAATGATTCTTTAGTTCAGTTTGAAGAAGCAGGTTTTTACAGCATCTGCACGCGTGAACGGTCTTTTGCGAGGTTATCCACTCAACTGAAAAGGGATTTCTCTTTAAGCAATCTACGCTGGTTGTTTTCATTGATGTAGAAGGCGCTTTTAACAATGTGCTTCGAAATAAATTTTTTGCCATGCTAATAAAACATGGAGTGAAGTAGTCTCTTAAGTAGTGGATCGCACACACTGATCTGGACGGGGAAAGCAGAGTGAAAAGTAGAGGAACTCGTAAACACGATATTTTATCACCTATAATACGGTTTCTCATTATTGATGATCTCTTGCTAACACTTACTCGGATAGGCTACAGACGATCTACTTGGTGTTTTTAGTTACCAATAGTTCTGACACCGAGCTCTGCAAAACAGGATCTGTATAGTTATAGACTGGGCTATAGATTTCAGACCGAAAACTGTTGTCTTATTATTAAGAAAAGGAAGTTTTGTACATTGAACCTGTCCTCTATAGGGTCAACCCGTGTTAAACTGAAGTACTTTGAAAAATACCAAGGAATTTTACCAGATAAAAAGTTGAACTAGAAACCACACCTAGAAGACAGAGCAAACAAAGCCTTCGAAATGTTTAAACTGCAGATGGTCAGATTTAAAGACTTTGCCTCCTTGGTATCAGCGGCGCACTCAAAGAACGTGGGCTTTTGATGTTATTCTTAACATACACCTGCGCAAATTTATTTTAAGAAAGAGGCGTCAATCGCAGCGCTAAGACTGAAACTCAACCAGAACTGGACTCACCCTGGAGCAAGAGCTCCATACGGAGCGATATTTGATTTGTGCAGTCACATCAATCGTAACCTGACATCAACAGGGACAGTGATCAGCTTGGAACCCTGCTGCTACAAGGCAACTTCAAAATGAAAATCCCATCTAGAGCAGAATGAGACAGAATTGAAAAATCCTATTATCTACACAGATGGCTCCAAATCGGAAGAAAACACCAGAGTAAGCTTTTTCCAAGCGGTGGTATCCCCCTCTTTAATCGGGATTGCACCAAAACACCCTGCCTCTAGCATTTTGGCTTCAGCCGACTACCAACAGAGTCGTCTTTGCTCGGCTATACTTAACCCAAAATTAACGAAAAAGCTATTGTGTTTTAACAAGCCCACCAGTTTAGAACCCGTGTGTTAATTCTTACTGCACACTCATTTCTCAGGGGTCACCTATATAGGATAGTACTTGTTGACAATCCTATGCACAGATGATGCGGAGAGTAGTCCGAAACGGTGTCTTATTTTTTCTGTCCGATTAAAATTTATGGGCTTCAGCTCATATGGGCCATGTTGTGGCCTTGCTCATCGTTGATATTTTGTTATACAAAATCGAGACCTTATAAGAGCTTAATTTGGAATTTGGTCAAGAAGTTCGAGCAAACTTTGTTGATAGATAACATCAAAATATTTTAGTCTGGTTGTGCAGGTCGCACCGGTTCGGACGAAAATATTTCCATTATTCGTAAAAGTGTGGCTGAGAACCCAGACACATCGATTCGTTATCCGAAGTAGCTTTTGGGACCTTCGAAAATCAGTAAATAACTATTTTTGACAGAATTTGCAATTTCTAATAGGATCCAAATAATTAAAGAATTGAAGTCCATCAACAAGTTCGTGACTTTGTCGAAACGATACTTGAGAAAGGAATAGATTTTTCAGAAAAAGTCAACTTTAATGTAGAGGATAATTTGAACCACGGTAGCTCTGTGAACAACAAAAAATTGTAAAAGTTTAAAAAAATCAAAAGAAATTTGCGAGACGTGAATGCAACTGCGAAAACTGACGGTTTAGGGTGGTATGTAAGCTTAATTATTTGAAGATTATCAGAAAAACACTACTTTACATTTTCTTTAAATGCGAGGCACGCTTAATCACCCTATATATAGTATGTATAGAGCTCGACCAGATAAAAGAACTTTGGATGTGAAAAAGTAAACATAATCTTCATCAATTACCCTGATGGACTTACCAGCTATATACATATATTCTAGTTAATGTCAATCTGATTTACAAATCTCTTCCCTAAATTTTCCAATTCACTAAATAATAAAAAAAACACACACACATACACACAAAATCACTGAACAAAAGTAAAAAAAAAAATTAAATTGTCAATCCTTTCAAAGTAAAAAAAAAAAAAAAAAAAAAAAAGTAGCTGAAATTTTTTGGTGGCACTACCGGGAAACCTTGCCATTCCAATCGCGGGAAAAGTATTTTTTTTTTAAGAAAGAAGTCATCATCCCAGAAGGACGTAATTTCACCAATGATAAAGCACTTTCGTTCGAATTAATTACCTCCAAAAATACCTTTAGTGCAAAAACTCAGTTCCTTACGGTTTCCCTTTACTTCATCTGTTTTCATTTTAGCCTTAATTTCCATTTTCTACTGGGTTAGTTTGTTTTTTTTTTTTTTACCTCTCTATCTCTCTCTATCCTTCTCTTACATACAGTGGGAACGAGTACACCCAACTTCACAATTTCTTCTCCTATGTTCTCCTTCTAGGAAGTTTAATTAATTCGATAAATTCCTCATTTCCATCTTTTAACCCCTTGCACTGTGTTGGCTGAGATTTGTCTTTTGGTAAAAGAGGGTTCACCACCACTTTTAAGGGTTTTCCTTAAGTATCCTTCCAGTTTTTCGTTTAAACAATTTCGTTTCTTTTTAGGAGTGTTGTTTTTTATCCTACGTTTTTACATTTTATCAGGACGAGAAGCCGTTCGTTCTATGGGCGAAATCTGCTTACAAAAATTTAAATAAAGTGAATTTTGCGATTAATTTCCCCCCGATAATATATAGTATATAGAACTGCTGATGATGTGCAAACTTGAAAATTTACTCCTTCAAGGAATTTAGGGGTTAAGTAAGTATACTTCAGATTAAAATTTAGTTCGATGAGTTATATCGATGATGGTTTACCTCAAATAAGTATTAGGAAAAAAAAAGATTATTTCGTATAAGTTCGTTTTTTACAATTTTCTCTCATGTACCATATGATTATAACAGTACATTGATGAAAGTTCTTTATTTGAAGTACATTTTGACCTACCTTGGAGTGACATATTTCTCTGTGATTCAGTAAACAATCAAGTCGAGATCCTCTCCTCATTGATTACCTCTATTCAAAATATGTACCTGTTGGAAGGAATTGGAAAACTGTTTGCTGAGATTGTCTATAGTTTTCACCTCTTATTCGTTCGTTCTCTCATTTATGAATACCTGGTACGAACGTCGGAGGAGTATTCAGACCAAAGAGATACGCGCATTATAAAAATGTGCCCACAACAAAAGGACTTCAGTAATTAGGCGAGCAAAATGACAGATTTAATCAGACTCTCCGAACTAAAAACAGCGCTTTGTAGCGAAATTTGCCACATGCAGATATTTGTTAGGGTAAAAAGAATAAAATTAGTTGTGATTTACAGTTTCGAAGATTTAAATATATTTTTGACGTCTATCACCTCTGCCCACAATGGCAAACAGTTGGCTGCTTCTTATGTATCTGCTGGTAATCTTATAAGAGATATCTCATCTAATATCAATACCGATTGTGCCTACATTCTTAGAGTCTTAGAGTGAACTTGTGGGTGCTGTAAATTCAATCAATGCTATTGGGTCTGATAATCTTGCACCTACGATCATTAAACATTTGTTTCCCTTTATTGGTAAAATTGTTTGGCATATACTTAGTTAGCTCATGCTCGACGTCATCCTGGTTTTCCGTTGTCTGGAAGATGGAAAAAAGTCATTTCTATTGCAAAGAACTCTTCTCCTGAATCTCCAGCTGATTTACGCTCAATAGGTTTATTATGTTGCATGTTCAGTTTTAGAAAAGCTATTATATAAGCAAATAGTCGAATTAGTCGAGGTCAAAAATTCTGTTGCAAGTTATCAATTGGGATTCCGGCGCTCTCATAGCTGTAAGACTGCAGTTCTGAAAGTGAACTTTGATTTTGAGTACGGTGTTGGACCAGAACAAATTTAGTGTTTTAATATTTCTTAATTTCTCGAAAGCCTTCGACAATATGAATCATCAAAACTTTAGGGCGATTAGGATACCTCCTCCGAGCACAGAAATGTCATCTTGATTTCGATCGCCTCGAAAAACTTGAAAGTCATTGTCCAGTAATTCAGCATCCGAAAAGGAATTGTTGGGGCCATGTCTCCGTTAAAATAATAACATCGTGAGAAATATTAAAAGAATTTAAATAGATCCGACGTGTTTCGTACATTCTGGAAATAAACTACCAAGTCTTTAATCTCCGAATGTTTCATCGCCGTCTAATCCATTAGGTTTTTTTTATGCATTCCGTATCGGACGAGGTACGAAGCGTTTTACCAGTAAGCCATCAGTCCAAAATTTTGAATCCAACAGCGACTTCTCGAGGTCATCGGGAACTAGAAACTTGAAAGACGACACTGTACGATTTGGAAAGCCCTCTGGAGTCAAACTAAAGCATCTAATTCGTGGATCCGTAAAACTCATTTTTGAGTTCACATATGTAGTTGACGATAGATTGTGAAGAGGTTCCATATTTTAGACGAGATAGATAAAAAGCTTTTGCAGAAGCAACATCTAAGGTATCCGATTGCTCTTAATTGTGTTGTTGTTGGAGTTGTTTCTCATTCCGCTGCTCAAGCGACTGCTGTACCTGCAGTTGGTTTTGTTGCATCTGCTGCAGTTGCTGTTGTTGGAGCTGCCGTTGCTGCAGCTGCTGCTGCTATTGTTGTTGTCGTCGCTTTTTTTGCTGCTGTTGTGGATGCTGCCGATGCTGATTTAGATGTCGCTGTTGTTGCTCCTATTGCTGTTGCTGTTGTTGATGTCGCTGTTGTTGTTCCTGTTGACGTTGCTGTTGTTGATGTTGCTGTTTTTAATGTTGGTGTTGTTGTTGCTGCTGCTGCTGCTGCTGTTGTTGTGGTTGTTGTTGTTGCTCTTGTCGCTGTTGTTGTTCCTGTTGATGTTGCTGTTGTTGATGTTGCTGTTGTTGTTGCTGCTGCTGTTGTTGTGGTTGTCGTTCTTGTTGCTGCTGTGATAGTTGTTTTTGCGGTTGTACTTTTTGCTGTTGCTGTTGCTGTCGCTGCAATTTTTGGTGTTGCTCCTGTGTTTGTTTATCCTTTATCTGAGAGCCAGTCAGTTCATCAGATAGAGGATTTAAGTTTCTTACGTCCACTGCTATGGATCTAATAAGCCCAGAATTCTCAATGACAGCTGACGACCAAGATCCGATATCGCTTTTCACACGCAAGAATAATCTTATATTTCCTTTACCTTTTTACTCATTATTTTATGTACTTATTTATGCAGCACCGCTTAATTTAATGTACAAAAAAAAAGGATGTTAACTCTTGTGTACACTAACCATAAATAAATATTTGAATTTGATTTTACCATTAGCAGCAGGATTAAAAGATAAAAGCTATATCATCCTTCCCATTTAGTCTTTGTCCCTTGTTCGAATATAGTTCAAGCTTTTCCATTCAAGAACTTATGTTATCGAAATCGGAATTATTCTATCAGGACCTACCATCACCACCACTACCACCAATCAATGTTAATGCGACTCAAACGAAATATAAAACCCAAGAAACCTCAGATATGAAGTATTCTGTGGAATAAAATTTTCACTCCCCATATAAAAGTATAGGAGCTCGTTTCCCTTTCCTTTTGATTTATTTTTTTTTTTTTTAGCATTATTGTGGTGAAGTACATGACGAAGTTGAACAGTTCCCAAATATCTTGCAAATTCAATTCTCGTTATCATCTTACTATCGATGAATGATAAATTGGGAAGAAGGTTAACTGATGCCTTAACCATACAGGATTCAACATACATACCCAACCAAGTATATATGTATGTATCAGTCTATACAGATTATATAACATCCTACACCAGAGATATGTATGTATATATAGACTATTGACAGGTGTGCTACGAGGTGAAATGAAATTATTAGATGGGAAACCCTTAATTTTAGTGCCTTCCACATGGTTGGGTATAGCTGACAAGTACCTATCTCTCAATTTCATCCTTAAAAACAAGAGGGAAAAATTGAGTGATACTCGAAAAGGTTCATTGGTAGCAAATTGATATCTTCTTACCACCAATCGTTTTTTTTTTCTTCATTTTTTTTTTCAAGATACAAAATATATCAGGTGAGTTACAGGTGTGTAACTATGATAGATCAAATTATCTGCTGATGGTCGCACAAGATAGGCTTTCATCTTGCGTAAAATGATGAAGTAAATTGTGTTACAAAAGTAATTGATGTATCTCTATATACTCCATCAAGGAGAAGGGGGAAGGGGGAATTTTTTATTGGCACTTCAATAGTATAGTATTGACTTTGAAGTATATTTTGTTTTAAAGGTGCTTAGTCTTCAGGCAACGTATACAATAGGGTGAGATGTAATTATAATATATTCTTTTAGAAAATAGCTTCATCAAAAAAAAAGATGATTTTCGGTAAAATAAATTGAAGAATTCATAATAGAAAAGAAAATTGAATAAAATTCTTGAAATTGTTGTCCACCCCCTAATCATCGCCATATTAATTCATTCTCCTTTGAGCGCTACCGTATTCTTTGTGAATACTGAACAAGGTTTATATTGTAAAGGTCCATTTTATGCCGCCGACAAATGTTTTTTCTTTTTTTTTTTTTGTAATGAGAAAATTATTGAAAATTATATTAAATTTCGGTAAAAAAATTTTGTGGCCCTCATAAATTAAAAAATATTCTTTAAGAATTTTGATAATAGCGAATATGAGAGGGTGGGTGTGAGATGGAACAATCTGCCGCCTTGCTTATTATACAAGGGCCTATTACGTCTCATTTCTTTAAAGCTCTCTATAAAGGTTTTCGAATGCAATGAGGACTATAACTGAAGTTTTCATGGGTACGGTAACTAGATACCAAGCTATCGATATGAATTGCAGTTTTATTCTCTTTTAATGTGAATACTCACACAGCACAAATGTGTCTGTGATATGAATGTTAATGAGAAATCCTGTTAGGATATATAAATTGAATGTCCGGGGTTCGGATGTCCCTGGTAGATCCCATATTCTTCCCACTAGAATTCCTGCGGTTGTACTTAGATGACACTTAACGCATTCAATAATGCAAATACCCCGCCTCTGGCATACCTAGAACGTCTTATGGATCACCTAGTTTGTTTTCAGGATGTGCGCGGGAATACTGAGGATATTGTTTGAGATTTTCTAGGATTGTAGAAAAAATTTTTTTATACGTAGGCATTTTTACAAAAATAAAAATAATAGCTGGACGGATATGTCATATAACAAACACAATTTGCCAAAACAAGAAGAAATTGCAGAAGGAAATTAAATTCTAATATAACTGCACGAATGTTGCTGTCTTAAACAATGCAGCAGTTCTCATATGTCTTCTTTCAATACATAGCATCGAAATTTTTTGGATTTCTGATAGGGTGTAAGAAATATTTCATCCCTTCAAATTTAGCGCTCCTCTAAGAGTCCTATATCAGAATTAGAATGGAATATGGATATTGTCTAAAAGAGAGCCTTTAAGCTCATTCGCGATTTGGCAATAACTTATCATATCGACTGACTCGAGCACCGCCGCAATGTTGGATGTCTTTCGCGGTAATTAATCGCTACACGCATCGTGGCCAATTTACCGATGAAATATCTAGTCTGATCCCTTGTAGATTAATTCCTGCACACAATACTCGTGCTGCAATCCGCACACATCCTCTCATCCTTCAAAATACTTTCGGCCGTACAGTAAAACTCCGCGATGCTTTCTTATCCCGAACAGTACGAATGTGGCGAACGTGCCGATGTATGTCACTCTTCAACTTTCGCAGATTGTAGGCCCGAGGAAAAACATGAGATGGTAGACTGTCCTCTTTTCCCTATCTCTTCCTGTCATACTGTGTTTTGCATCATAGGGTATCCCCTGACCTTGTATTAATAATATAAAAAAACAATTTATATTTTATTGTTAAATATTTGATCTCCAAAAAACGACACCCGGAAGCGCACCAAGCGGCAAATTCAAATTCACCGGAGAACCACGAGAAGGGTGGAAAACAACTTTCCCATGTTTGTCCACATTTGTCCTGCTGAGAATGTTCCCATATAGAGTGCTTGTAGGATATCCCAGCGAATAAATCATGGGATAATTTCTAATAACTTCTAGAAAAAAAATCCTAAGTACAGTGGGTTGCCAAATTATTAGGGACTGTTCGATTTTTCTGGACTTTCTATGTTTAAATGTATTTAATGATCAAATACATTTGTTCCTGTGTGTTTGCTTATCTTCTTCTTATTGCCGGTAGATATTGAAAACTGACAATACTTGTAGTGTGCCTTACCTGTATGTCAAAAATTGAGGTTATTTTGCTATACGACCGTCATTCTGGTGAAAATGTGTGTTCAAGTTAAATTATAAATTTATAAAATTATCTAATTATCTAATTATCTAATTATCAATTAATTTTGCTAATTTTTAAGTTAATATTAATTTTTTTTTTTTATAAATTATGCTTTAGTACGGTCATTGTTGGTTTTTTCAGTATGGGAAAAGGTGAATACATTTCTCCGACAAAATTGCAGAAGTAAGCGCGCTATTAGTGCTGCACACTGGAAATTCGCAAAGGCAGATAGTATTAATTTCAGGTGTTTCGAAGTTAGTGGTTAACAGAATAAAGAAAACCGACGATAATCTAGCGCTGGAAGCGATCCGCAAAGGAAAATGTAGGAGAAAACAGATCACCACACCTCGTAATGACCGTAAAATTAGGGAAATTGGTGTTGAAGATCGGAGAAAGAGTGTAGCTTGTGTAGACGTCATGATCTACGATAAGGGAATTAAGGTCTCTAAGAGCACAGTTCAAAAGCGGTGGGCTGAAGAGAACTTAATTGTTCATCAAGCAGCAAAAAAGCCACGCCTGACTGATATAATAAAAAAAAAGACTGGAATGGGCTCAAACACCCACGAATATGACTGTTGAGGACTGAAGTCGAGTAATATTTCTAAATAATGACTTTTACATGATTTTGTTAATATTTCACAGGTCTGCTTCTCCGACGAGTCAACTTCCCAAATCTTGGATGATAAAAATTCGTTTGTGCGACGACGCCCCGGAGAGGAATTCTCTACCTTGAGTGCTTCGTAGAGAAGGTGAAACATCCAGCGTGCTATGGTGTGGTTGATAATATCCGCGAAGGGTATGGGACGCCTGTACATCGTGTAGGGGACAATGAGGCAAGATCAGTACAAGTGAGTCCAAGAAAATCACCTGTTACCTTAGGTCGCTGAATGGTTCCCTGCTGGTGAGGAGTATGTATTTATGCACGACTCAGCCACATGTCATAAAGTCAGAAGCATTACGCCATTCCTGCGGGTGAAAATCCCCCAACATGAACCCTATAGAGAACCGGTGGGAGTTGGCAAAGAGGGAAGTAGCGAAGGAACTTATTACAAATAAGCGACAACTTATCGAAAAGCTGCTACATGTATGGCAATTAAAAGAATATGCGCAATCATGCATTGAGAGCATTCCCCGATGCCTAGGAGAAGTAATACGGCAAATGGAGGGATAACGAAATATTAGTAATTTTTCCAGATTTTGTAATTTAAAAGCCACTACGGAAAATTAAATTGCTGTTTTCTCTGCTCTAAACTAAACCTCTAATAAATTAAAAATAGTTTCATTACATTAGAACAGAATTTTTATCAGTTTTTTTTTTTAATATAACCAGAAAAATTTCACATTTTCAAAGTGTCCTTAATAATTTGGCAACACACTGTACATATTGAACACTTCCTGTTTATCCTGGGAAAGTTATGAGATCTGTAGGAAAAGAATGGGATGTCCCTGTATAATTTTGTCCTGTATGGGTAATCTCTAACATTTATAAGGTGCCTTCTCAGTGTTAACTGTGTCAGTCAAGAAAACTATAGCAGTCTGATATTCTTCATAGGCATTTAATTTAACTATTTTGATATTCCCAGATAAGAAAAGAAGCACTTGGTTTTATTGCTCTTAGCTGTATACTTTATTCCTTTTGTTTCATCAGCAATGTACTACTGTGACGTCGTTTGCTCGGTCGAAGTGCTTCTTCGGGCGCCAATACTTTCGGTCGATAGCAAAACGTTGGTTTTGTGTAGCTTCAGTGGAGTTAGGGGTCCAAATGAAAACAGCTGGTTTGAATTCAATTTCTTGCTTTAGTACGTCCCTAAAAATGTGAAATACTTAAAGTAAGGTTTAGAATGACTAAATCTAGCTGAGAGGTAGGAAGGGATAGCTTTCCGTTGCACATGTACTGACTAGTGGCTTTCGTTGTTCACGTACAACCACTATTTGACCTTTTATCACGCACTGGCAAGAGCAGAATGGTCTTCCGTCCTAACTATAGTAGATTCCATCGTTCACGTACTACAACTAGTTCTCCGTTTTGCACGTACAGACGGAATTATAGGCAGAAACGGATATTCTATGTTCCAGTTCAACTTCTATACCTTTTCAACTTCAAATTGAGACTAAACAATTTCAAATTTAGACTAAACAATTTCAAATTGAGACTAAACAATTTCAAAATGGGAATAAAAAATAAATAATTTATTCCAACAAATATAACAATTTTAAATTTGAGGATGCTTTTGAAAAATAAAAAAAAATGTCTTTTATTAATATAGTTTCATTATTAATTAATTTATCCCTAATTAATTCATTCTTACAAATGTCTTACATCAAGAAAGTTCAAGCAGGAAGCAAATCTGTGCTTTATATAATAATAACGAAGATTGGAGGGTACTTGCAAAAACTTTAGGCGTGAAAAAATCAACTGGCTATAAATGGGTGAAAAACCAACAAATACCTGAATAACAACGTGGTGGGAAGCGGAAAATAAAAATTACTAATGAACATCGACTGTTTATAGAAAGATGTATTGAAGAAAAAACTAGAATAACTTTAAAACAACTGAGAGATAAATTTCAAAATAATTATCAAATTGTTGTTTCTGCGGAATGTCTGAGAAAACATTTAGATAGATTACTATATGCGTTGAAAAACATTCGAAAAGAGCCTGAAAGAGCAAACATTGAAAGTAATAAAAGAAAACGATGTGATTATGTTCAAAAACTTTTACTATACATGGACGAAACTAATTTTAACTTATATGTATATATCAAGAACCAAAGGTCGTTCCAAAAAAGGAACGCGTTGTACTCACATTGCAATAGCCAGTCGAGGATCTAATATACATGTAATTGCGTGTATAGGAAATATGGGCTTAATTCATCATGAAATTAGAAGAGGAGCATTTAAGAAACCAGAAGCAAAAGAATTTATGCGTCGTTGTCTTCGAAATGCTGAAAATATGTACCGAACATCAATCGTAATGACAATTGATAATGCTCCTTGTCATGCTGCCATTGAAGAAGTAACTATTCCAAGAAGATGAATTTCTTATTAATCACCTACTAAGGCTCGCGCCATATAGCCCAATGTTAAATGCAATTGAATATGTTTGGTCAAACCTAAAATCTGGAGTCAAAAGCGATTTAACTATTCAAATGCCGCAAATCCTAGCTGGTGAAGGCAGATCAAATTTGACGCAGACCGAGTTCCAGGATACTACGGCTAGAAAATATAATTCACGCAAATATAATGACGATGATTGCTGTTCCTAATTGTAACCGACACGTCGCTCATATTCAAAAATTTATACCGGACGCGATAAATATGAATGATATGACTTTTTAATTAATACAGTAATTCGGAACTGTAATCATCTTCGTTATATTTTCGCGAATTATATTTTCTAACCGAGTTGCACTGTAATAAATTATTTATTTTTTAGTCCCAATTTGAAATTGTTTAGTCTCAATTTGAAGTTGAAAAGGTATAGAATATTTGGATCGGTCGGTCCGGTGGGAGGTTGACGGTGGAATCTCTATTGCCCTACTTATAATATTGATTCAAAAAGTAACTATGAATCATAAACGACGTAAAAATTTCCTATGGAAAACCTCAGAAATGGTTTTGTTTTATACAGATTCGTTACATGAAAAAATGTCTCTTCCTTATCATACTTTCGATGCCCTGTGCACGAGATTTTATGTATATCAGCCAAAATGTTGTGGTATTGAGTCTTGGGTATTCATCATAGTTTAGAAAAATACAAAACAGCTGCAAACTGGATCTACTACCGTTAAGTTCATTTAAAAATTACTGAAACAAGATAATTTCATTAAAAAATTCCACAATTAATGTAGACATAAAAAAGTCCATGTCCACAAAATATAAAAGGTTTTCCAATAAGAGGTGTTATTTTGATATTCAAAAAAAAATGCAATTTTTTTAGATAAATGATCGGATCTTTATTTTATTATAAAGAGGAAGGTATGCCGTTAATAATGGGAAAAAAAACATCAGCCAAATGACCACCACGACCACGCCTACAGGACCATATCCTTTTCACGAAATTTTCCATAACCAAATCGCAAAGTGGCTGCCCTATGTCCTCGATAGCCTCACGAATTCCATCTTTGAGGTCTTGAATCGACGCTGGGCTGTTGGCGTAGACCTTCTCTTTCACGTGGCCCTAAAGGAAGAAGTCGCAAGGTGTTAAGTCACAAGATCTCGGTGGCCAATTGTGATCACCTCTTCGAGAGATAACACGGTCCGGAAACTTTTCCCGTAAAAGATCAATGGTTTCGTTGCTTGTATGGCACGTAGCGCCGTCTTGTTGGAAGTAAACGTTGTCCAGATCAATACCATCCAATTCCGGCCATAAAAAAACATTAATCATCTGTCGATAGCGCAATCCATTCACCGTAACTGTATCTCCTGCCTCATTTTCGAAAAAGTAAGGTCCAAGACCCCGCGGGACCATAAACCGCACCAAACAGTCACACGTTGAAGATAGAGAGGCTTTTCAACAACAACTCTTGGGTTTTCCGAGCCCCAGATGCGACAATTTTGCTTGTTGACGAAGCCATCGAGGTGGAAATGGGGCTCATCACTCAAGATGAGTTTTCGATGGAATTCCGGATCATTTTCATGCATTTCAAGGACCCAATCAGCAAAGACTCGACGTTGTTGATGATCGGCCGGCTTGAGTTCTTGTGTTAACTGAACTTTATAAGCCTTAAGACCCAAATCTTTATGCAAAATACGGTGTAATGCCGTTTGTGGAATGCCTAATTCCAAAGAACGACGAGGAATGGACAAACCTGGGTTTTCTTCAACACTTTCGGCTACAGCAGCAATATTCTCGGCTGTTCTTGAGCGACGTGCACGGGTTTAATTCTTCACATCACTAACTTGTCCCGACAGGTCGAATTTTTCTACCAATTTCTGTATTGCGGTCCGACAAGGTGCTTCACGACGACCCAAAAATGTTCGAGTTTTACGAACCGTCTCTGCCACATTTTCACCATTTTTATAGTGAATTTTAATAATTTCAATGCGTTGTTGAATCGTGTATCGTTCCATTTCTATTAATGGCGTATGTAGTTTCTACTTGTCAAATGTCAAAAAATGACAGCTCCAAAAGTGACATCTACCAAAATAGCGGGCTAATTAAAACAACACCTCTTATTGGAAAACTAGTGGTACGAGGGATGTACCATAAATTTTTTCACTCCGTTTGAGGTATCCCAGAAATATGGTTTTATAATGCTTCAACCGCTTTTTCTGGAATTAAAAAATCATTGTCTACGTAGTTTGCTCTTTACGAATCGGAATAAAAAGAAATCCTTAGGTTCCAGATCAGAACTGTACGGTGGGCGGATGACCTACTAATTTGACGTTTTGTGTGCTCAAATATGCTGTTGTTTGAGCTAATGTACGAGAGTTGGCATTGTCATGACGAAGAATAATGTATTTCATCTTAGGTTTTTTTTTGTTGTATTTCTCTAAAGATTTCTAGCAAACAAATGTTGATGTACCACTCAGAATTGACCGTTCTCCAAAGCAACGCTAGCTATATGTATATTTGTACCGAATAAACATTTCACCATTTTCTTCGAAGTGCATCGTCCGAGAACAACTTTCGTTGGATTTGGTCTATCTTGAAGCACCCATACAGTCGAGTAGAGTACAGTTCACTTTCGGACTCATATGAATATATTCAAGATTCGTGACGTGCGTAGATATGATAGACGTATTTTATTAGAATACCGTGATCGTATTTTTTTTTTACTCCAATCGACACGAGCCTTTTTTTGTGCGATTGTCAAATTATGCAGAATCCAATGGGAATCGAGCTTCTGATAGGTGCTCATGAAATATCCTTTCCAAACTTGTCACGCTAATGCCTAGGGACACCTCGAACACATGATGATCTAGCAGTATTTCATTGCGCACAGCATCGATGTTTGCTAACACAACAACCGATTTCGTACGACCTTCATGAAATTCATCCGTCAGCGAAGTACGTCAACAATTGAATTCATTAAAAGAGCGACACATATTGAATTTTATTAGCACACTGCTGAAAAGTTAGGCTACTTTGAAAATCATAAAAAATCATTGCATGAAAATGTTTCCGATTTAATTCTATTTTTTCGCAGAGATGAAATTTTCAAATCAACATAAAATAAACAAATAGCGTTCATATGACAAAACGTTCAGAGTACGTATATGCTTAAAAATATAAAATGGACGATGGAAACGTCAGATTGCCTCAACTGATATTAGTATTGCCACATTGCAAAACTTGTACTACAACCTACGTTTTCCATATTTCGTGCATTTATATGTTATTCAGCTAAACGATGTCATAATTATGGCGAAATTTATCCTGTTCAATGTATAGTAAACCGAAATCGTAATATAATCATGACATTTTTTTATTTTGTGTTGTATCAAAGGAATTTCAGTCGCACGAAATCACGGAAAGCACAATTCTCTGTAAATTAGCATTACTTTCCATACAACCTTACGCCCGACATCAAAAGACATAAGAGATATCTTAAAAGATTTATTATGATATTCTGAACATATTTCAATAACAATGTTTGTTTCAATTAAACGGGGGAAATCTTTGGCGCTCGAATATAACTTGACCGACTTTCTTGGGTGAAAAGTGGACTTTTCTACTTCTCGTGCGAGAATGTTCACAAAGAGCACTAATGGCCATGGAAAAAATAACTCCAAAAATATATGCGAAATGTAGTAAAGTTTTCTGAATTGGGGAAAAAAAATACACCACTCGATAGTATGACACGAGACCTGTAAATTTATATGCAACATGCCGAATTGGAACCACCCCCTCCCCCACCATGCCGGGGATTCCTATTCGCACCCTAAAAGTATGCAGAGAAAAATTTTCTTCCAAGAATTGTAGCTAGTAATGAACTGAGGCGAACAGTGACAACCGTTTTCCGATCAGACATAACACTATCGAGTTAGATCCGATCTAAGGTGTAAAAAGTCTAGTACCTCAGTTCAAGTAAAAAAGAGGGAAATACTAAAAAAGTGAGTATGGGATCGCTATTTAAGCCTCCGAGTATAAGAGTGTAGGTACTCAAACTTTTTCTCAGGACCTAAGGAATTTGATTGTGTACTAGATTTTCCAAAATTTATGTGTTTCCCGCCCCAAAGCCTACCCATGCTTAATTGAAAAAAAAGCAATGTTAATAAAATATGTCCAGAGTATCATATTGCATCGTATATCTCATGTCTGTTCTTGTCGGGTTAAAATGAGCATTCCCCTTTGGGTCTGAAATAAGAAAATAGTTGATCGGTTTTTCTCCTGTATGATATTTTCCTTGTAGAATTCAGTCTAAGATCTCTTTTACTATATTTAACTCAACTAATAAAGGCCAATCTAACTCCATTTTCTTCTCTTACTGTATGCGTCAATCTTTGATTGAACTAATCGTCCGATAAAGCTAACATCTTGAAAACTGCCAACCCATTTAAATTATGTAACAATTAAAATTAAATTCGTTCATTCTCCAATTCTTATTGACCTATCCCAATACCAACAGAAGAATACAAAAAAAAAAAAAAAAAAAAAATCATTGGTAATCAGGTAGTCAACATAATTCAGAGAATCGTTCGATTCCCTGGTCTAAGGCCATCAGAGAAGAAAATCTTCATAAAATTTTCGAAATATTTTACTTGAAAAGCTTTCAGCACAATCTGCGAAATAATTAATTACGCGCCATGGGTCACTTAAAGTGAATGAAGCCCCCCCCCCCCCCCCCCATTGATATCCGTTGAGCTAAAAAATTAATGAAATTATCGGAAAAAGTTTCGAAAACGACAAATTTCAAATCATCAACGTGCACATCCCACCATTTTTCTTCTCCACGCCCGTACCCTCCCCACCATATCCCATCCCATCCCACTCTCATTCTTGCTGTTTTGATTAAAGTCAAACGAAAATGTTTATCCCGTGAAAATTGTAAAGTTTTCCGCTTTTCTAGCGCCCAAACTCAGGTCGAAAAAAAAATAAATAAATAAAAAATAAAGTTGTCGTCGTGGCTTTTAGCTTTTGCTGTGAAAGTGGAAAAGGCCCTTTAGCCTTCAATGCTGATGGAGGTGGTATGGTAGTGATGCTGATGCTCTTGTGCACCACTTATACAACCCAAGTTATAATATGAAAGAGAGGAAAGTTAGTGAAGAATGGGAATCGGTTAAAATTGGAAGATATCCATTCCAGAGAAGGCGGAAGTATTCCATCGTTTCGCTATAACCTTTCAGCTCGTCCGTCCTAAAGGTACCTAGTGGTAGGTAAACTCCACTTGATGGTGCTCCATTCTCCTTTCTTTGTTGTAATTAAAAAAGGACTTTGGCTGAGTGGTTTGGATAATTGATTACTTAGCATGGAGATTATATACAACCTAACTTATGTGTCTTTAGGTGGGGGGGGGGGGGAAGGTTTGGTCTGAGCTGCACTCTTTACAGACCTATGGATATAACCAGGTGAAAAAAAAATATAACCCAGGACAAAAAGGATGCCGTAATCTTAGTTTGGGTATATAAATCTTTGAATTATCTTCCAATGGTGTGCTCAAAAAACAATAATGGCTTTTTTTTTTGTTATTATTGTTTTTTCGAGAATTTTTTTTTTTAATTGAAAATTTTGTATTTCATACCAAGTTGGTGATGATTTTTTTGCCGTTATACACCTTAACTCAGAACACAGATTTCTATCCTATTCTAGACTTGCCAACACCATAATAAATTTTCAAGGATTAGTTTGACCGAAATTTCTTGGAAAGGAATCAGCAAAGTAGCAATATGCTTTGGCGGATTGTCAGGAGATCGGGGGGGTGGGGTATGTTTAAGTTCGCTCATCCTTTTCGACCTTTTTAAAATGGATTTCCCTAGCTAAACACTCTCTTCTTTACCTTTTTCTCTTTATCTATCCATCTGGATCAAAACCTTATGATGACGAAATTATATACATTTTTCGTAATAAATTATTAAATTTGAAATGTTTTTTCTGCGTTTCGTCCTTATATATTTTCACTCACACATACATACACACAAAGGAAAATCTTCTACTGCTTTTTATGTAAGAAAAGTAATTAATTTAGTTATGGCCCCTCATAGCTCTGAAGATATATAAAAAAAAATATATTTTCCTTTGATTACTAGACGTACATTAGTAGGTATACTAGCTGGGAAGGGGTGAATTTAAAATTTTATTCGCTTGGATGAACTTTTATCTTGATCCCTCCATATTATTTATGAAGAAGATGAAAATTTACCACTTAACATTTATTTAGGTGTGTTCTGGAAAATTTTCCTTCCTTGAATAAGGATAAAGATAAAAGTATAAGGAGAGGAGCACATTAAGAGTTTTCCCGGCTAATATAATAATAATATAAACGGAAAAATTATTTTAGGATCGTTTCACTTGATGTGGTACATAAAATTTTCAATTTACGTAATATGAAATTCCATTTAGCTGAAAGACGTTGGGAAATATATTTTGTCAACATCATTTTGGAAAATTACATATTTTTTAGACAAATTTATAAGTTAAAACAGATTTTAAGTGCGCGTTTAAATACTTTCAATGAAAAATAATGGTGGAATTGCTGTTTTCTTTTTACCTTTATTGTATACACGTACAGTTTTTACCGGATGTTTCTACTTCTACATTGCATTCGTCGTTATGACATTAATGTCATGTCTGCAAAGTGAAAATGATCTATCAAAATGAGTACAGTGAACAAATTCTAAATTTTCGAAATTCCATAACCCAGTTTCGAAATTTTGTTTCTATTTTTTTTTTAATTTTCAACTTTAGATGATATTAACTTTCATTTTTGGACCTTGCTGATATTTCCTTTCCAAATTTCGAAAAAAAAAGTTATTTTTTTTTTCTAATCCTCGGTTTACACCGACGCAGCTTTTTTTTTTGTCAACATATCCCCTCAGAGACTATTATCGTAGAATAATGTATAATTGCTTATTGGATTCGATAATAATCAAGACATTCTTTAAATGTAAATTCGAACTCGAATTTCGAAAATGGAGGGGGAATTTTGCAAAAAAGTTTTTTTTTTATCAAGCTCAATATTTATAGGCAGTACCTATCCGTTAAGGCACATCTTTTGGTACTATTTGTTTTGCAGGGAAGTGATGTAGGCTATCGGTGTACCGGAGAAGGGGGGGGGGGGGGGGGGGGTTTAAATGCTTATATTTTGCACACCTATATCTTTTAAACGAAGCATTGTAGACTTATGTCTTAAATGAAAGCTATCGAGCTAAGCGGGCATAAAAATCGTAAATGTTGGAAGGTATTTTCCATACACATGAAAAACTTCGTATACCTATCTCCTCTTAAGATTACTGTATGCCAGAGTTCATATGCAAACATTTTTTAGAGAATTCATCCCCGCATGCGATAAGTTTTTCTATTCCAATCGCGGTGTCGGGGTTCGTCTTTTAGAAGTTTTACACGCGTATCTCGTCGCTATTTGACCTCCCAGGCTGTGGATGATGCGCGTACTTAAATTAAACACAATTACAAGCCGTATTCCAATTTGTAGTATATTTTGAAAATGCACTAGATTACTTTTCAGATTATCCCGCGCTCCATTAAATATTTTATAATTTTATGAGAAAAGGAATCTGATGTTGGGATGTGAAGATCTTTCGAAACCCATTTTTTTTTTTTTTTTTATACTCCTACACTGTTGACTATTTGATTTGTAGTATCAGATTTTCTTCATTCGCTTCAGCTAATTGACGTCTATAATAACAGCTAGGGGCTAGGAATGGGTTTGAATGTATAGAAGGTCGAAGAGTTTAAATTTAAAAGTTTTGAAAAATTTTCCAACAATTATGATTTAAAGAGGAAACGGTACAGGAGAAAAGGGACCAAAACAGGATAGTATTAATGTTTCGGTAACGATGCGTTTAAAAATTACTTCTGAGTTTTCAGCAGTCCGTTATTCTGATTTGTTTTGCTTACTTAATTTAATTTGATTTTTTTTGGTATTGTTATAAAGTTACCGACTGGGATATGGAAAATTCGAAATAAGTATTACAAAATATTTAAAAAATCTTATTACTATTAAGATCAGTGATTTCGAACGAATTGAATTATGTATATTTTCGCCCTGATTACAAATAAACAGATGTCTTCTACTCTTGCTTTATTGAATTTGTCACAAAGCTGTAAAAGTGCTTTGAAATTTAGTTTTCGATTTTAAAATAAAAAATATAATTTTGGCAATAACCTGTAGAGGAGGATGGGGCAATCCCGGACACCTAAGAATATTAGATTAATTATATTTTATATATTTAGGTATTTGTCGGGTTATGTGTGGCTATATATGGGGCATAATCGGACAACTCATGCTGTGTAGAAATTATTTATTTGTAACATTTGCCTAACTGCTTTTGGAGGCACTCATCACACTCGAAATCGTTCAAGTCTTCTTCATTTCACTTAGTGCAAATCTCATGCGTCCATTTCATGCAATTCAAGCACTGAACCCACTGTCTGTAATTATCATGAAATAAGCTCAATCACTTCTTAATACTGAAAACCAACAAAAATATCAAAAAAACTGACGAAAGCGCCAATTACTGTTAGTATTGCTTGACTTGGAGTTGTCGTCACTGTACGTTTTTGCCCCACTGTCATCATAAACTTCCACAGATGGAAATTGAGGGAGATGCAGGAATTCATCCATTTTTATCTAAATATATGCAATTAAAGATTTGACAGACTAAAACATTAAAAAAAATAATAATTATAATAATAATGATGAAATAAGTACAAAAACAAAATGGCGAAGATTTAATATTTGAGTTGGAGGAGACCTGAAAAGTAATTTTTAATTTTTTGTTTAGTAATTATTTAGCGGTAATTTTGAATATTTAATTACAATTATAATTACTATCATTTTTAATGTTCTTGTAACTGTAATTTTAAAATATTTTACTTCGATTATTTTCGTTGCAATTAAAACAAAGTGGTACAACAGCGTTTATTGAAAGTTATATGGAGACCGTTTTGAAAGTGGTAAGGATCAATTTAATGAAGCCGCAATTTCTTTTTATTTCGAAGTAAGTAAGTAATTAAGTTCTAATTTCATTCAATTAAAACTTATTTAATCTATTTCTTTGTTGTTTATATATAATTATTGCAGCGAAAATAATTGAGGGGTCAGAAAATGTGAGGTATGTTTGTCAATTACAATAAAAAAAAAGTAATTGACATACACTGCACTGGTTTATAAAATGTTTGGAACAACAGCTCTGTGCCTTGTAAGGAAGAATAATATCCTTAAATAAGGGCGTACGTAGTTGCGACATTATTATTATCACAAATATTAATAGATTTTTTTTTAAACTTCAGGAAAATGGTCTTAGACAAAATATTTTATAGGCGTTTTTTGTCTACATATGTACATGCATATATAGAGCCAGATATATGAGCCTATTTTTTTTTATTAAGTTAGTTTTTTTAAATCTCAATTGATAGATTTTTTCAGCTGAAACTGCTGATTAAATTAACTTATAAACAACTTTTAATGCTTACGAGCAATTTTTTTATAGAGTGTCAACGGTGGGATATTCTTGGATACTTCTGGGCCGTAAATCAGTTAGAAATTTCTTTTAATAACTTTATTGAATTGAAATTTTGCATGCAGTTCGCGTTTATTTTTTTCCATTTTTACTTAATTTAATGAAAAATTTAACTTACAGATAAACACACCCCAAATGGGTCATGTTCGATATCTATAGAAATGGCAACAATAATTGTAATATCGAAATATAAAATAATCCTCCTTGCAATATGACTGAGACCATTACCCATTAGCCCGAACCGAACAAGCCCATTACTGCTTGTGCATATAATTACAGTTGAACCAAGCCGAACCTGACTGAATCGAACCAACCCGTTCGGATTGTTATTTCTTTCGGCTGAAAGTTAATTGAACATAAACTATAAAAATTCATTTTCGATATAAAAGATCACAAATTTTATGACAAAGTGCTTAGGACACAAATTTAGGAAGAAACTTAGAAGAAATTTAACGATGAGAATTTTCTGGGACCTCAATCCTGTGTACAGATTTCTTAATGTAGTCTCATTGTTTCTGTATCGCCTTCTCTATTTAATTTAATTTTTTTTTTGTAGCGAGCCCACATATCATTTAAAATTTTATCAAAATGTCTGTCAATTGCTTTATTTAGCATTGTCACTTAGCTGAAGGCTTATTCAATAAATTTTCGTGCCAGTGACAACCGATAATTAAATATCCTTTCATCTCAGGTAAGGTTTTTTTTTATTATTATTATTGAAATAAGGTTTTATTCACTACGTTTTCAATGGGTAGATATGCATCGTCGCAAAGTTATATAAATGACGCTTTTTCATTAATAATTTTTAATATAGTTTTTGTTATTCACTCTCAATTCAACAAATCATATTACTCGAACTTTTGTTTGAGATTTTTAATCGCTTCACACAATTTACCTTAATTACGCTTCATTTGAAGTTGAAGACATAATTACCCAAGTTTGTACTAACAGAGAAGTGATGTTACATGTATGCATCGTTATTAGGTCACATGTCAAAGTGCTAATATATATTTTTTTTTCCTACTTTTTTTTCGATTTAGATCCATGCAAAAACTCATGGGAGTCCTTAGTTAGAGACGGTATTAGCATTGAAAAGAGCTCAGCTAATGCCGTGTATAAACTATTCACAAATTTTTAAAGTACTTCACTAAATATAACTTCAAACAAATATAATTCATATACTTCCCCCGTTCCCCAACCGAGATAGATGCGTTCTTATTTAACTTCATTTCCCAGCAGACATTCTTTGCGCGCATATACATATTTCAAACGCATCAAGCTCGCGAAAAAGCCACACAATAAAGATCGCACTAAATCGGAACAGTTTGTCAGAGTCATGAGAGATTCCATAGCACTTATGGTGGCAAAAACGTATGCTTAAATAATGAAACAAAATGAACACATAAAGCACACAAAGCTGATGTTCATATTTGGGGGTGGTGGTGGGGGGGGGGGTGTGTGTGTGGAGTAGAGTATGGCAAAGTTCCCAGAATTCCAAAAAGTAGGGATTTCTCTGAGGCTTTGAGTTTTGGTGCCAAGCGACGAGAATGACTTACATTTAGTTGGCGTCTTCACCAGTTTTGTATATTTTACATATATACATATTAGGGGCGGGGAGGGGGTTACCTGGAGTTAGCTAAGGGGGATGGATGACTGGGCTCGAAATGGGGTAGTTGATGTGGAACGGATGAATTGAACAATAAAAGAAATCCGAAGAGATTCAGGGTGGTTTAGACACACAAAATAAAGACACAACATATTTCATTTGTTTTCATCCCCTCCTTCTCCCATCCCCCACCCCATACAAACGATTTGAACTTTCTGTCAGATTCTTGTTGTGTCTACCTGGAGGCGAGAGGTGACAAATGAAGTAAGTAAGTCGTGCTCTATATAGGTAGAAGATATATGCATGAATGTGGATTGTAAGGTAGAGATCAGCAGCTTCGAAAGTTCTTTGGATGAAAATCTTTCCCAACAAATCCCAGCAAAATTTCCATGTATATATTTATGTATGAATGAATCTGAACACATATGACCACATTCTGGCGCTCCATCGTATACTTTTTACCTCAAATGAATAAGACTGTAATTTGGATTACGAATGAATCTAGGAGCCTGAAGCTGTTGGCTTCTTGGTTAACTTTAGCTGCGGTTGGTTAGCAATATTCATGCATAGAAATTTATAAAAGGGCTAAAGAACAGTAGTCCGCTGGGAAACAAGTGCTCCATCCAGTTAAACTACATATGTCGAATGAACGGTATTACACGGGAGCAGACGGCAATGAGAGTTCATTTTTTTTTCTTCTTTTTTTAAAAGACATTTGAGGTTTTTTGTCACGTGTCTACCTCATTGCGACACGTAGTCATGCCATTCAGAGAGAAAAGACACCGTTTTTTTTTTGTTTTCATTTTTTTTCTTTTTTCAACAAATTTTATTTGAAAAGGTTTTGGCTATTTGTGGATTTTATATACAACGCCCCATGATGCTCCACAGTATGTACGAGTATGGTACAGCCAGCTTAACGCAGTATTTGTATATCTTGTTGAGACATATACACGTCAGGATTTTAAGGATTTTTTTCTCAAGTTGTAAAATGATGAAGGCGTGCAGGACGATGAATATCGTGTAGATTTGAGGTAAAAGACCACAAAACCATTATGTCGTAAGTGCTTTATGTTACTCTTTCTTTTTTGTTTTCTATCTCTGTCTATCTCTATATAACTATCAACAGTCTTGTGAGGCAAAGGTTTATAGGATATAGGAATATCTAGAGATGGAGAAAAAGGGTACGTGTGTACGTGGTGAGACGTTTAAGAGGTTTGAGGCAGGTGTGTATGACTGCAGAAAATTTCTCTTAGACACAATCGCATAGCAAGAACGTAGAGAAAATCATATTTTACAGATGAAAAATGTGCTCAGGATGAAAAATATGTAGCGAACTGACTTCTATCAAGTTTTGGCGTAAACATGATTATATTTTTCCTTGGATGCTCCTTTGGATGCATATGATGAAAGAATAGAATCTAATCGACCTTAACGGTTTGATTCATCCTTTTTGTATCTTTGTTTTTTTTTCTAGGATGAGATAGTGAATTTGATGTTTTTTTTTTTTTTTTATTTTTGTTATAAACTTATAATTCTTCATAGTGACAGGTGTTGTTCATATATTTGATATTTGGTTTCCTTGGTTTCCTACGATATAATGGAGAATTCATTGGGTAGTTACGAGTCGAATCCCCCCCCCCCCCCCCTCCTCTGGAAACGATGCAAGAAAATCCCAACCAATCCTTTGGCGCTGCAGTCACATTGCATTGTTCTGATCATATACATAGTTTCAATCTAGTGGTCAGCTGCGCTTGTCTTGGAACTGTTCACATTTCTTTCAAGACTTGACAGAAGCTATCACACTAGCATTAGATATTGCAAAGGACGAACTTGAGTATAGAAGGAATAAAGCGACAGAAAGGTTCAGAAAAATATTTCAAAAGTGAAAATTGTTTGCGCAGAATATGATATAACCGTTGTTGCGTAATCAAGTCTTGCATCATGTCAAACCTGCATGTTTGGTTTTCAATGACTTAAACAATTGAAGATATTAAATTCTCTTGATGTTCTTAATATCTGCAGTAAGGAACCATTCTCAAAAGTCTACGTTCTTTTAAAATTTATGACAGTGTTACTTGTGAGACCAAAACTCCAAATGAGCTATCATTTTCAAACTCCGAATGAGCTGTCATTTTCCACTTTTGTGTGTAGTCTCAAAACCAATTTAAAGTCCACAATGGGAAAAGATCAATTGAACGCATTAGCTTCTCTAAAGTCGATACAATTTTTATAGAAATTGTTTCTAAAAAAATAATTTGTAATATGTATTTAACATATTTCTCGTACAAATTTTTCATTAAGGCGGTACCATCATATTAAATAAAGTATTTAACTATCTGCAAATAAAAGAATTTTGTTTGATTGTTTCTATCTCAACCCCCCCCCCCCCCTACTCTGTCAGAAGCTATACCCGTAGCAATTCAGATAGTTTTCGTACTAAGCAAATAATGTCATAGACTTTCTAGTTGAATGAAACAAGAACTAAGGTTAAAATCAGTGAATAGTGAAGACTTCTCGGCTGGTAGTTAAAAAAAACAAAGGTGTACCTCAACGCTCACAATTTTCCACCAATTTATTTAAAGCAGTTGTTTTTTTTTACAATACATAAGTATGTCAATGCATTAGAGACCAAATTAGACGAGTTTTCAAATTGGTTCCAGCGTATGTATGTCGACAACATAATCACTGTACTGATGCAAAAGTAGTTTCCCGCCTCCTTTACAAGCCAAGCCAAGACCACCGTCAAGAGACATGACAACAAAACGCAAATAGCGCCTAATCAGATCAGTATTGCTTTTCATGTCACATTTCCATCCCTTATTTAGAGAAGAGACAAGAGAGAGAGAGAGAGAGAGAGAGAGAGAGAGAGAGAGAGAGAGACGGAGAGAGAGAGAGAGAGAAAGAGATAGCGGGAGAGATAGCGGGAGAGAAAGAGAGAGAGAGAGAGAGAGAGCGGGAGAGAAAGATGGAAGAGATAGGAGAGACTGGGGAGGGGAAGGAGAGATAGGGGAGAGAGGGGGGAGAGAGAGAAAGATCGAGCAGGATGATGCATATCCACTTATCGACATTATGGAAAAAATAACACTGCATCTTTTCTAATAAAGAGTCTCTGAACATATAGTCCGGGTTTCTATCATCTGCCACGAAACCACATTACCTTAATCGATCTCTTGAAAGTAGAAGCTAACACTATATGTCCATGAAGAAAGTCCTTTTTAATAAATCTCACATCTGGCGAAAATCAGAGTTGAATATATTTTCAACAGCGTTAAGCCTCATTGCTGCTAATCAGGTTTCATCATCTCTTCAACTGCTGATCTAAAAAATCGCGCACAACTTTACAGCTTATTGATTCGATTCTATAGATCAAACTTGTCCAGAGTTATATACGAACATCCATATACTAAGAGCCAATAGTAACTGAGATAAATTGAAGAAAAACGGAAATAGCTAGGGTACGCACTTAATCGCTCTTCACTTCGACAGTGGCTCACCACATATATAGTAGAAGTTACTCGGCGCAATAACATTTATGCCGAGGTCTAATTAGAAAATAATTCAAAATGATGTATTTAACCTTTTGATCGATAATAACAGGATCTTCTACAAATATGGTATCTAGAGGCTACCATACTATACACCACCATGAAAGTAAGAAGCTTTTGACAGTGAACCTTTAAGTCAACAATAAACGAACCAAAACAATTTACCATTATGCCTTCCATGTATCTGTTGTAACTTAAGATATTATTACGTCAATCGCCAATACGACTATTATCATTGGTTGAATAAGTCAAATAATTTCAAGTCAGATTATAGCATTACATATAATGATTTCATTTCATCATCAAAATTGACGAAATAGTCGCATAAATGTGTATTCGCCACGTTCTTCATCATCAAGTGACGAATAACTTATTTACTTTGAATTCGGCGGCTAAATAACTTCTTTTCCCTTGAACTCAATTTGTTCGTTAGAAGGATAATAATGAAGTAATTCGACAGAAGAGCTATACTAGCTCGACAATCCTATGCTTAGGATTTTCCTTCTCGCCTAAACAAAATTAGGGCAGAAACCTCTTCCATGAGGTACAATGAACGAAATAGGAAATGTCGAAGTAGTATTTACAGCATATGATGATTTGAATTTGGATAGCAGGATTAAATGGAAGATAAGTCGAACTGAGAGAAATTTGGAAAAACTGACCCGCGAATAAAAAACCATTCTCGCAATTAATCGTATATCCACTGAGATACCTTCGTCCATAATCGAATGAATTATTATTTCATGCTCATTGACTCATAAAGCATTGCCCGCTCAAAATTCATGTCACAGCAGTTTTTTTTTTATTTATTTTTTATTTTTTATTTAATGACACGACATCGATGCGACGACTATTTTCATTTATCTCCCGATGACTTTTAACTGCACATGGGTCTCCTCTCCTGGCATAGGGCAAACCGATAAATATTCGTTTATCTATAAAATATTGCATGCTCGGCTACATGCATATCTCTTGGCATTATCTGCCCCCTATTACCTCGAATACATTACGACTATGGTACGAAACCTCCTGGAATTTGCATAATTTCGAAATTTGTTTGGTTTTTTTTTTTTTAATTTCTGTAATTTTTTTTTTTTAATTTCTCTACTATGAATTCCCTTTACTATCCACCCATCCCGGTCTATACAGTAGCTGATCCCAATTTATTTCTGTTTGTTTTTCTTTTCAGAATCAAAGGTGAATAGAACGAAAGATAAAGATAGAAATAGAGAATGAGAGAGAAAGAATTATTCTGACTATATCCTGTGAAAAAATCTAAATTTGTTTGCTCCGAGTAGGTACATCGGTGAATGGATAATCTCTGACGGAAAATTAATAGAAAAAGGGTAATCCCAAAGGGAAACAATTCAATTAGCTGCTTACAAACAAGGACACCCTCTGGGGAATAGTCCTTGTATATATAGAGAGAGAGGTTGGTTGACCAATCTTTTCATGGGTTATAGTATATACGTGAAGGGTGGTTATGGAAGACCGAACAACATCGTCTCGTTGTCGAGGAAAATGGATAAAGTTAGTGTGGCGCTAGATGAGAAAGAAAATAAGAAAAAAAAAACTAAATAAAAAGACGAGTGCGGAAGGAAGGTGTACAGAGTACGATTCCCGGTTGCACAAAATTGGGATGAGAAAATGAAAATGAAGAGAAAAAAAATCACATTTAAAGAGTAAGTTGGTAGCTAGGTTAGGTAGGTAGGTAAGAACAAGTGCTAAACAAGATTTCCAAGGATTCTTTTAAGGATGTCATTCTTTGGTCGTCAAGGGGTTAAATGGAAACCAAGAATTGATCATAGAAATTAAGTTAAGTGAAAAATCTAATGAAAATGCCAGTGCTCAAGTGTATTAGAGAGCTTAAAGATTACTCATTATGGTGTTGGTTGTAGGATATCTCAGCGGGAAACATGAATAGCGCTTGCCAAGGAAACTACTTCTGCAACAAAGTCAGAAATTATCACGCTTCTTAACTTACCCTGAGTAGCTTAATTAGTCTTTGAGCGCATCTTTTACCTACTGGGATATTACATACATATATAATATTTGCAATAATTTTCAATAATGCAATATCGTAGTATTTGTACCTACATGTGAGCAAATTTCAATTTAAGATGAAGTATTTTTTTCTTTTAATTTTACATAATTCCAGCAAAAAGAACAAAAAAAAAACATTTCCACAATTCAGTGGAATTTTGAATTTCGAAAATTTTCGAAGTTATTTGAACTTTGTCTAAAAACAAGTCAAAGAGAAATTATTCGATTTTTCTAAAACTAGATTCATAGCAAATCTAATTTTATCCTCTAAGAAATAGTGTTTTGGATATTAAATTTTTTACCTAGAAGAGACTGCAGAGACCATTCGGAAGTAAATATTTTTTACTTTTAATAAGATATTGCAAATTTTTTTCGAGCATATACACATATATGTAGGTATCTAACATATTTTGCCCGTATAATTTAGAGGGAAGATAGAATAGCTTGGCGATCGGATCTAGCTTGAGCGATTTTCTTGGATGAAAAAGCGGATTTTTCTACTTTTCGTGATTGCGCGGAATTGGTGCGACATGGATAACGATTTCCAATGAGAAAAATGTTCACAACAGAGCACTTATCGTTATGGAGGAAAGAACTGATAAAAATATACGAAATATAGTAGATGGCGTGTATGTGATCCAAGTGAATAAAAATGGGTTTTACAGCGGATAAGACGTCCCGTGCAAGTTTTCTGAATCGGGAAAAAAGTATACTACCTGATAGTACTCGACGAGGCCTTTAATTTGATATGCAACATGCCAGATTGGAATCCTATGAATTGTAGCTGGAAATAAGCTAAGAGAAATACTAAAAAAGTGAGTATGCGGATGGTTATTTAAGCCTCCAAGTATAAGAGTGTGGATACTCAAACTTCTTCTCAGGTCCTAAGGAATGAGATTCTGTAGTAGATTTTCTAAAATGTACTAGATAAAACTTGGACCCCGCGCCACACCTTCCCTTGCTTAATTAAAATTAACATTGTTAATAAAATATGTTCATATTATCATAACTCCCCGTTTAAGATATCTCTCATGTCTGTTTATATCGGGCCTAAAATGGACACTCCCTTTTATTTACATTTATTTATAGAGTAGATACAACACGGGTCAGACCCACTGACATATACAGGGTGTTTCCTCCATGGTGGTCCATAGAGCCGAAGGTAATAGTACTCACCTAGCCAAACAAGAAATTGTACGGCGGGAGGGGCATATCAACCATTTCGGAGTTACAGGGTGGTTAAAAGATTATGTTAAGTTTTCACAAAACACCCTGTAAATTAAAAAGCACAAAGAGCACGGTCACTGTATAAATCTATTGTATTCACAACTTCATGATCTTACTATTGACTGCTCAACTAGCCCCGTACTCATCTTCTTTTAGTAGTTTTTGTGGTCTAAACTCAAAATTTCAGATTTTCTTACCATTTTTTTTTTTAATTTGACCTCTATTTTTTTTTTTTTTTTTTTTTTTTTTTTTTTTTTTTTTTGTGCAAAAAGGTCGTTAGCACAAACTTTTTTTATTTATCTCCAGCTGATAAGGAGTTATTAGCTCACAACCTATTCAGGTCATACCGAATTTAGCTGATATTTAATGAATTTAATGAATTTTTAAAATGACGTGTAAGGAGACAAATTATCTTCGAGAATAAGTTAAGTTGAGAATAGCTAATAACTCTTTAACGGCAACAGATAGCACACAGGGTGTAACAGGTAAAATAAAAGAAGGGAGTCCACAGTTTACAGTTATTGAAAATAAAAGTTATGTTAATGTCCTTTTTGAAAAAAAAAAAAACAAAAAACAAAAAAAATAGAGGTCAAATTTAAAAAAAAATGGTAAGAAAATCCGACCACAATAACTCTTGAGAGGAGAGGTGAACGGGTCTGGTTGAGCATGAAGTTCTGAATATAAACAGCTTTATACGGTAACCGTGCGCCCTGTATTTTTTTAAGATACAGGGTATTTTGTGAAAACCTAGCATAATTTCTTAATCACCTTGTTAATATGCCCCCGCCCCATACAATTTTTTGTTTGTCTACATAAGTGTGAGTACTATCACCTCCTACTATATGGACTATACCATGGAGGAAACACCCTGTATAAAATGAACTACTGACACTACTGAAATTACTTACATTATTATGGGATTACTTTTTCTATAGTTTGCTCTTTTTGGTTTAACTACTTTATCCGCTGAACTACAAATAATAAATTCTATACAATAGCCACCACAGTCCAGTTTCAGTTCAGTGGTTTTGCAAATGAATATATAGAATAGTAATAGATAGCAGTAATCCTTTCTCTGCCCCCCCCCCCCCCCCATATACATACCTACTTTTAGGGTTTGGCAAACAAGCATTGCTTAAATTTATTTCTTTAAAAATCATTTTTAAAAAATATTTGATGTTGTCGGAGATAAGATTTTAAAAATAGAAATAATTTCGAATGAATCTGTAATTTTTTGAATTTTTTAATATGAATATTAAAGCGAAAGTAAAACTTGAAATTAAAATAATTGTCACACCCCTGCTAACAAAAGTTCACCTATATGAAATAGAAAATCAGACAGTCCATGTTACATACATATATGTCAGTGGTCAGACCAATCTAACTTATAAAAACTGAGGACCAGAAATCTCCAACCCTCCAACCGATATGAATTGCAAGAAATCCAGATAACTGTGAAAAACATGTAGATGAACTTAAAATTGGTAGGTACAGAAGCTTGCGTTATGCTAAAGAGATATACATGAATGTCAGTGTAATCTTCCATTTTCTCGACAGTCAAAAATTAGTAGAAGGTTTTCCAATCTCAATCAGAACTTAAATCAAGAAAAGTCTTGATCATAATCGATCCCAATAATATTACATTTGTTGAGTCAGAAGACTACTAAAATTCGAAAATAATAGTCAAAAATTAATTAAAAACAGAATAAAAATATAAAAAATACTGAAAATATCAGAAATTCTTAAATAAATCTATAAAATCGGTGTGGGTATTTTATCCTTTTTTGTGTGTATATTTCAATTTTCGTTTTATTGGTATGTTCCCGCCCATCGTAGACTAGGACGTGTGCAAAGCTCCAAAAGATTGATCTTGAGCTTACCTAAATCTTTTAAATCCCCTTACCAATTCTTACCGAACCGTTAAAACCACGCATACATCATCAAGTCAGTCATTTTTGCAATTTTTCCACACACATTCATACATTACCACACCCCCGATTTTCCTCTTTATTAAATGAAAATAAGTTTTTTTATCTCAACCCTATTTTACCAAAGCATTCACATCGTTTCATAGAAGAAGGAGAAAAAAAAGGACTAAACGAACGCGCTTTTATTACCGTTAGGATTCAGGCATTCCGAATGTAATTAGACTTAATGAAGGAACACAAAACGCTGCTGTTAGCAAGCGAATCACTCTTACAATAGCATCTTAGTACTGTCTTTTTTGTTGTCTCCTTTAGATAATCTGTTTCACAAGAACTTCCATTTAATAATGTTACTTTTCCTGTAAAATCATCTTTTTCATTCAGTAAGGATTAGGTAGGTAAGGTACCTACCTACCTACTCAGTTTCTGTTTGTTTACTTTTTTTTTTTGTTTTTTTGCCCATTTGTTAGCCAACAGGATTGTAAAAATCTAATAAAATGTTGTTGTTCTTCTGTTCAACTAGAACTTCTTGTCGTGTGATCTTCCCGAAAAGGGAAATGTTTCTTTCAGATCTTCCACCAAATACCAATACAAATGGAAGATGTGGAGATGGAGAAAATGGTATGGTCATAGAGCAAGTAAAGAACAACCTTCTTAGTTAGAAAAGAGGATTTTTAGTAATGGCACAAGTATTACACAGGACACTAAAAGGTGAGGACCATTAAATTTTCTTCTAATTGCCACTCTTAAAGTTCTGCGGATAAAGTCCCTTTCAAAAACTCCTTTTCAGGTTCAACTGTATCCAGTATTTATTGTAACGTAAGTACCAAAGAAAAACACGTAAAAAAGTCGTAACTAAGTAGAGAAATTGCTTAGGAAAATTGAATAGCTGAGCACCGAGACTGAAGTATATAAGTTCAGCGTACATCAAACAGAACTCATTAAATACAGCCAAAAGCTATAGAACCCCTGGACATAAAATAACATCGGACGGACTCACCCCCTTCCATCAGGGAAAAGGAAAATTTTCCGTGCCAATAAAGGTGTATACTTTATACAGCTAGTATGGAAAAAAAAATACATAACAGTAAAAAAAAACAAAAACGTTAGAGAAATTGTAAAAAGAAAAGTAAGTGGAAATGTGGAAAAGAAAAGCTTTGCTTCTTCTTGGTTTTGTTATTAGATATTTAGAGGAAAACTGTGTGAAATGATGTGAATTGATTTTCGATTCTATAAAATGGATGACAGTTTTTAAAAAGCCAATCACAATGGTAATGTCACAAAAAATTAAGGTCTAGCTAGAGAGCTAGATACGTAGGCAAATAGATCGAATGCAAATTTATGGTGGTATTGAAATCATTTTAAGCAATATATTGAACTCTGGACAGGAGGGGGTTGATAGTCATTATCAATTACAGAATTTTAAGAAAACTGTCAACTTTGAAACTGTCAACTATTGCAGTACCAAGAGCATATTTTAAAATGCCTCTACATTACAATGCCAGAGAGTGATGGGGAGAGGGGGGGGGGGGGTTAAATGTAGAAATAAATATTATAATAAGCTTAAGCAAGCAAAATCCTTATAAAACCAATGTGGGGATGAAAGAGCTCATCCATATAAATTTTTTCTATGGTTACAGTTACAGTAGGTGGCTATCGAATTAGAAACTCGAAAAAGAAATAACTTTTCAATATACAGGGTGTCCCATACGTACCGCATTTCCTTTATACCACGGATTCCTCACTCAATTTCGAGAAATAAATTGTATGATAGGAGAGCTGGAAAATGCACGGTGTGGGCGGTAGGAGGTTTTAGTACTGTTTCCACTTTACACCTTGTAAATTTCTTGATATACACCCTATCAAAGCGAGATTTATCTCAGGTGATAGCAAACCATCTAAGCTTTGCAATGAATGTCCAACCAGCCCTACTGTCACCTTCAATCTTAAGTTGTAGTACGTTAAAGTCCAAAAATTGGAAAAAACACCCTATTTTTTTCAAATTTTAACGATTTTCCCGCCAAAATACATGATAAATATACAGTTTATTTACAAGATTTAGGGACCCCGGAATGTTATCTTTAATTTGACCTACCTAAATGCAACCGTTTTTGAGATATTCCCATTTCTATGATTCATAAATTCATGAATTTTTTGCTAATTCGCGTGAAATTGCATAAATTAGACGCGTTTTCTATTGTTATTAACAAAATTAATGAAATTATGCATCATAAAAATAGGAATATCTCAAAAACGGTAGCATTTAGGTAGGTACATATGCAGGATCAAATGAAAGGTAACATTCGGAGGTCTCGAAATCGTGCAAGAAAGTGGTATCCTTATCTTGCCTTTTAGCGGGAAAATCGTTGAAATTGAAAAACAAATTGCAAAATTTTCTAATTTTTTGATTTTGACGTCCTATAACTGCCGGCGGAAAAGGAATAGAGAGGTAGACATTTGTTGGAAACCGTAGAGGGTTTACTATCACCTGAAATGCAAGTCACCTTCATAAGGTGTATAACAAGAAAGTTACAGTTACATGTATTATGATAGAAAGAACAAAAATCACAAAACCGCCCTCGCCGTGCATTTTCCGACTCTCCTCCAAATACAACTTTTTTCTCGAAATTGAGTGAGGAATCCAGTGTATAAAGGAAATGCGGTACGTATGGGACACCCTGTAGAGAGTTTTTCTCAATTTCTTCAGTTTCTAAGAAAAATCTTTGTGCAACAGAAAATCGTGCATTATGCGTATCATAAAACCCTTTTTTATATATTTTTACCTATCTTTCTTAACTGCTTGCATTAATTTAACTTGTTAATTTCTATTTAGTGTGTTGTGTTAAAGTATTTGATTTGAAAAAGAAAACAAAAACTGTTAAAGTGAAAAGGCAGCGTTTCTGCACGTTGTCCGTTTAAGCCAAGTTTCTTGAATAATGGGTCGCAAAAAGACATAATCAGTGAAAAATCGGAAGTGATATAACTAACAGACACCGTGGCTGTCTAAGATATGAAAAAATGTTAGGGAAAATATACCTCCAGGCATGAGTTATCGACCAAATTACCGAGGTAAAAAAAAAGCCCTAACCAGCGACCGGCAAATTATTTCAACAGTTCTATTACATCGCAAAGGATTACAAAAAGTTGTATAAAAAAACTCACACTGAGCAAGGAGTAGAGATATCGGCTGCTAGGACCTTACGTCGCCGCTTGTACGAAGCAAATTTAAAATGTAGGCGTCCAGCGAAAAAATCAAAATTGACATCAAAAAATGAAAAAAACCACAATTTCAGTAGGCGAAACAACATAAAAATTTTACAGTTGACGATTGAAAGAAGATAAATTTACCAATTCAGCTGAGCAAACAGTTTTTATACCTTTTTAAAATCCTATTGAAAATTACAAAATTTATTAAACTTTTAGGTTATCTTCAATGATGAATGCCGACTGGAAGCTATAATGGAGGGGAGTCTGTATGTCAGAAGAAGACCTGCAGAGAAATACGAGGAAATTTACGGAAAGAATGCTGTAAAATGGTGATCCATGCCATACTGCAAAATCTATTAATAATAATGACCTCGCGGAGTATGAATTTCCATTACTTTCTTGGTGTGGGAATTCTTCAGATCTAAACCTAACAGAGGACTGCTGGGCTATGCTAAAATCTAAGGTTTATAGCTTTTCAAATCCAACAGTTGAAATATTGAAAAAAAGAATATTAGATATCTGGAAAAATGACAAGGATATTGAATCTATGATTTAAAAATATATTGAAAGTATGCTGGACCGTATAAAAGCAGTAGCTAATATTAACTAATATTGTAGCCCCCCCCCCCTTCAAAATATTAATTATAAAGACTCATTTTGTACGTAGATATTATTAGCTTTAAATAAATTTAATTTACTAAATTACCTCCTTTTTAATGTAAAATTAATCAAAGGATTGAAATTTCAGAAAGTTCCTAATTCGATGGCCACCTACTGTAGTACTGCCTCATATATCGTAAAAGGGGATGCCCATTTCAGGTCCGACACCACCAAACATGACAGATGACTTAAACGATGCACTATGATGCTACGAACTTCAAAGTTTTATCTAGTATATCGGGGAAAATCTAGTATAGAATCGAATTCCTTAGATCCTGAGAAGAAGTTTGAGTACCCACACTCCTATACTCGGAGGCTTAAATAGCCATCCCATACTCACTTTTTTAGTATCTCCCTCTTTTTTATTCGAACTGAGGTACTAGACTTCTTGCACCTTAGATCGGATCTAATTCAGTAGGGTTATGTCCAATCGGAAAACGGGTTTCAATGTTCGCCTCAGGTCATTACCAGCTACAATTCGTCATTTTTGCTGCATACTTTTAGGGTGATGGTGGGTGAGAGGAGTAGGAGCCCGGTACGGGAGGGGTAATTCCAATACGGCATGTTGCATATCAAATTAAAGGTCTCGCCGAGTACTATCGGATGATGTTCTTTTTTCGCCATTTAGAAACCTTTCTCAGGACGTTTTTATCGCCGGAAAACCTATTTTTATACACTTGGGTCACATACACCCCAGTTAGTATATTTTGCATATATTTTTGCAGTTCTTTCTTCTATGGCCATTAGTGCTCTATTGTGAACATTTTTCTCATTGGAAGTCATTTTCCACGACACATCAATTCCGCGCAATCACGAAAACTAGAAAAGCTCACTTTTTCACACAAGAAAGTCGCTCAAGCTACATCCGATCGCCAAAGCTTTCCCCCGCTTAATTAAAATAAATATTGTTAATAAAACATGTTCAGAGTATTATAATGCATCGTTTAAGACATCTCTCTTGTGTCTGGAAGTGTCGGGCCTAAAGTTGTATGAATGTATGTATGTTGTCTAAGCTGAGTCAATTAGAATAAGAAACAGAGTGCTAGTTTTCATTTGGCACTCGTCCAAGTACAAGGTGTCGAATCTTAGAGAGACCGCATTCTGCCAAGTAAATTGATTGTCCACAGTCAACGATTGGTCTATTGACTTGTCACCAAATGATTGATTTTTAATAGCTGCTGATTGAATATCGTTGCATGTGCGCATAGTGCATATCTTCTGTAATGGAATCAAGGGCTTGGGGCGATGTTTCGATTTTTGTTAAAAATTTGCAGTGGTGTTAAAAACCAAGTAACCGATTGAAAAATTGCAATGAAAAATATAAACGCTATAATAATTTTCTGATGGTTAAGGCGTAGAAAAATGATGTGGAAGAATCCATCCACGGCAAAACGGATGATTGCGTGCTGCGTTAACGTATTTGATGATTTGGAAGACACAGTCCTATTTGAAATGTATACAGCTTTGATGATTGTGGGTACAAAACTAAGAAAGTAATTTTGTCAAGACTCCAAAGCGATTCGGGCTCGCACTATCAGAATTCCGTATCAGAACCTTATCAACGAAAAGTCGATTTACCGAATTTAAGTATGTTTAAAGGTGAGAACGGAATATTCAGGAAGTTTCTAGGACAACTTTTAGAGTAAAAATACGGCGCTTGTCACCGCCAGGAGGCGAATCTTATCTCAGACCGTGAAGGAACGTGGTGAATGGAACAAAGTGTTCTAATTGGATTGTGATAATTTGAAGTGCAGTACTAGCGATAATTAAAAGTAGTAGAGTTAATTTTGATAAAAGTGAACAGTGGAGTATAATAAAGAGGACTTATGAATTATATTTGGAATATTGTTTTGACTAAGGGACTAAAGCAACTCTCTTAAAAATACCTTATATCGGAAGAAGTTTACCAGAATACCTAACCTATCCACAAAGACCGTATGTAAAAGCTCTGAGCTCGGAGCTATTTATACTCAACTCATTTTCTTGTTGAACTAGCTAAAAATTGGTGAGATAGAACAAATTGACTTAGGTCGAATTGGAGAGCTAGTTCAAAGATGGACTAATTTAAATTGGTAAGAAATTAATCATCAAATGTATTTTTTTTTTTTTTTTTTTATATATTAAGAACTATAAATTTTCACTTAAAATATTTAATATTTCCAACAATTCGGCTTTTTCAAATTAGTTTTCATCTAGTTCTGTATAGTGAACTAGATAAATAGGACCAGGATTGTAAAAGCTGGGACTTTGTACTAGTTTAGATCCTTTTCTTAGCTCAAGCTGGCGAGCTAGCTCAAACAGGTGGGCTAGCTCAAGCTAGTAGGCTATCACAAGCTGGTGAGCTAGCTCTGTTGTGCCAATCGAAAGGACTAACTCATTATTGATCTAGCTTATCAATTTGAGTTAACCCTAGTGCTGGGCTATGATTATTGATGTTTTCAAAACATCAATGTTTGGGCTCTCGATGTTCGATATTTTTACATCGATATCGACGCACTAAAACATCAACGTACATCGATGTTATCCTTTCGATGTTAGGGAATTATATACGTCTTTCCCCAAAGGAATGAAACCAAGAAAGGAATAAATGAATACTGTAAAAAGCAAATCAAATTCCAAAAAATTTAACTAGATTTGAAAAAAGAAACACGTATAGCAATAAAATTTTTGTGGTAAAACGGAAAGAGACGTAGTGAAGTGATTGTTCATTTAATTTTCAAAGCATCGTTACAATTGATCATTTTTAGTTCTTAGAATGATTTGGGCTGGGGGCAGAAAACATTGTTCGGTGGAACCAATTAGAATTCATTCTTTTAAATGGGAGGAAACAGAGTGCCCTTAACGTAAGTACATCAAACTGTTGCCACTGAGAGCGATACAGGCTTGTCTATTATTTCAGTTAAGAAAATGTCTGCCTGGAAGCTCGTTTTCAGGCTCAACAAAGTTCAATTTATGGGCTAATCACATCCGCCTAATAAATGAAAAACAACAGAACCATCGGAAGGTAGTTTGAAACGTAGGCAATCAGAAAATGGTGGCAGCGTCACCAACTTATATATCTTGGCTTATCACGTCTTGTAGCAAAAATGTTGTCCGAACGTTTTTTCTCTAAGCTAGGCGAGACTATAGGCTGAACCACAATAGAAGTAAACGTAAGTACATTTACTTACGTAAAGCGAACGCGCCTTTTAATTTAACAGGAGTACACAAATTAACTTTAACTCGTGTGAGGGAAACTTTCGTTAAATTTACAAGTCAAATTGCAGTCAGTAAAGAAGCGCTAAGAATCGCTCATTTCGTAAGAAAGTGAAGTGTCAAACAGTTAAATTATTACTAAATGATTAAAAATACAATGTAAGACTTAAAATGGAATAAAAATGGTACTGTGAATTAATAGAAAGCACAAATCTTCAATTAAATCAACTTCCAATTGTTAATTTTTTCACTTTTACCACTTTTTAAAATTTAACACATAAAATGTCAAGATAATAACTCTTACGGAATGTGATATATATTTAGACTAAAAGAATCAATTTTTTGTAAGTAAACCTCAGTCACGTTTAATTTCATAAACTTATTTACTTCTATTGTGGTTCAGCCTTATAACTCAAAAGAAAAACAGTTTGCAAGGAACACGTCTTTGCCAGTTATTGTTTCTTCAGTCTATAGATAAGAAGTTTTCATTTTTATTTAATTCATTTATGCGATATTTTTAGAAAACTTCTCCTTTAGAATTGATAATGAATGAAGTACTATTTGTTTTGTTTTTGTTATTTTTATTAAGTTATAAATAAAGACGACAGCAACAAAAATTATAAATTGAAAAACATAGCATTTTTTCTATGATGTGTTTAAAATTCATTAACATCCATGTTGTTTGTACATGGATGTGATATGACCGATATTATCGCCACATCGATGCTTGTTGGGCGATGTCAACATCGATGTTCCGTTCCGATGTCCCAGCACTAGCTTAACCCTCTCCCTGAGCTAGCTCTTCCATGTGCTCTAAAATGAGCTTGAAAACCTTGGATGAGCTACATAACTATGGCATAGCACTGGCACAAAGATAGAAGCCGTTCCATCTTTTAAGAAGCCGAACACTGAGGAATCCTGAGCATGTTAAAATTCAAGAAACCCAAAAATAGAGTTAGGACCCCAATCAGCTGGACGAAAGGGTGTAAATCAAGTCCATCCAAGCAATGCAAGAAGACATAAGTAATTGCAACTCTTGCCATCAACTCTCCACCTAAATTATTTTTTATGGTAAATCCCTCGGAAATTTCTATATGAGCCATTCTACTTTCTAAGTGGTATAAAAAACAAAGAACTCAACAATTTACTTAATCGAATATAAAAACATACAAGCATTACTAAAGATCGAATTCTCCTGACTGACACGCCATTAATTAGCCATCGAAATCTAATCCTGAAAGTGGCAGCCCAAGGTTCTAAAGGTTATGAAAAACAAAACATCGAAAAGGCAAAAACCACAATGAAATCACGATTAAGAAATAAAAGACAGATTCTTTCCTTGCGTCCGTCCGTCCGTTCATCGTCGGCGAGCATAACAGGAAAACAGATACAATAACACAGGAAGGACGACGACAACAACGACATCAACCATAAAGGGAACTTAATGAAGAAAACGTCATTTGGTCCCCCACTGAATTAAAGGATATGAGACAAAAACGTTTGTCATCGTGTATTTGACCACACAATTATCAACCTCGGATGTCAAATCATCATATATATATCCTGGGAATATAGACATGATTTTGGTCAACGACTGGTTTCAACCGGACTATAAATGAACTTGGGAATGACAGACAGTCTGGGGTGGTGGTGGTGGTCGTACTAGTTACACAAATCCATTTATTCACTGCAATCTCACCGTTAGAATGAAATTACAGAAATCTCAATGTTATATATGTATGCAGAAATTGCTATAACAGAAATATGCTGGGGTTAATATATTGAGGCTTTCACCAAAATAAAAAGTGCCTGCCTACAAGTCCTTGGGGGATACCATATGGCCGTAATCGTCTAATAGCCTACAAATGACCAATTGGTCCAAAGAAAAAAAAAAAAAAATCCGACAATTTCTGCCTTTCATGTCTCTCCTTGTTCCCTTGTGGATCTTGAATTTGTCTCTAGCCGGCTCTAAGGTTAGCTGCTACTAATATTGCAGCCAAGATAATCAGAGTCGTCTCCGGTCCAAAGACGTACAATCTCAGACAATTCAAGGAATTCAGTAGGAATTCACCATAGAAGCAACACATTCAAACACCCATCCTAGCTCTAGCAGGCTGCCAATGATCCTATGTCCTATTGTGACAGGACATTAACAAGGGGGTTGTTTTCTGGATACAGGATAAGTTGTTGAAACCATCGAATATGTGCGGTGTATATAATAAAGATAGGGTTGGAGTGAGGTTGGTCCACATACATACATATATGTATAAAGCTGGTGGTAGACAGTTAATCCCGTTGACAGGTTAATTTCTTTCAACTACAGTTGATTGGCGACGAAACTTATTACGATATTTATGCGTTTTCATCCTCCTCCCCCATCTTTTGAGCAACATATATGAGGTTAATTCGCCACACAAAGGAATGATTTATTAGGATGGAAGTGAATTTAGTTAGTCCGGATGTGGATTTCTTTCATTCCTGCTCGCTTTCTGCTTCCCTGCCTGACTGGAGTTTATTTTTTCTTGTCTAATAAATATATGTATGTATGTTGCCGAGATATACATGTATGGATGTAGGTAGGTAGGTATGCCAGGGTATGCCGAAATGTTATTGTTTTTGTTCATTAGTCGTGTAACGAATATTTTTTATGGCCGACCGTTCCATAAATTCCAGAACTTATTAATCTGAAAATTATTTATCGGCACACAGTGGAATTAATTGCCTGAAAAGAGTCTTTCGGCGCTATATACAAAGGGGAACAGAAACACAATGTCAGTCAAATTTTGAAGGAAACTAAATGGTTAATCATAATATAATGGTGTGACGTATCAATCATATTCACCCTATTATTCGGTGAATATTTAGAGGGGGGGGGGGGGGGGATACATGTAGATTCTTTTAACTTTACGTCATCATGGGGGAGGCAGAAATTATTTTATGAAGAAATGTCATAAAAATTATTCGTGATGACTTTGATGCTATATCGACCTGTCAGTTGGGTTTCTGTTGCGTGTTTTAAGGGTTTTCGTGTTTACTTTTCACATGTCAAAACTAAAATATTCCGTAATGTGACGTGATTGTTATATATATATAGGTATAGATGAGGTGATTGAAAGAGTCACCATTCGCGAATACTAGTTGATAATATTATGTTTGCAGATAAAGCCCAAGGCCGAAAGTTCCCATATCGATTTTAAAGAACATAAATTTAATATGATTACCATAAATTTATTATTATCAATATTTAGCTTCATATTCGACCTCATACAAGAAGCCCTTTCCAAAGTTCGCACGTTTGGTTTGAACAAATGCCCCCAACCATAAACTCCAGCAAAACGGTTATCGTTCCGTTCACTAGAAGAACGAAACTTTCAGTATGGAATTGAAATTTTCTGATGAGGTTAAGTTTCTGGGGGTTACCTTCTATAAGAAACTTTCCCTGGAATTTCCATCTGTTCAGAATGACGGAAAGAGCTGTCAGATCGCTTTACACGTGTCGTCGCTTCAATGCCAGAATATGGGATCTAAAGGCAAGAATAATGTATTAGATATACACCACGGTTGTTAGGCCCCTGGTAACCTATGCGCCCTCGCATGATGGCTAAAAACTAATTGAAAGTAAGCCGAGGTCCTTCTTAAAAAACAAAAACAAAACCAGAAGCTTGCTGCGTTTGGTGCCTTAAGCACCTGGCCTACAGCAGCGATGAAAGCCTTAATAAACCTTCAAACTCTGCATTTGCAGGTGAAAAATAATGCGTTCTCCAGTGTTATAAGATTGTAAAAGGAGAAACAGTTCAAGCCAGAAGATTTCGTTCATAATTTAAATATCTTAAAATATGCTTCGAGCCAATGAGGATAATATCGCTGAAGGTGGATTTTGTAAGACCATTCGACTCGGTTTTAGGAGACCAACAATAATGGCGTTCCACCAAAGCGTCCTTTCAGCAACGATCGATACAGACAGTTCAAAAACTAACAGTAGAAGCAGACTCAGCGTTTACGGCCCCAGATTCCATATCTCAAAGTCCTCTGGGCTCTACCCCTACAGTATCCCAAGCCATAGAAAACTGCGCCCATATCTTTACTAAAATAGCCATAAATGGGTCAACGATCAATATCCTGTTGGATAGTCAAGCTGTTGTCAAGGCTTTTCAGTCGTTCACTTCTAAGACTAGGTTACCGCTCATGACGTTAAGTGTTTAGAGCACGTGGGTAAAAGTATATTTTCATATCTTAAGTATTTTAGAATTGACAGCCTGTTAGGAGCGGAGCCGTCCGCCGGTGGGGCCTCTGTATTGTGCTGGAAGAGCTGAAGTTGTCAAAGATTTTTTATAATGTTAAACTTTAAATGCGTTTTTCTGGGAACAACATTTTTCAGCGCACGGGGAGCACTATAACTTTCCACATGAATATCTGCGCAATTGAAAGGAAGTTGAATTTGCGAGACTATCAGGAAGCGATTTTTGTCAAAAATTGTGGATCGTCCTTTCCCAAGGACTATCTGTGCAGACGCTCATCCTACAGGATCGAAATTTATCAAGCAGTTTCTGGATTAATAAACTGTCTTTGTAGGCACTCATCCTCAAGGATCGTCCTTTCTCTGGCCATTCCTATTTTCCCCCAAGAACTGGATGTCCGATGCTAGCCGACATATACTGTCCTTTCTAGATCTAGGTTCCCTGGGACAGCCGGTTAAGCAGCCAGATGTCCCGGCCTTGTTTTTACCGAAGACATGGAGTCTATATGCATAAGTCCGTAGCGAAAATCCGATATACATCAAGTGAGAGCTGCAATTTGTGCTGACAGTTCAACAAAATATTCATCGTGGTCAGTGACGTATATGAAATTTAATTATATTTTGAACATGGAAACAAAAAACGTGTATTTTCGGTATATTTGGCTTTTTTATTTTTGAAAAGGTAAAAACGCGTCGCAAACTCACAAAAAAATGTGTTCCGTGTACGAAGAGAATGCCGTAAGTGAAAAAGTGTGCTGAAATTGGTTTAAAAAATTTCATTGCAGAGATTTTGATCTCCAAGATGATCCTCGCCCTGGTCGACCAGTCACTACTACTGATCTTGATCAAATCACCGCTTTAACCGTCTCCGACCGAAATTTGACTACTACGGAGATCGGAAATAACATCAACATTAACAAGTCGACTGTTTCGAGACATTTATGGAAGCTTGAAATTGTGAAAAAGCTTGATGTTTTTGGGTGCCGCACGAACTGATTGAAAATAATATAATGGACTGAATTTGAGCTTGCGATTTGTTGCTAAAATTGGTGATCAAAAGTGGATTGCCTGCAACACTGTCAGCCAAAAAAAAATCATGGTCGAAGTACGAGAAGGCTTCTCAGACGATCGTAAAGGCTGGATTATACCCAAAGAAAATCATGCTCAGCATCTGGTGGGATTGGAAAGGAATAGTCAATTATGAGCTGCTGCCAACCAACAACCAAACAATTGATTCGACCAATACTGTTTACAACTGACCAAATTAAAGCAAAGAATCGATCAGAAGTGGCCCGAATTGGTGAACAGAAAACGCGTGGTGTTCCACCAGGACAACGCGAAACCACACGTTTCTTTAATAACCCGACAAAAGTTATGGCAGCTTGAGTAAGATGTTTTGGTACACCTACCATATAGTCCAGACCTTGCACCTTCAGACTATCACTTGTTCCGTGCACTACAGAACAGTTTAAATAATAAATCCTTCAGTTCCCTGTACGTTCTCAAAAACCACTTGAAAAAATTCTTTGCACAAAAATCTCAGGACTTCCACAAACGAGGGATACTGAAGCTTGTGGATAGATGGCAGAAAGTCGTTCAACCGAATGGGACATAATTGACTAAATTCGTTTTCTTAGTTAGACCCAAAAGTCCCGAAACTGCCCGACAGAAAGCCTCTTACACCGAGTCCTCAATTTGCTGGAACTGGTGGACTGCAGCAAATAGCTACCTCCAAAAGAGGGCAACTGAAGATACAATTATCATCATCACACGAGCCCACAGGTGGACTTTTTTGAAAATTTTATCAAGTGCAAGTCAAACCTTGGTAGATCGGCAAAACATGCTTTTTGTCGAAATATTTGGGCGCGTCACTTATATTTTTAAGCAAACTTTATTCAAAAAATCATAGTGAAATAGAGATAAACATACTAACTTTTGGTAAAAATCCGCATGCTAAAAATAAAAGTCACAAGCTCTTCTCAAAATGAATGTTCGTCAAACAAATGTGCCATCAGGAAGGAAGTACAAAAAAATCTAAATAAACAGCTTATGATTCTTATGCAAAGTATTATAGGCACACATCCCCCAACCCTCTCCTTCCCTAATGATCATTTTCAACGCCACCCTATTTGGCGGCTTCTAGTATATTTAATGCAAAACCAGAAGTGGATCTAAGGATACACACACACACACACAAAAACTTAGTTAAATCGAGCGATGGTAGGCAGGCAACTCAAGAAATACACCTCATTTGGGAACTTTTGACTTTATAACACCTGGTTGGCTGCCAACAGAACATGTTCCTTAAAAGACGAGACGACAATGAATGGTATACACTTAAACAGGTCCGTTATCCATTCATTATCCGGTTTTATTGTCAACTTTATCCGACGGTATATAACGCCCCGTCGCCCCATTCATATGCAGTTACTTTAGCGCGCGGCAGCTTTTGATGTCGCAGCAGGACACAAAAACGATTTTACAAGGAGAGATCACAAATGGCAGAAGGAAAGGTTTATGCAGGACTCAAACTTCTTTTTATCGCACGTTTTTATACGGAAATGCAAAACATTTGCCAATGCATTCTGCACAGTCGGTGGTGTGTTCACAGGTCACCCTTTAGATAGGATTTAGATTGGACTGCAAGGGATGAGTATTATGCATGCATATGTATATACCCACAGTTATAGGTATCACAAAACCCATTTATATATTCCTCCTCCTCCTCGTCCTGCTCCTCCTTCAATCCGGAACACAGGTAATATTATCCTGTAGGTTATGGATATACAAACATAGTTCAACCCTTTTCTGACTTGATATAATTGTCGTTTGGTCCTTTGTACTTATGGTGTCTTTGATAGTTTTTGCTTTGTACGCAAAGGGTGGTGACTTGTGTGACGTTTATGAGGTAAATCGAGCCTTTCAGAATAATTAGTTAAATTGTCACCCTGTTACCTATAATTTATAGGGGGCGAGGTGAAAAATTATTGCATTAAATATTAAATTTTCTTTTTTTCTATATATTTTTTTTAGTAATTGCGCATCTGACCTTTCGCTGTGATAAAATATATATGAAAATGTATGTATTAAAAAATTTGTACTTACGCAGCCTACAACAGTTGATATGTATTTGGTGATGAGACCTGAAAATAATAAAAAAAAAAATTTAATTAAATTGAAATCAATATCTTTGTGGAGTTTTTAATTAAGCAATTTAGCCAGATAAACACAGATGTCTAAAACGCGCCATCTAGTGAGAAGTAGTTAAAAAGGCGAACACTTAAGCAGTTTCGATTAGAAATAAATGCGGTTGAAAAATGAACTATAAAAAAGTGTTAATGAAGTGTTTGTTGATTAGTCGCTAAAACCTGGTATCAGTTTTACCATGGCAAGATGTGTATTCATTAGTATTTATGTACATAGTAGGTATATAAGAGCAAGGAACAAATAAATGTCAGGGCACTGTTAAAACACATTTAGAGTTTTTAGTTATAATGTGTTTAATAGTTTTATGCAGTACTCCACATTCGCATGCGCTTAATAATAAGGCGCCACAGTTAAGCAGGGGACCTAATCAATAGACGGATTCGATCTCCAATCGGATAAAAGGTGTTGTTAGCCTTCCTTAATGGCAATACATATATCGATTGCATCTTTTTTGCTGCAACTAAGTACAAAATATCTAGAAATATGTGGGCTAACGCCAAACATCATTAAGAATTTTGATTATTGGAGTGAAAACTATCTAATTTTACTCATGGTTCTCGGTACCAGTCTTTAATTTTTGAAGTATATACACAAAAATGTTCGAGTTACGAATAGATAGGATACTTTCGTCATAGTGTAGGTTTCTATGCTGATTAGTCATGGTTAAGTCTTCTGCATATTGGAATTTCCATGAATAAACTGTATGGGATGTCATGTATAATATTTATACAGATAAAACAATAAAGGGGACAAGATCGTCACCTGCTGGAGTCCATTTTTTAATTGTGGCAGTTATACTTAGCAGCGTTTGCAAATTGATTCAGTTCGACAAATGATATCGCATGTCGCGGTTCTAGTCATGGTAGCTATTTTACATATTTTCATACTAATTTTCGACATAAGTTCAGTCAAGCTAAATCTGAAAGAACTTATTAATCGACTCATCGATTCTGTTGTAAATTTGACGTTCTTAAAACGCTTAAAATGCCGATTGATGAATAGCGCTCAGCTGTATAGCTAATTCTTTGATAACTTCAATGAACTTAGTTTAAAATCTCTAGAAAGGTATAGATAACAGTTGACAAGATATTGCTACAAAGGAAATTATTTGGTATTCTTCCCGGAGTTCTTATCAAATTCCACATAAACTCCATCAAAATCTACCGCTTTACCAGTTTTGATCATCGAAATGGCTGACTCTTCTTCAGCTGAAGTGAAACATTCCACTTTTAACTTTTTTTAATATTTTTGAAATACTCCTTGTCAGATTTAACTGTGGAAGTTTCCACAATGCGATTCGAAATAACCTCTAAGTCAATCAATTCACATTTTTTTTGTTTTGTTTCTTTTGCTATTTATGTACCTCTTCGAGCATAGTCTCGGATAGGTCATAGACCTTCAACTGTTTCCAGATTATCAAGATGTTTGACATCAGTTTGCAAAATTACTGAACGATGGTCCCTCGTCAGGATTGCCAGAAGTAAAAAAGTCCCTCTGCTACGTTATGTGGATCGACGATTTACGTTATGTGGATCGACGATTTACGTTATGTGGATCGACGATTTATGTTATGTGGTCTTTTTATTCTACTCAGTTCATTAGTTTAATATTGGGTCTGGGAAAAAGTTCGTGGCGATATATGGCGTCAATTTCAATTACGAGCCACAAATCGCAGCGACACCATTAAACGCTTGTTTAACATGGACACTTTGAGTGTACAAACATCGAAATTAGTGCAGTCGTTGGAAAGTTTTTTATGTTTGAAAATGGATAAAAATAATGAAATAGTGCAATTTTTCAATATTATTATGACAAAGTTAAGAACGCTGTGCAGGCTTGTGGAACAATTTGTGCTGTGTATGGTTCAGGTAGTTTATCAAAATTTGCTACGCGGAAATGATTCGCTCGGTTTCGTTCTGGTAATTTTGATGTGAAAGATGAGTCACGCTCTGGTCATTCAATCATTGAAAAAGTTGATGAAATTGTTGAAAAAATCCAGGAAGATAAGCATATCGGCAGTGTCGAGATATTAGTATGGAGGTAGGCATTGACCATAAACCTGTTTTGAACTATTTACAGAAAGCTGCATACAAAAAGAAGCTCCATGTATGGGTTCCTCATGAGTTGAGCGCGAAAAATATGATGAACCGAATTAACATCTGCGACGTTTGATAACCGGCGATGAAAAATGGGTCACGCACGACAATCGGAAGCGTCAAAGATCGTGGACCGTGAAAAAGATGATGTTGTGTGTGTTGTGGGACTAAAAGGGAATTGCCCACCATGAGGTACTTCCAGTTGGTTGGACGATTAATTCTCAATTCTACTGTGAACAACCAGAGAGGGATTATACCAGGAAATTGAAAGAAAACGGCCCGAATCGAATAACAACTCCCGGCCACACACTTCTTTGATGACCCGATTGTGAGAGCTTGGTTGGGAGATTTTGATGCATCCACCTACCATTTGTTCATTTATAAGTAAATATCTAATTTCGTCTGACTTTCTTGTAAAGCTAAACTAAACTTAAGCCTTGACTTGACTTTACGTTACTAAATACAACTCTGATTTAAAATAATGTTCCCGGTTGCATATGTCCCGCGACTTAACAAAGCTTTACTAAAAGTTTTCGAGCTTTCAAGCTCCTCGTGGGCTGAGGCAACTTACAACTAGATATGAAAAACTCCATATAAACCCGGATAACTTTTTGAAAGCTTTTTAACTTTTTTTCAATCAAAAAAAGCTATCATTGGGAAGAATTTATGTGGCATAATACAGCAAGAGAGAGAGAGAGAGAGAATGTGTAGGGCTTTCTATTAGAGGGCCATTAGCTCGTTTTAGTTGAACCGCGTTTTTGTAAAGTTTTGCACATCTAAATGTAAGGTATCTCAGTCGAGGGTGTATATAAGTTTCAGCACAAGGCCTGGACGCTAGTCTTTTTCCGGACTCAACCGAGTAAGGTCCTCTCGGTACCTTTTCTCCAGATACCATGCCGAATGGCTGTAGTACGCTTCCAATCTTACCGTCTTAAGTAGCTGGCGTGCCATATGGCTGTAGCTATGTTCTAGATAACTTTAAATTCCTGTATAACTGCCGTCCCGTATGGCTGTAGTTATGTATGTTTCCATACCACTTTCTCCTTTGGCTGCCGTGCCGTAGAGCTACAGTTCTGTTCCCCAATGTGAAACTTCTGACAATCGCTTTAGAAGACTAAATCCCTCTTACGAACAACTGAATCTCTCTTCAGCGGTAATATATAAAGAGTGTTTCGGTCTAGGTGGTCCATAGAGCAGGAGGTGATAGTACTGACCTAGATGAACAAAAAATTATATGACAACGTGTGAGGGGTGGGGGGTGCGCGCGCGTACATCAACCGTTTAGGAGATACAGCTTGATTAAGAAATTGTGATAGTTTTTAACAAAACACTCTTAAAAAGTACAGGGTGTTCGAATGCTGTATTAGCTCATTGCATGTAGAATTTCATGGCCTTTCCAACGACAGTTCAGACAGCCCTGTACTCTTATCCTATATTTTTCAAGTCACTCAATTTCGCTATTTGGGACCTGTTGATGAGGCAAACCAAGACTTGAAACTTGTCACCCAAAATATAATGGGTTGTGTGATGAAATAAGAAATTAAAAACATTTTTTAGCTTTTGCTATATACCGGAAAATCCAACAAAAAAAAAAAAAAATCTTCTTGAACAAATATAAGTTTAATCCGGTAAAAACTCCTATAGAGTAATCTCTATTTTTATTTCTACCTATTATGTAAAAATTTTGGATTTTCTTACCATTTTTTGATTTGGACATAGCTTTTTTTACAAAACCTGTCAACTGTGGACTCTTCTCTTTGACCTATTACACCATATGTGCTATCTGTAGCCGCCGTTCAAGAGTTATTAGCTCTTAACATATTCTCAAAGCTATTCTCAAACCTATTTTCAAGAATAATTTGTTCCCTGGTGGCTGAAAATCGTAATTAAAAAAAAAAAAATCGTCTAATTTTGGTATGACTTGAATAGGTTCTGAGCTAATTAATAACTGCTCAAGGGCTATAGTTAGAACGTACAGTGTAATAGGTCAAATTAAAGGATAGAGTCCACAGTTTACAGTTTTTATAAAAAATAGTTACGGTAACAACCGTTTTGGAAAAAAAATATAGAGGTCAAAGTAAAAAATAGTAACAAAATTGTAAGAAAATCCGAAGTTTTTACAGAAGTAAATATAACATAACTGTTTGGTTGCACTAAGTAACCAATTTGTAACTCTAATAAATAAGGGATTGGTACATTTGCCTTTGTATCGATAAATAATAAGTTTTCCACTTCAGGACCTATAGTATACAAATTCTGGTACCATGTAGTATCAATTATATACCAATTATATACACATACAGTTATAAGTGTCGTATATCACACCATTGAGATTAATTAAGTCAAAACAGACTGCAGAACAAACAAACAAACAAATCATTGAAAAAAAACAAAACCGGATATCTTACTGATTGATATCGAGATCTATCGCCCAATAAATATGAAAGCCATGAAAATAAAAAATGTTTATAGCATCCAAACGTATTTAAAAAAAACACAAATCCATTCATCTCCCCTCCACTATTTCCGTTCAATTATACTTAAGTCAACCTATTAAATCGGGGAAAGGAAATTAAAATCATCCTCCAACAATTAATTTTTACCTTTTGCAATAATTTTCAAGACAGCAGCAACAACAAAAACCTTCTTTCTCCATTCACGTTCATTTCCTTCAATTGTTGTTTATAGGTGTATACACCCCTACACTCACCCCTCCATCCCTGACCCACCATCAACCTCCTTCTCCCGTTTTAAGGATTCTCACTGGTGGTTGAATAGATATATACATTTATAAGAACAAAAGTCGTCCCCAATGTGAATCCCCATACCTGGGCAGTACCAATTTATTAATCCACTGATTAAATGTTTACCTTTTTTCCCCTGAAGGTTGCTTAAATTGCTGCTTCACATAAATGGGTTTCACCCGCTGCTGCTGCCGCCACCGACATAAAATGAAATGAAAATAAAAGACCCGATAAAAAGAGGAAAATTAAATAAATAATCCTGTCGAAATAAAGTAAGACAGATAATCCTTGTGTAGGAAATAACGGCAAAGATGATTGTAAAAATAACTCAGTACCAACCCGAGGAGGATTAAATAAATGTCCTTGAGGAAAGGCAAGACGTCTACATATAGTAGATGGATGTTGGATTTTATGGAATTGGAATAGGTGCAGAGAATAAAGATATCTTCTTTTTTTTGTGTGTAATTGTTACCCCGACCGATTTTAATATTTTGCAATTAAAATATGAAATTTATGAAGGGGGCTAGTAAGGAAGGGAGTTTCTAAAAACGAGCGATAATCTTAATAATAAGAGTAAGTTGCTTTTAGAAAATATCTTAATGTCAGTATCACTATAGCTAGATCAATTCAAGAGCTTATTTTTTACCAGTATTAGATTGATACAACAGCCCTCCTACATTATCGGGCCGCCAGTAATTTTCTACACGTAGCAATAGTAGTATATATATTTTTTTTAATTAATTGTAACTAAAAAGTTTCCTAAAACTTAAGTTTTCAAGAGAGACTCCAGAAAGCGTGTTACTATAATGGTTTTGTTCTCCTTTAATTCATTTATTTAATACCTCAACCTCGTTAAAACGGATCTATTTAGATATATGTGTGCATTTGAAAAATTCTTAATTTCGAAAATGATTTCGAAAAAATTTCGAATTTCGAAAATCTTCCTAAGAACAATTCTTCGTATTTGCAAAAGTTATACATTGTTTTTTTTTTTATTATTAATTTGTTTGCGTAAATAAAATTGTTTGTTTGATATTCGTGAAAAATTTTCATTTTGTGCTGTAAAAAAATCGAATTTCGAAAATTTTCTGAACAAAACAGAAATATTTCTGGGATGGAAATAAATAATTACGAATAGGTTGAGGGTTCTAACTGGTCAGAGAAAGTATTGTCCTTTCAAATTTTTCAAAATTATGATTATTGATTAATCATAATTGTAATTTTGTAATCGTAATCACAATTACAAAAAAAAATTACAAAAAAATACCTTACAGTTCTGTTTTGAATCCACGTTTAAATGCTTCCTTATCAACTTAGTAGTAGGTACGATCATACCAAAACACAGTTCTTAATTAAGTTAAATTTGAAGTATGTACTTACAAGTAAATCAAGTGATTTTAACAGGATTTCCAACTTCATTTTCTGGTAAACTCTCATATCTATCATTATCAGGAACAGTTACAGTATATGAGAGCATTTTGAAAAGTATCTTGAATTTCTATGACATGGCCGCTACAATACTGAAAAATTTCTGAACCGCATCTTTCAAACAAGTGTTGTCAGTTAATGTTTGAGATCCATCTGAAATGTACTTTTTTTTTTTTTTGCTATTCCAAAATCTGAAACTTTCTCATAGGAAAGAAATTTTCGTACTCACGAATAAGGACATCGACGCCATAAATGGGAGTTTTGCAGACATAAAAAAAATAATTGATGGGATGAAAAATTTGGAAAACCGCTAGACCAAATGTGTAGCCTCTCAAGGAAAATTGTTCTTATGGTTTGCCAAAAAATTGTGTTTTACTTGCTTTTTCAAGAGACGTTCCAAAATGCTCCGCGCACATCTAAAATTATGTCGATTTCCAAAAAAGGTATCATTTTAAGGATGACTTGAGCATACCCAAATTCCTAAAATCGTACTTGGTTTTAAGCTTTACATGAAAGAAACACAAAAACAAGGAATTACTTTTAGATGTCATCTGAGCCCCTGAAAAGTCGATATTGAACGATTGCCTGAATATTTAGTTTCCAAAAAGCTTTTTTTCAAAGTTCTTAAATAAATTCTATATCTTGACTGAAGCTAAACGGAGCAGGTATGTCTCAAGATTCAACAATACGGTAGATGGAAATGAAAGAATTTTTGAGAACTCTTATTTTTAATGATTCTCAATTAAATTATAAATACAAGAGAAGAAAAAAATCGCCTCGTTCGGTTTTTGATGCCGGAACCTTCCGCTTTCAACTTACGAGACAGTGATGCTTTTTCAAATCAATTATTAATTTTCGCAAATTTTTTATTTTTTTATCATAAGAGGAGTCAGTACCCAATATTTGCAAGTTTCATACATTTTTCAATGCTAATTTCTGGCAAACTATTTGTAGCAGAGGTAAAAACTGAGGTCTTTTAAATCAAATTCCTGTGGGTAGGTATTCTCATTACTTTAAATTGTAAATGTTTTAGAAAGATAAGGCCTAGATGTAGCAAATAACATCGAGTTTTTTTATTTTTATTCGCGCTTTTAATAATTATTTGACTCTAATAGTACTTGCTTTTTCTCCCAACATTTCACCGAGGAGAAATTGCAATATTTATTTGAAAGTTGTTTAAATACAAAGCAAAATAGCATATTTAACAATTATGGGCAAAAAAATTTAGGAGAGTTAATTCTCGTTAAAAATTTTCGTCTTAAATTGTATGGTTTTGTCGGATGTTGGGTTTTTGTCTTTTGCGGTAGATGTCTCCTTTCAGGACACAAACCTACGTATAGTAAATTTTATTACCTACAGGTTCGCTGGTATCTAAATTTAAACTTTTGCTGAGTACTGACTCATCTTAACCCATACTGGACACGAACTGACAATTTTTAGAATCGGTAATAGATGGAAATAGAAGATTATTTTTGAGAACTACGGAACATTCTACAGGACATGTGTGATATTGCTGTGTAAGTCGAAGATATAGTTCATAGCGCTTGAATTTTTATGAGAGAAGATCGTTAACTTTATCTTAGTCTTACCAAGGAACGAGAGCTAACTAACATTGTTTGACACTTAGTCCTACCTACTAGAAAAAATGTTTATTACGGACCGCGGCGCGGAGTCATACCGCTCTTTGATTTCGCCACACATTTCCATATAAAGAACGTTACACACGCTCAAACAAACCGTACGACTTATGCATGGCTCAGTTGTACGATTTGCATGAGCGTCCAGTCCAGTCCAGATCCAGTATCAAACTCCTTGATATATGCACAAACAACATACAATTAGATAAGAAAACCTAAACATAAACCGATAAAACGAGCTAATGGACCTTTAATAGAAAGCTCTATGCATGCAAAATTAAAGAACTTTGAAAAAGTGATCCAGGTTTATGTCTAGGTTTTCTTTTCTAGTTGTATGTTGTCTGGTGCTATAGGGTCAAAAATTGACTAAAACTTATAACGACATCTGTTGATCGCTAGAGGAATCCACTATTATCGATTTCATTAAATTTGCAGGCGAGTAATAACTAAACGACTTCGATTCAATAAATTCCGTTTAAATAATCCTGTAAAGCAAAACTTTTTTAATTAAAAATAAATTTTATCCAATAATCCACACCGCACAGTTTATATTTCTAAACAAAAAAATTATGAACACCTCTAAACATAGTCTAATAATGCCCTCAGCTCAGATACTTCATACGATGCAAAAAATTGTGAAAACTGTCTAAAGTTAATTCCCAAAGTGCCATATTTCTTATGAAAATATTTTCCGCAAAATCACCAGCACTAAGCAATCCTAAAGCCTCACAAAGAACCATCTACTACGTTCAAATTCAATGTCAAAGGAAAATCCTCTTTGGAAATCTGCGTTTAACCAAAAAATAAAACTTCTATCCAGATGCTAAGTCCACATAACGGTGTACGGTCATACATATATATATACACATGCATAAGCAGCATAGTATAGTGTCCTTTATAGAAAATGAAAACTCTATTTTTCTTCCCAGGCTTCTCTGATGTATACATACCAACAACACTGTATCATCTCTAATAAATTTTTCCAGTTAATCCTTTCATACGACCAATAAAAAAGCTTATGGAATTTAGCTCCATAGCTCCATTCCTAGTTAGAAGACTACTGCGACAACAGAATTTTCATGCAAATAAAAAAAGAAAAAGAAAAATGAAATAAAAAAACAACACCAAGCATCGTGTCTGTTCGCCGCGTGCTTAAGTGTATAAAAGTGTCCAGGATAACCCTTAACACATCCTCTCCTCTCCTCCCAAACCAACACCGTATATACGTACCTGCTAGTATACCCGCCATGAAATTGTTTGCCCTAAATGATTCATGCTGCACAATTTAGCCAAGCTAGAGAAAATTACGACATGCTAAAGAGTAGTTTAGCTACTTAGGGGGCCTAAATCTTCCCGGAGACAATTTACATTTTATTAAAGGCTGTTGGAAGTGTACTTAGTGGGCATGAAGCAGCCGTCGCGACTGTTTTTGGCTGATTATAACGAGACTCAGGATGTGCAATAGAAAGCTGTTGCTGGGCTTCTCAGGCAATAAAAGGAAACGAAGGCTTTCTGAAAAAGGGTGTCAAATATTTTCAAATTAATTTTTGTAATATCAACGGGATTTGGATTGCATATTGAAATTCATTACTAATGTCGTGGTAATTGTTTTTTTTAATATGTAATCTATTGTAGTAGGATTAATCCTGGTATAACTGGTATAAGAGCAATGTCTATCTATACATTACACGATAGCCTATAGGGAAATTGATCGCAATTTGGAATATCTCCTCTAATCATCAAATTATGAAAGTTACATATTTCAATTGCAATAGTTCCGAAATGGGAATGTCCACTTTTCATACAACTTTAGGACCGACACCTCCAGACAGACATGAGAGATGTCTTAAACCATGCATTATAATACTCTGAGCATATTTTCTTAATAATGTTTATTTCAATTCAGTGGGGGAAAGCTTTGGCGATCGAATGTATAGCTTGAGGGACTATCTTGAGTGAAATAGTGGACTTTTCTACTCCTCATGATTGCGCGGAATTGGTGAGTCGAGCAAATTGACTTCCTATGGCCTGGAAGAAAGAACTGCAAAAATATATGCCAAATATAGTAACTCGGGTGTATGTGACCCAAGTGCACGAAAATGGGTTTTTTGGCGGTAAAAGTTGTCTGAATCGGGAAAAAGTACACCACCCGATAGTACTGGGTGAGACCTTGATATGGAACATGCCATATTTAAACTCCCCCCGATGGAGGTTCCTACCCCCTCCGCCACTACCCCACCTTAAAAGTATGCAGAGAAAAATTTTCTTCTACGAATTGTAGCTGGGTAGTGAGCTGAGGCGAACAGTGACACCCGTTTTCCGATCAGACATAACAGTATCGAGTTATATCCGTTCTAAAGTACCTCAGTTCGAATAAAAAAGAGGGAAATAAGTACTAAAAACGTAGGTATGTGGATGGCTATTTAAGACTCCGAGTATAGGAGTGTGGGTACTCAAACTTATTCTTAGGACCTAAGGAACTCGATTCTGTATTAGATTATCCAAAATGTACTAGATCAAGCTTTGACCTCTCTTCCCAAGCCGTCCCCCGCTCATGTCTGGAGGTGTCGGGCCTAAAATGGGCATTCCCCTTTAATTAATAAAAAAATAAGACTACGTAGATCAGGCCAACTACAAAGCTCTCTTTTATAATATCTTAATTCAGTTAGGCGTCTAGGTTGACTGGAGATAGAAATGTTCACCTACTTTACGTCGTCCAGTTCACTATATCCTATAAAACGGTACATACCTATAGTTCTCAATCGAACTCTGTTCTCCATAGGTCAGCGACCACAACAACAATCACTATGGTGGATAAATATAAATATAGTAGAGACTAGAGTCGATGACTACAAGCGGAAGAGAAAATTGTAGGGGAAAAACGGTTACATTTTAAAAGTTTCTGTTCGAGGATGTTTTCGCATCCAATACTTACCGTTCCATTCACCTTACCAAAATTGCCAATCTTAAACCTTAATATGACATCGATGAAATAAGTGGCAGGGTTGGAGGAGAAAATGGATAACACACCCCTTCAAAAACACGGTTTAGATATATTTTTGTATTGTATAGGGGGTATACAAGTATTCCCAGGTAGCCATTTACTCTGTTGTTTAAATGTAAATAGGAATTTTCTACCTCTCCTACCCCGCTCACATTCCCAATCCCAATTACCTGAAATTAGAATGAAACAAGGGGATAGCATAAGCTACAAAAGCCCAGCTTTTTCGATCCGACATAATCCAAATACCCTCGGCAGACGGGCAAAATCAATGAGCATTCGTTCATAATTGAATTTTTCAAAAATGGCTTAACCATTGAATTTGTTTTAATTCTCAAAATCTTAGGTAACATGATTTTTGAAAAGATCAATTACGAATGAATGATCATTGATTTTGTGCATCTGTCTAGGGTATAAGTTGCAGTTTTTAGTGAAAAAAAAAAAACAACAACAAAAAATGGGACGCGGAAAATGTTGCAGTGAGAGTTGTTCCATAAGCCAAATAGCAAAATACTTAGGCCAGAGCCGCAGAGTTATTCAAAATTATTTGGCTGACCCCGAAAACTACGGCCAGTGATACAAACCCTGCAAAAATATGGCCTTTCTGTTAGAAATGAGAGGGCTTTGTTACGAGAAGCATTGAATTCAGCGTCAACCATAAGGGACAACAGCTGGAATGACGAACGTGTAAAAGAAGCTAAAGAACTACCAACGCCATTTAGCAGAGCAGAATATATTCAGCGGAAAAGGCTGACTTTTAGGAAGAATGTTTACGTTTCCGCAGCTACAACTTGTTACACATCAGACTTACAAGAAAAGTATTTATACAAAAAATGTAGGGAATTTAGTCTTCTTAAAATTTATATTTATACATTTTTGTCGTACGACTAACCGTTGGAGAATTATTTTGAAGAAAAAAGAAAGAAAAAAACAATTTTTTGCACTTTTAATCCAAGCTGGTGAAAAACGCTAACTGCTCCTAATATCGAAAACTCGGAATTTTCATAGGGGCTCGGAACCAAAAATTTATCCCCTCCCAGTCTATCAAAAATCCTAAGCTGAGATTAAGTATCAACTCTTTAGTTATCGAAAAAATCGTATTGTGCTTAGCTACGACAAAATACAGATCAATACTAGCAGTGTAAAACAATATAGAGCGCATTTCCGCAGAAAAAAATTAAAAATCATTTATCCCTATAGTCAGGTAGAGAGATAAACCCTTTACAAAGCTAATTAGAATTACCAGGATAATTAAGGATCTTTCTGCGAACCTATCTCTGAAATTTTATTGCTCCTGACCTCAATGATCCTTTTTTATTGCCGTGTTTATCAATAGTAGTGGTTTTAGTGGTCTTAAAGGACTTTTGTGTATCTTCATTATGGCTTTGAAGAGTACACAAATAGGGATTCAAATCCAAACGCTTGGTGAAATAGGAAAACCCGTTTTCTCGAAATTTCAAGGACATTAGGTGTAGGCAGGAAGACCGTAAGATTATGGCTGGAAAAGAAGAAAGGTGATGTACAGGACAACAGACGCTCCGGTAGACCGATAACTCTTTCGCCTACACCAAAAATGAAAATAAATCAGCGGTCAGAGGTCAGCGGCAAAAAGGATAAATCAATCCGAAAATTACCCACAACGGTGAAAGAAAACGTCTTGATCAATGGAGAGTTAACACACTTTTTACGGATCAATCCCCAATTGCTTTGCATCCAACGCCGAATAGGCAAAAAATGAGAGTAAGAACAGGTGATCCAAGCACTTTTGAATCCATACAAAAGCCGAAATTTGACCTCAAGATAATGGTTTCGGGAAGAATCAGCTCACATGGAAAGTCGAGATTTCATGTTGTTGAGGAAAACACAACCGTCGATGGATTCTATTGCCGGAACAGAATTTTACCTGTTTAAGCAGAATGCCAGGATGACGGAGGACAGTTTCCAGATAAAGATTTGGTAATTTTTCTGCATGATGGAGTATTACCGCATACAGTAAAGGTAACATTGACTGACACTGACAAAATCTATGTTTTCAACTGTTTGGGAAATTTATACTGGAAGCTCTCGTGACCCTAACCCAATCGAACACGTTTCCACTAGACTTCAAGAGACTGTATTTAGACATCTGATGCCAAAAAGTAGACGACAATAAATTGCATGAGTACAGCAAGAATAGAGCTGCTATACTGAGGACGAACTAAAAAATTTGTGACAGTTTTGGACGGCATATTTTAGAATCTTAGATAGTAACGGTAGAGTAGACATACGAGTACTACGAATAAAAATCAATCTGTATTGTGCTAGCATCGCAAATAATTTAAATTTCTATATTTTGTTTATTGATTTGCTTTTTATAACAAAAAGTTTGTGGAGAGAAACTTTTGGACCACTCTGTAGATTTGATATCTACCTTTTATGGGCCTTTGAAATTATAGTCGTGGTATATAGATTATTATTAATTAGTGTACGTTTCCTATTGTCAATTTGAGTACAAAAGCATTGTTAAATGTAAATAGGCGTCATATGAAAACTGATCTAATATCTGTTTAGCGAAATTTTTTAATTTGTGTGAACAAAAACGTAAATGCCACAGAGCAGCACTTCTAATGCACTTTCTGAGAATCCAAAACCAAGGACAGCTTACTTTTATTTGTAAAACAGTCACACATATATTTACTCAGTTCGTTTATCAAAATTTTTCTCATCCAACTTTCTCATATATATTCTCATTTACATCATCAATAGATCATCAGTTCACTTTAGTTCCATTATTAACACCATGAAGATTTTGGCTGTTATCTTACTTGGGGCGCTCTTAGCTCAAGGCATAACTGCAGAACCGGAACCATTTTTTGGTGATATTGCTAAAGGAATAACAAATGGCATTGGAAAAATTGGCGGTGCAGTTGGCGGTATTGTTTCTGGTGTAGTAGAAGGAGCAGGAAAATTGGTCAATGGAGTCCTTAATACAGTCCAAGGAATTGTTGCGGGAGTTGTAAATGCAACTGTTGGCATCATAAGTAGTGTTGCTGAACAAGTGTCTTCATTAACTGGTACTGTTATGAAACGACTTACAAATCTAACTGAAGCAGCTGAAAGTTCCATTAAGAGTGTAATTTCTATTGGTGGTAGTGATTTCCGAAAAATCTCTGATGAAATTAAGGGTAGAATTCGATCTATTAGTAGCGAAGTAAACGGAATGATGGCTGAAGTAGAAGAGAAATTCAATGAAGGTCTTAGAAAAATCAATGCAACATTAGATGAAAAATCAGGAAAAATCGAAATTTGGATATCTGAAATCAAAAATAAATATGCAAATGTCAAGGATCTTTCAACCCAAGATAGAAAGGAAATCGATGAATTAATGAATAATTTTGTAAAAAAGAGTAGTCAAGATCTTTCTGAATGTGCTGAAGAAATTGTCGAACCATTGAAGAGTTTACACGATGAAGCTCAAGGTGCTATGAATAATATCATACCAGTTGTAGAAGAGGTTATTACAGATATGACATCCTGTATTAAGGGTAGCAAATTGAATCCGATTAGACTTACTGAATGTGCTAAAGAGGCGAAACGACATCTTCCCACTGTATCTCATATGGGAGAATTTACAAAAAATCTCAAGAATGAAATTGCAAGTTTCAGGCTTTCTGATATTTTAGATATGTCTTGTATGGGTGAAACAATGAATCGAATCGGTAGACGCAAGGACCAATTGGATAGTGATATTGGAGATATTGTAAATAAGCGGTAAAATTATTATTTCGTCTCAATAAAACTGTTTGTAGTAGTAGCAGAGAAAAAATGCTTTTATTGTTTTTTATTGTTATTATTATTTAGTTCAGGAAATTTATTTGTCTGTGTCAAGTCAAGTTGACTTACATACTTCTTCTGCCGTAATGATATTTCTTGAAACTTGGCACGTATGCATTAGTTCCGATGACAATGCAATATTTCCAGGTTAAAGCAAGTGCGGGAAATACGCATGTGTGCCTTTAAATATAGAAATAATAGAATCATTTTTTTCTGATAGCAACTCCGGCTCGAAAGACTAAATTGATTTATGTAAATGCATCATCAATGCAGCCTACTACCTTAATGTCCTTCTTCATAAACTCTCTGGGAGATTTATTGCCCTCTCAATAAAACAAAATGTTTTCAACTAATATTTAAAAAAAAAAATAAAAGATTTAAAACGCTATGTTCAGTCACGGGCTTTAAATGTATTACGGATTGAGAATAAAGGAATGGCAATTTCGAAAAGATGAGTATGAACTATGAAGTATTTTGTGTAGCAATTATGTACGTCACACTATCACAGTCATGCTCGTGATAGTGAAAAAAAACAACGTGCGCATACTTCTTGAGGAATCAATTTCAAATTAAATGCCCCTATAAAATCTTAGATCTGTCGAACGCAGACAATATTTCTGGCAAGGGCTTTGTTTTAAGACTGCATGTAACTGCGTGTTTCGATCTGCATTTGATCGATGTCGTTACAGAAGAATACCTACCTGACAGCCTGCTTTCTACACGATTTTTCAGCTTGCTTCCAACATAGCGAGAGGGAGGGAGAGAGAGAGATAGAGAGAGAGAGAGAGAGAGAGAGAGAGATAAAGAGAGAGAGAGAGAGAAACGGATAGAGAGAGAGAGTAAGATAAAGGGATAGAGTGAGACAGAGCGTTAGAAGATAGAGTGAGACAGAGCGTTAGAAGATAAAGTGAAACAGAGCGATAGGAGATAGAGTGAGACAGATCGATAGAAGATAGAGTGAGACAGAGCGATAGAAGATAGAGTGAGACAAAGCGATAGAAGATAGAGTGAGACAGAGCGATACAAGATAGAGGGAGAGAATTAGAGAGATGGGGAGGTAGAGAGAAAGACAGCAATATAGAGAGCAGGGGAGAGAGTGGTAGGGAAATTGAGAGAAAGCCAGAGAGAAATAAAGAGATATATCGGGTTCCATCCATCCTCGCATTTTGCATTTATTCTTTATAAGCTTCTCCGGACAATAAAGAACAACCGAACTAAAGGTCCGGTACCAGGAAATCGTATGGCATGCGGTCTACAGTATTATTTTGTTCTGTTCTGTGGCCACCTCCCCCTTTCATCACACTTTCAAAGACCCATAGATACTGTAATCGCTAACCATACGAATCCTATATATGATATGTTGGCCTTTGCAAGATCGCCAGCTTTTGGATCGAAATCCGAACTTGCGCTTTATCTAGGTAAGCGTGCGTCTAAATCATGCAGTCTAAAGATTTGTTTACACCAGTCGAAGGCCTTTCAGGCTATATTCCTACTTTTACCTAAATTCGTCTTTAATTTTTTTAATAGTCTGCACCAGATTATTAGGATAATCATGGATAGCATTTCTTTTTTTAACTAGCAATACTCGTGTGAAATTACAGAATATACAGAAACGACTCGATATACTTAGCCCATCTTTTATAACCGTAACCAATGAATGTTGATGGTTTTCTAGCTTTATGGTATTGTTAAAAAATTTTATAGAATACGCATCAGTCTGTACATAAATTCGGTTGTTAATGAAATCTTCCGTTACAATTGTGGTATTCAAGTTTTTTACACTGCTGACAAACCTTCATCTAGTCGAGCGGTCACCAAGAGGTGAGGTTATGCTTGATAAGGGATTTATAGAGACTTTGACGTTTTACCTTGAAAATTTCGTCAGCTTTCAACGTAGGACTTTTGAGGTGGGGCATAGTAAGGCCAGGCTCGAATTTTTCTTTGGCGTCTATGTTGGTGTGCTGTACACCCCTTAAAGTATCTAGTTTTTTTCTTCTCCTGTTTCTATATTTTACGATAAGTTCTTTCCTGTTCTCTCATCTGTTTATTGAAATAAAACAACAACAATAATCAGACCTTGGACGAATTTTCTTTTTAATGATCTCGAAAAACTCTTGCTATCACAACGAAAATTTAGACAGAAATGATAGACTTTTTGTTTTTTTAAGATGGCTGCTTACAATTTTCGCGGACTTACGTGACCTATTATATTACAATTTAACATCATTTTTTTTTTTTTTTTTTGACTAGGCTAAACCGATTTGCGTCATCTGTCTTTATCTTAACATTTTCCAAATAAGTTTTTTTACTTATTGTTATATTTCCGATATAAGTTTTATCTAAACATGGTATCAAAAATTCATTTTAATTATTTCTTAGTTGCTGGACAGGTTCTTACTTAACTCTACTTTACATGGTACCATGCTTTTAGTTTACTCTTTATTTTCTCTACCTGTTAAACTTTTCATTTAATTTTAATATTTGCCAAAGTTTTTCTTTGGTTTTATGGTTTAATACAAAATTATTTATTGCCGCTTATTTTCCATATCTGTCAAAATTATGTCACCAACAAACGTATTCAGTTTATACTTCCTTGTGTATCAACGTAGTCCTTTTGGAATTTTTTTAATTTATCTCGTTTTTTGTTAAATTTTAAGTAAGAATTTTAAAAATATTCATTGCTTTTTTGCTGTCTAGCGGCAGTGTCCTTTAAGTATTTGCATTAATTCTTTCAATAGGTTCACCTGGAATTTCTATATAGAAAGCCACTTTGTGACAACATTTATTCTCATACAGTTTTCCATATAGGTACTTAATCGTAAACTCAGAAAGACTTCCATAAATCCGATATCGTTGGATCCTATATTTTTAGTTTCATTAGCTCTGAACCTTCACAACCTATAATGGATTTTGTAGGATACATGACTACATCTCTGGTAATACTTTACCATCTACACCAGAAGAATCAAAAGAAAGTCATCATGCTTATGAATAGGATACTGGACGAGTCACTACTCAAAATATCGGAGTCTTATCATTACCAAACCTGCGTCCATATCAAACAGACTGTTAGTTTTCTTTCAATTGGGGTATTGCACAGAATTATATTTGACAGATATTCGTAATCAACGCCGGTATACCGCAAGATTTAGTTCTCTCACCTAATCTCTTTCTACTTTTGATTTTTTAGCTCTCACCGTCAATACTTCTAGGGCTTTTGTACAGTCGAATTGTGTGTAGCCTGTCTGATTTTCTGTAGTATTCTTCCTATGTGTAATACGAGAACTTCAACAGGTATTAATCCCTCCAACATTAAATTTGACAGCACCCCAAAATTGTGTGTATACTTCGTAGATAGACGGAGAAATAATAAACTCGTATGCGATACACTAAGAATTCGTAACTAGTTTAGTTTACCTGAGTTTATAATAGATTACAGTAATTCTCTTCATTTTTTTAACAAATCCGGTTCGAAGGACCAGAGTTATTTATTTTTTATTTCCAATTTTCAGTGTACCATATCGTAAAATATATGGATAAAGTGAGGTATTAATCTAACTGAAAATGGTATACAATCCATAATCATAATAACTTTAATATATCTCAGAGCAGTTTACTTCGGAATATTAATTCCTTCTGATCTTAAGCTAACGGATAAAACGAACAAAAACAACAAATTTTTGGAATTAGTATAAACTTTCTCACAACATACCAGAAAATCTATTATTCTTCCTTTACAAACTCAATTATCATATAATAAAATTAAATTGAAAACTCGGCAACATTCAATTCGTATTCCCTTTAAGAATAGTCCCGAGTCCAAGAGGCTAAACAATCATCCATTCAGCACGATGTGCTATCACTCAATTCTTTGAGAAATAAGACCAGAAATTGGTATCTCAACAAAAGAAAACAAAGTTTAACTATAAATAAAACTTTCCTTGTTGCCGTTACCGATAAGTTCTTTCACTGAATCAGATAAAGTGCTGTTCACACGCCTCGAATTGTGTCTTGATTTAATGCTTTCCTTATTCATAAAGTACAATCAGAACTCCTGGGGACGAGTCACGCATACAAAAGTGGCCGGAACTGGTCGATAAAATAAACACTCTAATTCTCTATTTTATTCTAGAGATAGATAGATGGAGCTGTTTAGCTGCTACAGTAGTTGCTATTCTTACACTTTTTGTATTGGCGTACTTTTACAAGGGATTAATATCAAGACTGAAGTCAAGTCACATCCTTTTCTTTTTCAGTAAATAAAAACAAAAACAAAAACAAACAAAAAACTGAAAATAAAAAATAAAGATACCCTCATCCCCTCTTGAACTCATGGATGATAGTCCACCATAAAAGTCGACAGCCATGGGTCATTGTATGTCGACACAGACTGACTTCTGACGCCTTCCAATTAATTTTTAATCTAAAAGGGATCAACCCGAATAATGTTATGACGTGCATACACGCACAATTCTAAAAGGTTTTTTTTTTGTTTTTTCTGTATTTCTGTTGTTAGTCATTGGACTGGACTCGATGTGATGTGGAATCGAAATACCAAGGTGTCATTTTATATAGTAGGAATTTCCATAGGATTTGGACGCCAATTTTATTACTTAACGTACCTACTATTTATACTCACTCCCCAAACGAATTGCCTAATCAGGGAATGGAATTTCGACGTAAGGAATGCAAAACTGGAAGCTGTTAGCACCAGGAATTAATTACACCGGCGAAGGAATATAATTAAAAAGCGATAAACAAATCTTAACAGAATCCCTGAATGGTGGATATCAATATTCCTTGTTTCTTTGTGTATACGTGACTACGGTTTTAGGATTCTTAAGGATTCGTTAGGGAGGAAACTTTTAGGATATCGCAAGAAGGACCAGGAGAAGTATAGAACACGACATTTTGATAGTACTGCAACGTACAGATGATAAAAAGCGCCCCCAAAAAGGCTGGCTGGCTGGCTGGCTGGCTGGTCTCCATGTCTTGAGTTTCCGAACTTTAATTACTTTTCTTGCAGGAATATCATGCTGGCGTCGTCGTTTTAATATTTGTTCTAGTTACCAACTCATCTTCTTGTGCTAGAGAGATATTTGACTTAATTTTGTGGCATATATGCAAAACATGCCCCCACAAACCCCGGTATGGTAGAACACCAAAAACAACAAGAATAACATCATCAACAACAACAACAACAACAACAACAACGTCAAAATTATTATGCACCTATATTTGAAGGGAGAATAGGGTTTGGTTGGTTGGTTCGTTGCTCCTCCACGGAATTTTGGTCCTCTGCAACGAAACACTCTCACCAACATCATGTATAACTGCATAAATATACAATTGAATTTATAATCGAATAGTTGCTGTTTCCGCGAAACTCTGCACCCATAACAACTAGGAAGTTATTTCGAGGGAAAAAAGATTTTGTTTATGGATACGAGGCGATTGAAAAAGTTTCCATTCTGCTGCTGTTGCTACTACTTTGGTGCTGCTGCTGCTTCTGCTACTATAGGAAGGAATTTTGCCTTGCGGCAGACAGAATATGTGAAACGCATAGATAATTTAATTACTGTCGAGTAGAAGGAACGAATGTATTTAATTGAAACATTTCTAACATAAATTCATTTTTTAGTAAGAGCGTTAAAATTTAAAATTATTAAATTAGTGATCGCATATAAAACTACAAAAAATTAGTATGGATTTAGCCTTCATTCTTATGAGTGCAATATTCTTTTTAAATTTATGTTCCTAGAAGAATATTGTAGATGTTGGGTGGTAATAGGTATTGGAACCGGAATATGGTATACCACAAAGCTCAGTAATTTGACCCTTGTTATTTCGTTTAATTTGGATTTATTATTATTTTATTGTTAGTTAAAAATTAAATAAATATAATGATGATACAAAACCAAAGAAAATATTAAATAAATGAAAAAAGGTATAAAACTTTAGAATCTGTTAAGAATCTTAAGAAAAATTCAGCAGTATTTTAATGCTTACTGGATTTGAACATGCGAAAGGAAAATTTCGATCAATAATATTTTTGAGACCAGTAAAAACTCGAAGAAACTTTAGAAGCAACAGGGATACCTATGTATATATGCGCATTTTCAGATATACGTAGTAGGGGAAGTCTTTATTCTATGCAATTAAAGTAGTTGCTGTAGAAAAGGGGATTTATAGATTGCATGCTTAAAAGCTAGAAAATAACCACAACACTATGAAACTGTGTGTCCAGCCGTAATCACCAAATCTCCATAAGGATTTATTTCTTTTCCTATGATCAATCAAAATATACGACTTGCTAGTGAAACATGACCAGCTCGGCGTTTAGCGGCGGATGTTAATAATATGGGACCAGTATGCCCCGGTGATATTCGTCCTTATGAAAAATATTTCTTCTATTGTCTCTATTTGATGGCAGCGGGAAAGAAAACTGTGAAGCGCAGGGCTGCCAAGGTGAAATCTGTATAAGAGAAAAGCATGCATACTTGATGGAAGAAATTTGTTGTATTAGTTGTTGTATTGAATAACGAAGACGCATTGGTATATTTTCCTTTAAAAAAAATGCGTTGTACTGCAGTAACGTAAGTATGATCGAAAAATATCATATGCGCGAAATTAAGTGCTCACACGGAGGGATAACTACAATATATATATAGGCTCATACCTCTGCGAAATAAAATAAGAGAGTCTTGGCTCTGTGGATCGTGTAGTAATGTATGGTGATGGACGTTGCCCCGGTATGTACAAAGAAGTTATATGCTCATACGAGTCAGAATAATAAAATATCAAACATTAGCCCAATGGGCGTAGGACTGGCGTGATTTCCGTAATCTCTAGCCTCTCCAGACTTGAATCTAGGCATACTATATTTTAACCTTCTCGAAGTCCCCACTGACATCGCCTAGTAAGGTTTTTGTTTGTCTGTATAGGATTCATACAATCGTTTTAAACGTTTCAAATAAGATCTTAGGCCTGAATGAAGTAAACAGTCCTGTTTATGAAAGGATTTCTACATGTTAAGATACCACTGGGAGTACCCATCACATTATTGTCATGGAGAACGAAGCAATACCGATTGGGTAGCCGACATTGCTAACTTAGTACTAAGGGGTTTAAGAGCCCTGGATGGTTCTGCTGTAATAGATAGTTATTACAGCACGATTGGGCCCCTTCAGGGTAGCATCGTGGGGGTTGTGGTAACCCATATGCCCATATGGTGTCTAAGTCTGCATGACTTAGGCGGGCATTCTTCTTTGAACAGAAAAGCATGTACTTTGTACAACCGCATACTGCGTCCGAGAATTTGAAAGATGGTCGCTTATTAATGTATGCTTATATGTTTGGTTTTCGGCGTAGAGTTGAGCTTATCAACCGAGTGCCGTGATCCAGAGATCGGCAGAGATTTTAGATGGGTCTCGCTCCGACCAGTAAGTTCAATGTCAAGCTTGCACTGGAATAAAATAATACTCATCGAGACAGAATATAATATAATCTGTCTCATGGAAGCGCTGATTGTCGCATTGTAACTAATCCATGCATCAAGACTGCTGTGAGATTAAGGCTAATAGCTCATGTTAAACCTCCGAAAGATTTCTGTTTGTATTTGGTGGCAGCTGCAAAAGGAGTTGATAATGCTAAATGTTGCTAAGGGAGGGTACAAGCAAGGGAAACGGTGTATACAAGAGCACAGCTTTTCTGAATACTGTACATTGTCCATCTTCAGATTGAGGCCTGCACGTATACAGCCTAGTAGTCTCTTCTTGGAACTAGTACTTTGGTATGCCATAAGATTACTGACTGTAGTCTCAAGAATCTCCTACCTTGAAGGGCGAATAATAACATTCACGTGGTCCACTGCCATTACTTTGGGCCAATATAATTAAGCCCGAAAGGAGTATCTACCGGGAGTACCCATGATCTTATGGTCATGGACTACGCAGCCATACCAATTGGGTAGCTGGCATTGATAACTTGGTACAACGGGGTTGAGGAGCCCTTGATAGTGCTACTATAGTAGTGCTATTCACCTCAACACGGAATAGGCCCCTTGATATGAGCATTGTGGTGGTTGTGGTAGCCCGTATGCGGACAGGGAGAGAATGTCTGAGTTTACATGACTTAGGCGGATATTCTTCTTTGATTAGAAGAGTATGTCCTTTTGAATAAATTGTGTATTGCGTCCGAGGATTTGAAGGATGGTCGCTTATTAATGTATGCTTGGATATTAGGCTCTCGGCATGGAGTTACGCTAAATAAACCTGGCGTCATGAACCACACATCGGCAGAGATTTTAGATGGGTCTCGCTGCGAACAATATGTTTAATGCCAAGCATGCACTGACATAAACTGGTACTCATTGGGACAGGATATACTCTGTCAAATGAGGGCGCTGATTATCGCACTGATAGTAATCCGTGCCGCGGAATTAAAGCTTCAAGCTAGGTGTCCACGTAAAACCCCCGACGGAATCTGTCTGTACTTCATATATATGTAAATAAATCACGCTAACGCCAGATTTTGTAAGGATATTAAACGTGCTTTTAACATACAATAGCTTTTCAGCGAACTATCCTTCCAGGAAGTTAGATCAATAGTGTGATATAAAAATGGTCCTGAGGCAAGCACTTGAGTTGGATTGTGTTTATATAGGCTCATATGTCATACTTCAAATACCCAGGACTCTATACCCCAACAGTATTCCAGGTAGAGGTATTGGCTATAGAAGAATACGCTACGGCTCCATATTTTCTCAGATTACCGAACAATTCTCAAGGCTTTAAAAGTTCATTCACCATTAAGTCAATAATAGTCTAGAAGCGTCTGCAAACCCTTAAAATATTGGTGAGGAGAAATAAGATCATTCTCATGTATGTACTTCGACATGAAAGCATTCAGAGGGCCAAAACCATTTTATGACACTTCCAAATACAACCACCGAGCTATCCTAATTACTGTAGGAAAAAAATGCATGCAGGAAGTACGCTAAGCAAAACTTGCTATCATAACCTCTAGTGAATGTTTGAAATGGAAAGAAAGCATACATAATCGACTGAAAAAGCATGATGCACAACAGATTTTTAAAATGGTAGGTTGATCGTAGCCTACACTTATTCCAGAGCTTAATTTCCTAGAATATCTCGAATATGGAATCTTCAATAACGTAAATTCAGGCGCTGAAATTCAGTGAAAAAAATCCTGATTTATCCCATTATAAAATAATGTTTTTTTTAATCAGCAGTGCCTTTCTCTTCAAGGAGGCAAGCTCGAAAGCCCACAACAGAAGAGTATGAAACCTCGAAATTTGATACATACCAATCCTGAATGATTTAAAATTTCCAATTCAGTTAAATCTCGAAAAAATCTGAATATCCGAAAAAATGCGTTAAGCTTCTTCCAAAAAAAATCTAAAAAATATTCTCCAGATTTTTCGTTTTTTACATTTGTTTTCCGGAATTTGGTCATTTGCTCAAAATTTGTTGGTCGAAATTTTTCAATCGAGATTTTGGCATTGGGGACTTATACCAAACAGATTTATATTTTCGCAGAATTTTTGACTCAAGATTTTGAAATTTTGTATGTCGTCGTCAATCTATAGAAATTAAACTTTATATATTCCGAGAATTTGTCATTTTCAGTTTCTGCACTCCAGTATTTCGCATTTGGAATTTTGTTTTGAGGGATTTTGTATTAAACCCGCAACGATTCTGGATTTCAGGATAGATGATCAATATCCTGCTCCTGCCTTACTCATTGTCGACGGTTACTAAGGATATGTTCATATCTAAAGTGTATTAGAACTCACAGCCTGTTGAGAGCCGGCAGGAAAACAGATAGCTGAGACACTCGGAACGCACTTGCTGGGGAAAACTTTTCTCGTTACCTGAGGTAACCTCATCAATTTCGGGAAACCGTTAACCTTCAGATTCAGCACAATCAGTTCTTGGAGGTAGAAGAAGGGTGCTAGAATAGCTGAAGTAAGTTGTCAAAGATTTTTTATAACTTTAAACTTTATCTGAGTTTTTCAGGGAACAAAATTTTTTAGTCCGCAGGGCGCTCTAGAGCTTCAACGGATATACCAATTCACATAAACCTTGGCGCAATTGAAAGGAAATTCAATTCATGAAGCGATTTTTGTCAAAAATTGATTTAGAAATAGGTTTTTCGTCCGTTGAAGAAAGAAAACATACGGCTGGCATTTTGTTATTCAGAGGTTTTTTTTTTTGTTTGAAAACGAAAACCGGTAAGGCCCCCCAAATTTTATCTAGTTTTATCATTTTCAACCTTATTTGTTTCGGATGAACTGGCAGAGCTGTGGAGCGCCCCGCGCAGACTAAAACAAGCTCAGAACGGGTGTTTTTTTTATATAAGAGCTGGAGCCGCCATTTTGGATTTTTTTTATAATTAAAATAGGATAGCAGAATAAAATACGTTAAAACCTATTTCCAAAAGTATTTATTTTCTGTGAAAAAAGATCTCCACAGTTCATGCATTTTTCATGCCTCTCGACGGTAACCTTTCCTTATACATCCAATTGTAAGGACAAGTTTTTGTTCTGGCAAGAATGGAGTTTCATATTAAAAATGTAAGTAAGTAATTGAAAAGAAAGTAATTAAAAAGAGTAAGTAAGTAATTAAAAAAAAAATCGAAATTATCTTCATTCATTCTCTCTCTCTCTCTCTCTCTCTCTCTCTCTAAAGTAGAAATTTATTTCAAAAAGTTCAACATAAAATATCAGTTAAAAAATTTATTTATTACTTTCAACAATTGCCGCGATATCCTTATTCAATTGATCCTTTCGTTCCTTAATTGTTTTAAGCGTATCACCCATACATGTTACATCCAAATCATTAAGATCCAATTTACCAAGATCTTTTTCTATGTTTTTAATGAAATCAGCCATATTTCCTACTGTTGGAAGATTTTTTCTAGCATCCACTGCACATTTCGTCAATTTAAATGGATTCAAAATGTTTGTCTTAAAGCAATCTGCCAATTCTTTTACAACATTTTCAGCATCAGGAAGAAGCTTATTGATAGCATTTTGGGTATTTGTGTAAATATCCTTCATTGGTGCGGTTATTTTTTCGGCACATTGTGAAAGATCTTGATTACTACGCGACATAAAGTCGTCAACTAATTTATTGATTTTTTTCATATTCTCGTCAGTAATGCCCTTGTAGTTGTCGTTGTTCTCTTTGATTTCTTTCACCCAATCATCGATGGTAGCCTTGTTGTCTTTGACGATTTTGTCTAACTTAAGCAGACTCTCTTCGAATTTGTCTTCAACTTGTGACAGCATGTCATTAACTTTTTCTTGAATTGCGTTAACTCGTTTCCTTATTTCTATGTTGATTTTCTGGAAGCTATTACCGCCCTTACCAAGAACTTCTTTGAATGCATCTTCTACTGAGTGTGCTAAATTTTCGACTCTTTCCATGGCTTTTTCGGTCATTGAAGCTACGCCATTTGCTATTGCAGTGATGATGTTAACTTTCGTGTTAACTACGCCCTCTGCAGTACCTTGAGCTGCATTTGTGATTCCAGTTGCAATTTTACCTATTCCTCTTGCCGTACCGGATACAACATTTCCGACTGTGTTTGCTACATTTGCAATACCATTTGCTATACCCTGGGCGATGTCAGCAAAGAGTGGTTCAGGTCTTGCAATTACTCCTTGAGAGAGTAGGATTCCAATCAAGAGAGTAATTAGAAATTTCATTTTCGAAACTTTGATGTACTGCGTTGATGTAAAGTAATGATTAAGACGGAGGTGGTGCAACATTTATATTGAAGTTTGTCAATTGCAAAAAAAAAAAAAACATTAGACAGTCATCTGCGCAAACAGATGATCGTAGCGGATATGTTAACTGGAAATGATGTTTACAGTGTGCAATGAGTAAACAAATAAACTAGATACGCCGACGCAAATGCTTTGTGGCCTTCACATTGATTCTTATAAAAATAATAGTTTACAGATGTCGTTTACGCAAATTCATAAAACGTGCGAAACTACGTAGCAGAAATAGTTTTTTTTTATATAATTTTATTTATGACGCACACTGCAAGAGCGTAGCACCACTGACCTCTGCCAGGCTAGGAGCATGGGGTTAGTGGATGGAGAGGGGTTTTGGGTATTACAATATACTCCAGAACAAAGAATGTAATGATTGCATCAATGCAAAAGTGTCCACCAGGAGTGACTGGAATGGGTAAGAGCTGGTGGTAATATATGATGGATGGATCCAAGTGGGCGCAGGGGCTGGAGTGTATTCCATATAATCGAAACTGGTGCAGTTATGCAAATCCAGCACAAGGTGATCCTATGCTGGGTACTTGTCCATAGGAATATCCAAGGCAATAAGATGGCTAATAAGTTAGCCAAAATGGATAACTTCGCAGCATTAACTTATGTAAGGTTCCCAATCGAAGCTCTAAAAAAGGAGATCACCCGCAACGCCTATCAAAATGCAAGCCTACGGTGTGTCAATAGAGAAATCTGCAGGGATTCGGAAGATATCGAGTCCATCCAAGAGGTACTTTGCGGATGCCCTGCTCTGATAAACAGAAGATTTAGGCTTAGGAGGTAGCTACCCTCCTTTTCAAATTTCGGGGAAGCTGCAAAGTAAAGAACTCAGACGTATGTTTAAATTTTTTTTAAGAAGCAGGATGGATCTAGGACAGTTGCAATGAGGTCGGTCAAGAAACACAATGGACCCACTGTAAGTTGAAGTGAAGCAGGCTAAATATATCCGAAAGCACCCTTCGTACCTAACCCTAACCTATGACACAAATTTTTTTACAACCTATCAGTGTGAAGGATAGAATATCCCATAGTCTTGCCTTTCCTGTTGTAAAAAGCATGTAAAAGATGCAAATTCGACTGATCTGTACTGAAAAGGAATTGTGGCGGTGGAATCGATTGTTGCGCCCGTGACAATAATTTTTCAAAAAGAGGCTATTACTGAGGCAACGTTTACTCCATCAGAAAAATCATTATTTAGGGAACATTATTGTATACTGTCAAGGTGCTACTACCTTATTCGCGCGGAGGATTAGATAACTGACAACAGTATATTTCTAAATACTAGTAACACAGGCCGATAACGGGACGAGATTGATACATATTTTCTAAAGTTCACGACAATTATGTTTGGTTTTGGCCTAATAGGTAAGATTTTAGTTTTCCACGTCAAAAAAATGGACCTCACAGTGTGAAAAACCATACATTTCCATTGTTTCGCTCAAGCCGCTTATTTCTCTCCAGTCTCTATTTTAAAACATTTGGGAGAAAATTTTGATCGTAAATGAGTCAGGGAAGAGGAAAGGGGGAAAGGGATTGTCGAAAGTTTTATATCCCAAAATAATAGAATTTTTCCTATCAATTGTCCCCCCAAGCTTAAATTCTAATTTGCTAGCTAAAAATTGACTAATTTTTCTGAAAATCAGTGAAAATTGGAAATTTCCAAAATTCGCCATTTCAAATTTTTATAACAAAAGATGAAAAGTAGAAAGGTAGGTCGATCAAAAAATAATTTTCCCACGAATTAGACAAGATATTCCGCAAATCTGAGAAATATTAATACCATAAAATTTTAAACATAACCTTCTACCCACAGGACCCTAATAAAAACAAAAACCGAAAATCGGACCAGTAAAACCCAATCTCTCATAGGGAAAACCAATCCTCAGTTATCAAGCAATCATGATAATCGTTTGAACCACCCAAATAAATGGTGGAGGATCGAAATACTTGGAATTTTTCGAATATTCTTAGGGGAGCATTAGTGCCGAATAGTATTGGAACCAGTGGTGTAACTACCGGGGGTTTTGGGGGTGCGAAAAACACGGGCGTACGTTCCAGAGAAAAAAAAATATTTACAGGCAAAGACGCCCAAGGATAAATGAACCAAAATCGTTACATATTCCTTGAATATTTATTTCAACTTTTTAATCTTAATATATACAAATCCCATGTCACTGTGCTCGTACACGCTAATCTCCGAAGCCGCCCAGCTGATTTCGATGAAATTTTGCGAATGTATTTAGTTGAGATGACGCTGTTGTCGAGGTCTAGAAAACTGTCTGAGAACGCTTCGAGCTGGTAAGCTGAAATTTTGCACACGGCGTTTTCATAAAAATTACAAATACAAGTTCAAAAATGGGCTAAATCGGGTGACCCCTTTTTGGTGTTGCCATACAAAAATTTTGTTTTTCAATATATATTTGGAAACTGTTTCAGAACACGTCAACGTGGAAAGTTCAAATTTTGTACACGGCGTATTTAAAAAAAAAAAGTAAATTTAAGTTCAAAAATGGGACAAATCGGGCAACTCTTTCGTAGGGTTGCCATACAAAACCTTCGTTTTTAACTATATGTTTTGGCACTGCATGAGAACGCGTCGACGAGGAGAACTAAAATTTGATATTTGGTGTTTATATAGCATTTGTAAATAAAATTACAAAAATGGTCTGATTCGGGCAACCTCTTCTTGATGTTGCCATACAAACGTTTGGTTTTTCACTATACATTTGGAAACACTCGGAGAACCCGTCGACGTGGGAAGCTCATATTTTGTACACGTCGCTTTCATAAAAATTAGAAATCCAAGTTCAAAAATGGACCCAATCGGGCGACAACTTTTTGGTGCTGGCATACAAAACTTTATATATTAGGTAGAGTAGAGAGCTGAAATTTTGTAAACGGGACTTTCATGAAATAAATTTAATTAAGCTCAAAAATGGGACCAATCGGGTAACTCCTTCGTAAGGTTTCCATACAAAATATTTGCTACTTAGTGTTTTCATAGCAATGGTAAATAAAATTTCAAAAATGGACTAAATTGGGTTACCCCTTCTTAATGGAGCTTTACAAAACTATTGTTTTGCACTATATACTTGGTAGCTGCCTGAGAAGGCTTCGAGATGGAGTGCTCATATTTTGCACATGGCGTTTTCATAAAAATTGCAAATACAGTTTAGAAATAGGACCAATCGGGCAACTCCTTCGTAGGGTTGCCATACCAAAATTTAGTTTTTTAATATATATTTGGGCACTTCATGAGAACGCGTCGCCGTAGAGAGCTACATATGAATGTATGCATGCACACTCATACACGTACACACGCATAAAGACACAGAGTGAAAATCTATAGTACGAAATCGCGCGATCGAGTCATATAATAGCTTAGATATTATTTATCTATACCCAGCCCACCCTTCTAGGTATCTATATTATCGCCGGGCAACGCCGACGGGCTGCCACTAGTAACATATAAAGCAATTGATTCGACATATTCGCTTATGACGTAATGAAAGATAAATACAGAAAAATAATCATTTTTCATGAGAAAATGGTGGGTTTGATTAAATCAATGGCATTGATTTTTTGTTTGATTGATTTGGATAATAAATGAATGAATTTGCTTACTAAACGATCTTTCGAGACGTTTGTTTTTCTGAGAACTCAGAATTTCTGCTTATCACATTCTTAGTTTGGATGTTGAAAATGTAATTGCATTTAAAAATGTGAATATAGTACAGGGGCCCAGATTGAATAAATGCACACGGGCCCACACAGACATAGTTACGCCACTGATTGGAACCCTTTCCACTGAATGGAATATTCCAATATATAATACACGTGCTCTTAGAGGAAATTATTTCAGTTAAACTTAGAACCCTTACTATTTGTGGAGAGAATTCTAAATCAAACAGGTTATTCCTCGGTTGTCTATGTAATAAATGTGTGTGAAATTGCAGTCTATTGACGAACGACTATTGTTGGGAATTTAGTGGGAAACTTAAAAATAGAAACAATTTGATTTTGTGTATGATCTTCTGATCATTTTTGGAAAACTAGAATGGTTGTAAGGATTTGTGTTTCGACAAGCTTGGAGAGTAATGCTACAGTCTTCCATTGAGAATCTGAAGAGATTTTTGAGCGATAAAATAAGACGGAAATTAATGGTAAAGGCAGTACCTGCAAAGCAGTCAAAATTTCCGTTGTAATATAAGCTTGCCAAGCAGTTTTAAGTTAACGCAGAGCGATATGTCCATTTTGGGTGAAAATGGGCGTGCTCAAACGAATATCTGAAAAACACAGGGTATATTGGAGAAATATCTTCATGCGAATTCTTCACTCAAAAGGACGAAACCACTATTAAATGTAATCATTATACTTGATGAAGCATCTTGTCAAAATTGATATTTCACCCGGAACTTTTGTTTGGTTGACGATGAGACTACTTTACATGTCCTGTGCGAAGTGGTAACCTTCGATAAACCATGGTTGAATGCTTGTCATCTGGTGAGCAATCTGTTTCGTAAGATATTAAGCATGTTCAAGTTCAAAGGTAGCCTCCTTTAGGGAAGATTAGAACAATATACCCTGTTATTGGCAGCAACACCTTATTACTACTCATTACTTTCTTGAACCAACAAATTATGTCATGTATTGTCAGAATAGCTGTCGATTGGTGTAATTATCGTTGTCGAAACCTCTGCTGCAGGCTATTCCCTAAAAATTCGATTTGAACAGGGAGCCCACCAATAAAGAAAAAAAAACCAATTAGTTAGAGTGTTGTGATTGATTGACGAGTCTAAGGACTTCTCTAATGACGAGTTGGAAGAGAGGGTCTCAGTGTCTGGAAGACTTAAGTGCAACAACCAAGAAGCTAAAGAATTATTGTTCACTTCTCATAATGTTGCGCTACATATTAGCTGCCGATATAAAAAAAAAAAAAAAAAAACTTATAGGATACACAACCAAAAAGGGCGTCTAAAACAATCCATTAGTAAAACTATTAGGAGCGATAAAAAAAATCTATTTACATAGAGTAAAAAACATCACGGAAAGGTCATCAAAAGCTATAATTAGTCTCTGACAGATACAAGGGCTATAAATAATCGCGCCTTTCAATATTACATAGCATTACAGATACCTCAAAATACTTGTCTGATGGTGACTACTTCGCCTAGAAGGAAATGTAACTTTTGATGCAAACAATATATAGAGCGACTTGCGAAAGTTGCCAAATTTACTAATGATACCCGTAAACTTCATGACGGATGATCGAACAGCCCAGTAAGCATAGGCTAAATTAAGCAAATATCTTATCTCAGAATTTGCTACACCGCAACGTGTTCCTTTCCTAGCCTTACCTGTAGTTACTAACTAACTAAAACTATTTCAAACTTTTTATTTATCTTTTTGACTGGACGTAGGAATTGCATATTTAATAATATTGGAAAATTATTTTAAGTAGATCAGAGTATTTTTGATACTTCATTCACGATAATCAATCCAAATCCGGCTCGAAGGACCAGAAATTTGTGATAAAAGATAAACACTTCTAAATAAAATTAGTTCGTATATTTCAAACTATCAATATTACCCACAGCTAAATAAGTATAAAAAAAAATTTAATCCAGGGATATTAAACGCTCCAGTAAATTCTAATTACAGGGTCGGTAACTCAAATTTTTAAAAGTTCAACAAAAAGTTAAGGGTAAATTACGACTAGGGAAGAGCTTTAAATTTTCCTACCAAATGCAATAAATCCATAATATTCTCCCAAAACCTCTCATTCCTGGTAGCATGCATATTTGGGTGATGGTTTCGCTACCAAATTAATTTTAACTTCTCCCCATCGAAATTTAGTATGCTGAAAATTTCCGGTGAATATATTATATGACATATACTCGTCTAAGCTCTGACGAAACTGTCCAAAACTCCATGACAATATTTTATAAACTTTTCAGAAAAAAAAAATTAATTAAAATGAATCCTTTAATCCTTGACCAATAAAAGCAACACAGCAAAGATTCCCAGTCATATGACAATGAATATCGCGTGGGCAACAGTCTGTCGCGCGGTTGATTTTTGGTTCTATCGCATAGAAACAACTTTGGATTTACTCCACAATTTTTTTCCTGTCTCCAGTATAGTTTATGGCGAAAAAAGGTTTAAAACCTTACAATAGACGGCTTTTTACGTTGTTTTTTTTTTCCTATGCATAAATCATTGCTTTGTCCGGAGAGGTGCCATAAAGAAGCTTTAAGAACTTTTGATCGTTTGCCAATATAACCAACCAAAACCAACCAACCCGCGGGGTGTGAGCGGTAGAACGAGTTCGATAGCTGGATCATCATGGAAAACGCGATGTGGCTGAATTGAAGTCCGGAAAATCACAACAAGTATACGAGGCGATAGAGGTAGATACCATACATACGTTTTTTTTTTTTTATTTTCGTTGAAGCCTTCATATCCTTTAACTCCATGTTTATTCACATACATGTGAAGTAGGTACATATTGTATAGGTCGAACCCACGCAAGTGCCTTAATATGCCGCAACTGGTGAACAGTTACAATACGACCTAAAAGGTGAAAGGCTCTTGATAATATGCTCCCTTGTTCGAAATGCTGCATATCTCTTTGCACCTCCTCACTATATTATGTATATTTTTGGTTGGATGGTTGGTTTCGTTGGTTCGCTGTGCCGAAGCTTGCAATGCCAGCTGTCTAGTGCCTACCTTATGTTTGCTTTCGCACGGGTGGTTACCCACTGCATTCGGCTATCACAATGAAGAGAATACACACATTTAGTTGATTGATGATTTTCAACTTCGTCTGAAATGCCACGTTGGCTTTCCTTTCCATCCTCGTTAGAACACATCATCATCGGTAAAAGTTTGGTGGCATAGCAATGAGGGGGCGATGTTGTTGAAGATTGGACTGAAGGTGTTTTTATAATTGGTAGAGTAGTAGGAGGCATTTTATTTTGATTAATCAAACGTATATAGGTTAAATTATGGCAGTCTGCATCAAAATATTGGATTCCATAAGATGAGGAGGCATTTAGAATTTTCATTACGCTAATAAGTATGGCAGAAGTTTTTAATGAAGTCTAGAGCTGTTTCTAAGTGAATCATCCTCTTTATACTTGATTTCAAGATGGGTTTTGTTCTAAGAATTTAAGCGTTTTTGGAGAGAAAAAATTTCTACTAAATTTAAATTTCACGTAAACACAAATTGTAAACAGCTTATGACTACCTAAAGATGTCCTGCAACGAAATAAAATTCTAAGGTAATACAATTCAATGGAAAGTCCTGAATATGTGAAATCGAACTTCAAAGACATCGAGAAATTTAATGCGAATCAAACTACCGTTTTATATGAGCATTATATAGGTGAATTAGCCGGTCCTTCAGTTTCAGTGATACACATTAGCTCATGATTTTATAATTTAGGGCTACAGACCCATCGGCGATGTCCAGCAATAATAGAGAAGTATTACTGAGCACAATTGAAGAAGAAGGTTAAAGATTAGATAGGGGACAGACATTTTAAATTCAGTATATGTAGATGTATCGATGTAGCATTGGCATTCCTAAAGGTAGCCGTATGGGGCCACTACATTTTATTTTGAATTTCAATTACATTGATTCTATTTTAGTCATATTAGGTCGCATCTTTCTATTCTTTATCTGGATTAGACTTTGGCTATTTTAGTAGCTAATTCTAAAATACTCTACCACGTTGCCTTTACCTGTATATTTCCTGAATAAGTTTGGGTGAAAATTGATGTCCTGTTATAAATTTTGTTCTTATCAAATTCGAATTTTTAGTGTTGTAGTGCTGATTAACTTTAACCATATTTATAATTGCCTTTGATGCCACCATTCGGGTTATGTATATATATATACGTATGCCATTGTATATATATCGGAGAGCTAAAAAAATATTATTTGAAGCAAATCTTTTCGGGTTATGCAAGCATACATAGTGCAGATATTAGCTCATCCGCACAATAAGGCATTTCGGTTACAAGTGAAACAAGTGAGATTTTCTTAGTTGTCTCACTCAGACAGCATAGACAGATAGCGTTTCAACAGCTAAATTTCTTCAGCCTTACTCATGATGACTGATGGCGAGAAGAGTTTGTAGATCAAGAGGAATCAGATATGGGAGTAGATTTAGGGATTATGATGGAGCTTTTTTTCAGGGAGACCGTACTATGTTTGGCAAAATAATAAATAAACTCTTGCATAATTCTATGAATTTTGGAAGATTGGATCGTGTTATTTCCATTGCAAAATATTTCAAAACGATGGGAAAAATTTCTCCAAAGAGACCATAACAATATAACCAAAAGAGGAGAAAATGCAAGGTTGGTAAAACTAACAGTCAGAATGTAATGATTAATTTTATCAATTGCCTTACAGAAATCGTCGTAAATGAACTCAACCAACCTGTCAGCCTCAATGACAGAAATACAGAATTTGAAGTATTCCACTACATCAGTAATGATGAATTTACCCTTTGTATCGCGATACTAAAAAAATGCCATAAAGGTCTTACAATTAAAGGTTAGAGCGTCATAAGCTAAGCCTGCAAATAGTTTAGTGGAGCAAGATACATATGCGATTGACTGATAATTAAAAGCGTCGTCGTCAGTCCTTGTTTCTTATGGAAAGGAATAATAGAATCAAATAAATAGCAGAGAGAGAAAGAGAGAGAGAGAGCAGGCACAAGGGACAGTATTGCCAGCAGTTCAAAATATTGATTGACAATCGCAGAAGCATCATTGTTTTCCACATTTCCAAAATTTACAGTACTCTCAGAGGTGCAGAACCAAGGTATATAGAAGACAAGGTATTCCCATTAAAATTTTGACACATTGCAGCTGATAGCCTGTGACTTAATTCTGTGACTAATGTATATACATTTTTATAGGAAAGACAGAGAGAGAAGAGAGAGTATTATGTTCTCTATGCCATAGCTTCCTATACATTTTCACAATATTACGCCAAAAATGGCGGAACGTGGTTCGTAATGGGAATATCTTCTATTCTATATACCTTGTGCAGAACCTCTTTTAAGTCTTACTTTTTAGATACTTTAAATTAGTCATAGAAAAACGAAGAGTCCCAAGACTTGGTGCGAATACCGTCTATATGTATTAGTGTAGTATACATATAGAAATATTACTAACAAGTTTTTTTTTTTATGATGCAGTGACGACAGGTGTGTTATTAGATGTGAAATCGCTAAGGCCAAATACTAGGAGAAGTCATTGCGGTAAATCTGTTATTGGTAACAAGAACCTTGAAAGATACTGTGAAAGAGCAGTCGTTGTGAATATGTACACCTCACAGGCAATAATATTACCAATCCTTTTCGTAGGTGTTAAATCCAACATCTACAGCTCGAACAGAAGTGCTTTGATTGAGATCGGCGTAATTTATTAGTCAGAGAGACTATATACCAGGGACAATTTCATAAAATTACAAATTACAATAACAAATTACTTTTAGATCACATTTACAAATTTTTAATACGATTAACTATTTTACAAATTTGTCTGATAAGAAGCAGAAAAATTGTAGATAAACAACTTTTTGTGAAATTGCGGTTTCACAAGATTTGTAGCTGAGTTGTGTGAACTACAAGTGCTTTTTCACAAATTTGTGAATATCATAACAAAATGAGCAATTGCAAAATAAAATGAGCAAACTAAAATAGTACTTGCTTCTCTAATTAGAGATAAAAAAGAAATATTTTTCTCGAAAATTTTCCAACGCCATTTTAACACATGAAGCAAAAAAAAAAAAAAAAACGAGTGGAATTTAAACTCTAAGGGCATTCTTAAAGAAAAAGGTGAGAAATACCTTCCTGATGTTTTGTGGCAAAACATGAAGAAGAAAACAATGGTAGCTTTTTTTCTTCAATAACAAAGCTAACTAATTAACTTTAGATAAAAGTAAATAATGCACAGAAAACGAGTTCAGCAGGTGGCACTAAGAGTGTTTCCACAGACCTCGATAACATTTATTATTGATATTATTGGCAAGGAGTGTCTAACATTGCAAGGGACTATTGCGGAATCATCTCCCACTCTTTCGTCTTATCAATTAATGCCCCAAAGTTTTGAAGAAAAAGACACAAGGTATGAAAGATATGTTTTTACTTTCAATATTATTTTTAAATGTATTGTTCTTTTATCTAGACTGCGAACGCAAAATAAAAATTCGGATGCCAAGAGGATTGAAAGACGTGACGTCCTTTCTTTAAAAACAACAGAAGGCAGTTAGAAATTCGTAATCTGCAACTCGACACCATTAAAAAGGAGCGGGATTTGATACTAGGGAGAAGTGATAAATGTTATATCATTAATCGTTAATTCAAAAGAACAAGATTCAGCTGTGTACGAGTATGTTTTTCATTTTAATAGATATTAAAACAAACAAACAAACAAAATCCTTAAGAACATATAAGGACTGGAACGAAAAGTCTTGCGTCGCATAAACTCAAAAAACTCCGTTAATTTTTAAGAAATGTTTTAATTCAATATTAACTTCCAGTGTTAAACTACATGATTTGGCGACAATACTTTCCGTTCCAGTCCTTATTCATAAAGAATAAGAAAACAAGTAAAAAAGCTAGAATTGGTCTAAGACCACTTCTTATGATACCCTAGATGAATGCCCGTATTAAATTTCGTATGGTCACCGATCTATTCAAGTATTGATTTTGAAGTCGTTTTTCTCATATATTTCTAGAACGGTTTGTCGCACAGAAAAAATGATTATAACCAATTTTATAGGATTTCGTATTCTGCAGAAGTTTTTAGTACAATGAAAATGTCTTGGACTGATCGTTTTCAAAGTATACGTAAAAAACCGAAATTTTTATATGGCAACACTAAGAAGGAGTTGCCCGATCTAGTCCATTTTTGACATTTTATTTGCTAATGTAGCAAAAATAGCAAATACGAAATTTCAGCTCTCCACGTCGATGCGTTCTCAGGCAGTTTCCAAATATATAGCGGAAAACGAAATTTTGATATGGCAACCCCACGAAGGAGTGGGACGGGACGGACATGCAAAAATCGAAATAACTTTTAATCTTATGCGTGGGTGTCCAATCCATTTTGCTCTACCATCATTATTTCGAGGTGTTACAAACGGAATGACAAACTTAGTATACCCTACGATTTCATCTAGGGTATAATAATTCAATACAATTCCATATAAATTTTTGGAATTCTCATCATCACAATCTTCCGAGTTTGTTACGTACACTCGGCACGTAAAGGTTAGCTCAGGAGATGGGATGGTTCGCTAAAAAAAAAATAAAAAAAATTACCTGTATAAAGGGGTTAGAACGTCACGTGATTTTTCCCATTTGGCGGATAAACCACGAAACCGCTCTTGTCAAGACTAAAAGAGATTGACATCAATTACACATGCTAAATTCATTATGCCGTACAAAATCCAAAGTATACAGGGTGTTTGCTCCATGGTGGTCCATAGAGGAGCTGGAAGTGATAGTACTCACCTAGCCAAACAAAAACTTGTTTGGCAGGGGGGGGGGGGGCGTATATCTACCGTTTCGGAGTTACAGGGTGATTAGGAAATAATGCTAGTTTTTCACAAAACACCCTATATCTCAAAATATACAGGGCGTACGGTCACCGTATAAATCTGATTGTATTCAGAGCTTCGTGGCCTTTCTAACGACGGTTGTCAGGTAATAACTGTTTAACGGCTGCAGTTAGTACATAGGGGTGTAATAGGTCCAATTACAGAGGATAGTCTACAGTTTATAGTTTTTATAAAAAAAAAGTTAATGACCTTTTTGTTAAAAAAACAAAAAAAGTTTAGACCACAATAACTGTAAATGCCATGAAGTGCGCCCTGTACTTTTTAAGATACAGGGTGTTTTGTGAAAACCTAGCATAATTTCTTAATCACCCTGTAATTCCGAAAAGGCGGAGGAAACACCCTGTAGAGCAAAATAAAATTGAAAATTAAAATTGCGATACCATTTTTTAATTTAACTTAACTTTTCACGTTCTTATCCTTATCCCGCAGGTTTGCTATTTATCGTTTTGGGGCCGCTGATTTCTAGATTTTGTCGGCTCCCTCGTGAGCTAAACCGCGTATTCCATCGTGATCCAGAGCCCCTCTTTTCCGTTCTTTGTTATTCTGCCTTCCTTTTGTTTATTTTTATTTAACTTTAACTTTTACTATTTTAGAATACTTTACCTCGTAATTCAGATCCGTTTTTTTCTTTTTAAACCAACTCTAACCTGCTTGGCGACTCGACACAATCCAAAAGAAAAAAAACTCTTCCTCTTTTTTTCCACCTTTCCCCTGTTTTTCCACGGTAATTTCGTTCGGGTTTTTTTCAGCACTTCTGTTGGCAAAAGTTCCGCTCAGCGGTTATGTTCGGTCACGCACACAAGCATTAGACTCAAAATGCAACCCTTTCTGCGTTTTTTGCACTTTTTCTTAAGCATATCCAGCGAAAATGGCTGAAGAAGGTCATTTCCAAAAGATAATTGCCTACTCTCTGGCACTTATTGAATTTTTTCAGCTATTTCATCTGGAGATGCTTAAGAAAATGTGCATAAAACGCAGAAAGGGTTACATTTTGGGTACGGAATGTGATAGGACATTTAAAGCTAAGCTTTTGGGCTTTTAAAATTCAATATGAAATTTTGATATTGATGAGGTGTTTTTTGATAAAAATAGTAGTTAAATAAAAAAAAAACGAGTAAAATTCCAAAATTTTAACTTTGTTGTTCCATAACTTCAAAACAGAAAGGGTGAGGGTAAAGTTTATACACCATTTGAAAGGTTCAACGATTATCTATCTACGAAAGTTTAAATCATCATCATAGGGTGTCACGTTCATAAGTTACAGGGTGATCTATAAAAACATAGCCAAATATCTTACAGTCCCGTTATCTCGGAAACCGTTGTGATTCCCCCCCCCCCTAACAATTTTTTGTTTGTCTAAGCATGACTTAACCGTAGCCTTTGGGCGCCAGACCACATACGGGACACCCTGTGTATGTGGGTTCTTTATTTTAATGAAACACACGACTATACAAAATCTTCTACGACTTCGGTCCAATAAACCCAATTCTTCTTAATACCGAGAGTTTATAATCCTTGGATCATTATGAACAGTATCCTTTCTGAAAGTTACCACGTAAATTCTGATGTTGTTCCAGTATATGACTGCCTTCAAAACTCTGCTGATTTCTTGGGAAAAGTCCTGAAGAATTCAGGTGGTATGGGATTTAAAGATTTTCATATTTTATAAATCACTTTTGCAATTTCTAAACCATACACTCAATGATGATGAATTAAAATCTATTAAAGAAATAATCATAAAAATTGTTAACCCTCATACACCACAAACGGTTCGTGCTTCCAATTCAATTCCACCGATTTGAATGTAGCATTCTAACAAACATCCAGAAATAACAGAGAAAATTTAAGTAAGAAGCTTGATACTGAAAAAAAATTCTAGTTTCATTACATTTTATGCAATCTATCCACCTGCCCTTGTTATGAGTTATGTGAAAACATATATGAAATGCAGTAAGTCTCTAGAGCACAACATGTTTTCGTCTTACCAAGCAAACAATTCTCTCTAAAGAAACTATTCAAGAAATTCTTCTAGGAAATCAATCAATCAGCTCTTCACAAGAAAAATCATTTAAAACATACATTTTCTTTATTTTCTTATCGTCGTCAGTAGTTATTATCTTTAACAAAAAAAAAATCATAATTACCAGCACCACAAGTATTCGACGTAACACATGCGCAACCTTCCAAGCGTATTATAAAAAGCCATGTATAAATTACAAATTGCTTTAATTGAATCTCGAAATCCACCCCTAATAGTTCAATCAATCAAAATGAAGCTGTTATCAGTGTTTCTATTAGGACTGTTCTTCTGTCACGATAGTTCAGCAGATCCTTTCATTGCTAATGTAATTGGCTCCATAACAAATGGCATTTCAAAAGCTGTAGATAAAGCGAGCAAAATAATCTCTGGCGCAGCAAAAGGAGTGGGAGACATTACAAATGGAATCATAAGTAAAGCTAGTGATGCATCCCGCGGAGCGATAAATGCAAGCGTAAAATTCGTCAGTGGTATGGCAACCGGATGGGCGTCATTAACAAGTGCAGCAGCTGAAAGATTCGCCAATATGACATCAGCTGTAGAGAACGCCATCAAAAGTGTTACCGGTGTAGGTGGTGAAACATTTAAAAAAATCAGCAATGAAGTCATGGACAGAATCAATATGGTCAAAGGAAAAGTAGACACCGTTCTTAAAGAAGTCGAAACGAAATACAACGAAGGATTGGCGAAACTTAATGAAACCTTGCTAGAAAATACCAAGAAGATTGATAGTATTTCATCTGAACTACGAGAAAAATACAAAGACGCTTCTGACGAAGATAAGAAAAAGATTAAGAAATTAATTGATGATTTCGTTTATAAAAGCACAAATGAACTGACCGAATGCGCTAACGAAATCGTTGAACCAATGCAAAGTTTGTACAATGAAACTTTGGATGCACTCAATGGTGTTATACCACCCGTACAAGAAGTCGTAGATAATCTTGAGAAATGCGTTCAAGAAAAGGACGCTGGACGAATGAAATTGGTTAAATGTGCTATGGAAGCGAAGAAAGGTCTTCCCACAGTTTCCAGTATGACTGAGTTCATCATGAATATGAAGAAGGAAGTTGAGAAGTATAATTTTGGAGAATTGATTGATCTAACGTGCATGGAAGAATCATGGGAGCAAATTAACAAATTAAGGGATGATGTGGAGAATGAAATTAAAAAAATTGTTGATCCTGCGTCTGGTTGAAAAGGAAAAGTTGGAAGATATGAATTTTGAATGAAAGTGTATTTTTATTATTTCACGTTTTTTTTTTGTCTATTCGAAAATAAATATATGTGGTATGCGTCTAGATGTTGTTTTACACAAAATTTTACTTAATTATTAATTAATATTAATTAGTTATTAATTAAGTCTGTTTCTTCAAATTCAGCAACCCATTTTCCCATTTTTCAGTCAACTTCGAATTTCGAATTCGAAAAATCGAACTTAAAACTTCGAAACATTTTTTTCGAAAATAACATTTTTAGCGTGGTGTCGTTCCAAGCGTAATTTACTACAAAATCTGCTTGGTATTTTACGATTATATACCTAGCATAAGGGTTGGGTGCAAGTATGACCTCATCAGTGAATTTAATACTCTTTTATCAGCCATATGAGATAACCTATACAGCTTTGGCAGGAAGGAAAGAAGAAGAATGGAATTGAGGATTATTGGGTTGTATCAAGGAGGTGACGGTCTAAATATCGCTTGAATGTTTCTGACATATAACTGGCGGGAAAAACAGAGGATGGTAAACCGTTTCACATTCGCACTATTCTGTCTATGAAGGATTCACGTAATTTTACTGAACGTCCGAATTTTACTTCAAGGGAGGTGAGCTCAGGTTACAGCTCATGTTTTTCACATAGGGAGAATTCGATAAGAGATCAGGCTAGAGATTTCGTCAAAGCAACAGCCAAAGAAATTGCGATAAAAGAGAGACAGGCAATAGACATTACGCCGCCGGTGCTCCGGGAATCAATATTTGCTTTTGTTGTGTCATCACTAATAAGCCAAAGGGACTTCTTTTGGACTTTGTCTTACGTGGGAAATTCAGTGTGTGGAGTCCCTCCCCAAATATGGGAATTATTTTCTAATGTAGGCTTGATATGAGACTTGTAGTTATGCGACTAAAATATATTTTGCATCTTTTCAAAAAACCCAGGGACTTCATCGCATTTTTCACAATACTATAACTAAAATTATATGATATTTCACTGCCGAAGTTCTTTAGGGATGGCGATTTCGAAATATCTACTCCATCGACGAAAATGGGTTGAGCCAGGTACATACGTTTAAGTGATAACAGTCAACCTTTCATTTTGGAAACATTAAACAAGATCCAACTCGCTCTGCCCCACGTGAGTTTTTTATACCGTCATTGTTTCGTCAACCAAATACGTGGCTACGTTTATCAGCCATAAAATTCAGCACACGAAATCAAAGGTGCTGTTATCTATAAAACTATCAATAGTATTGAAAATAAAAGCTAGCAGATCATTGATAAAAATTAAATAGAGAGAGTAGGAGAGAGAACCGAACTTTGCGGTACTCCTGCATTGATTAAAAAATGGTCAAACGTAACTCCATCCAATATAACTTGGATTGGACGAGGACAGAGAAAACGTTGAATACATTTTATAAAAATATGGTCTAGACCTAATGTCGAAAGTTTAGCTAAGAGAGCAGACTCAGTCAGTCAGACTCTACCGACGACCTTTGAAATATCTAATGCGACGATCTCTGATTCATCAAAATTTTGGAGACATTGGCTCCAACGCACGATAAGAAACGTTAGTAAATTTCCTGTAGAGCGGCCTGAACCAAAGTCGTATTGGTGGTCGCTAATAAGGTGGTAGACCTCCGGATATGTAATCATTTGAGTGTTAATGAGTGTTTCGAAAACCTTGGAAAGAATCGAGGTAAAACTCATTTGTCTATAATTTAAGTTGTCTCTCCTTTTTTTGGCTATTGACTGAACCAACAAGTTTTTATACTGAAGGAATAACTCTTGTCGAATAGGACACGTGAAACAGTTTTGCGCATATGTTTATTTAAAGAAGAGCCGCAACACTTGAGCACTAGGTGGTGAAATACCATTAAGCCCAGCAGCCTAAAACACATTGAGATTCGTGAAGATCTCCTTGTGCGCAAGTGTAACCGTTTTTGACCGTGATTGCATATTGCTGGAGAAGGAGGAGCCTATGAAGAAGGGTAAGATAGAATACACAGCAAACTAATTGGCTTTGTCAAATGAATCTGTGTACACATCCCCGTTGGGAAATGGGGCCGGTTCCGTAAAACTAGCGAAGTTGCACTTGACTGTTTTACCAAGAGACTCTTCTGTCTTATGCTTGGTCGAATTGGAACTTTACCCGTTGGATAATGAATTTTCAGGTGTTACATAGATCTGTCTTAATTCCGCTGAGTCGCACAGCTTGTAAACCTTAAATATAATTTCGTTGATTCCTAAAATTTGAACATTGTATCTTTTCATCTCACTTTCCTTTAGGCAAATTCGCAGTTTTACTACATTCTCGCTCTAACCGTGCCGTTCCGGTTTCTTCGCAAATGGTCGCTACCATATGAAGAGTGTCTTTTCAAAAGGGGATATTTACATTCAAAAATATGACATTATTACTGTTACTTTGGTTTCATTTCAAAAAGGGATATTTACAATACGATTTCAATAGTCGAAATAAATTTTTAAAGGAGAAGTTTCTGTTTTATATTTTTGAGTAAAAATAGAAGTAAGAATTAAAAAATAAAAACTGATAAGAATACTCAAAATATGCTTTAATAATTTTATTCTAGTATAATGTACAAATCAAAAGAGGATATTTACAAAAACGTACAACACAAAAAGGGATATTTACAAAATGGTACAGAACAAAAGGGGATATTATAAAGATTTTTATTCAAAAGGGGATATTTCCAAACTTTGCAAGCCAATATTACCGGAAGTAATTGGCAAATTTTTTTCAAAATAATATATTCTAGATAACCCATATTTTCCTCCAATTATTCTATAAAGCTGTTAGTATTGCTATAGTCAGTTTTTTCGATTTCATAAAAAAACGATTAGGACGTAAATATCCCCTTTTGAAAAGACACTCCTCATATTATCCGTACACATCCGAGGTTCTGGCCCAGTATCTTAAATCCCAGATTTCCTATTGACATCTTTTTTTATCTCTCACAGAGTTCATTATGTTCTGCTTTTTGCTTTTGGAAGAGTTGTGGGAGGGAGGATCGTACAAAGAGAGGTGATAAGAAAGTCTAGATGCAGCTAAACAGGGATAAAGAGGCACGACCACATTAGATTGGGATTCTAGCCTTCAATTCCTGGGATGGTAACTAGTAGTAATTAGTTTTCCAACCGGTTGCATGTCCGAGGCCACCAAAATGACTCCTACTTACTTTATATTCCTCGTATCTGGTATTATCTACCATATGAGGTACAGTAGGCGCCACCGATTGGTACGTTTAACAGGCTGATTATGAAACAAGTTCTGTATGCAGGTCATAAATGAAACTGGTGCTTTTTCCATTATTTCTATTCATAACTTTTGGATAATCTTTATTGCGCAGAGTTCTATGGCGCACATCGATGTCTAGAAAATGGTGAGTTAGGCTCAAGTGTTTTAGATAGCTGGTAGATCTACCCATACACGGTCATGCCAGCTCTACCTTCCACTTTGGATCCATCCATACTTATTTCACAGAATTATTCACCGCGAATGCTGCTTTTTCCAAGCTTTTATCTAAGTTGCTACGGAAATATTTTACCTATTTTAGAAATTCCAGTTATTTTCTCAAGAGATGGTGCTAAAAAGAGTGGTTCACGTAAATGGTGGTGGTTAAAGCTGTGAATATGTTAACAGAAACAAACTCAGGCCTTAGGGCACTCTGGGACAGATGTTTGACAAGCTTCACATAATTATTGAAAATAATACAAAATGAATTAATGTTGACAAGAACACCCTTGGCCAAGTTTTTGATTTTCTCAGTTCTTAAACTAAGTAGACGCAACCAACCAATTTTTTTTTTTGTTTTTCTATTTTAGATAGCTAGCAGAAAATCGAACTGGATCGTATAAGTCCAAGTCATTGCACCACATTCGAACCAAAGACCTCTTTTTGATAGACTTAGTGCCTAACTAGTAAGCCGTCGTTGACCTCAATAAGTCGTCTGTACACCAGTCGTGAAGGTGTTTTTAACTGTTCTAACTAGGTGACAAAAGTCGTCGCGGACTCTGTCAATGAAAGATATAAGAAAAGACGAATAATTATGTAAGGGTTAACTTTGGTTTCGAAATCATATAGACGGTATTCGAGTTTGAACGGTACGATATAGTTGAATGAAGATTTTGAACAGTGTAGGAAATGTTCACCATCAAAGCAGTCAAATGCTGACGACATGTGTTGTCGAATATTGATTTCGTAAACAAATGCCAACATCGTAGTCGAATATTGTTGATGACGAATGTCATCAGCGTTCTCAAATTTCAAATTCATAGGCATGTAGAATAGGTAAGCGAATTTTTACGGCGTAGATGAATGTAGACCAAAGTTGTACTCGAATGTCATCAAAGTGGAAGAATCTCTAAGTTGTAGTCAAATGTTGTTGTCGTAGCCAAACAACGTCTTCGCAGTGGAATGTCGACATATTTGTCAGATATTAGTATCACCTTGGAATTTCATAAACTTCTATCACGTATCCGTGTAAGGTGCCGTGACGAATACCTTGAATTGTTGTCAGGATTACAGAAATCCAGGGCCGGATCTATGGGGGGGGCACTCGGGTGCACTTGCCCCGGGCGCTAAAATTAAGGGGGCGGCAATACGACGGACTTCTGAACCCATAGCTAAACGAGAAAAAATCTAATTACAAGAATTAGAAAATTTTTTCAGACCATATTTAACACTTCAGTCTTCTTTCCGGAATCTAAAAGCTGCTTTGCTGATATCATACTTTCAATTGTGTTTATACTTATACAGTCAAGCAGCTTACTGTCTATTAAAATTAAGTGTGTAAGCCTACTAAAAATCCCGCTAAATTCTCAAATTGTACCTTTGTCTTATATGAAATTAATTCAAAAATTGTACACATGTGGCTGGCAACCCTTTGTTCCCCATCATCCATCAATCCTACCTCGAATGTAGACAGATTATAAGACAGCAGGCACAAGAACAAAGTTACCAGAAAATTATTATGCCAGCCGGAGTTAAGGCTTTCGAATCTGAGTAAAAAAACGGATAAATCCATTCAACCTGAACGGCAGTTTGCCAGAATTCCTACCCAGAGTTTTTTTTGAAACTGTCTCAAATTTTAGTAGTTTTAGCCGAGAAGATTCATATTGAAAAGAGGCAAAAATAAAAAACTAATATCTAACATAATTTAAATTTTTAATTTGTTATCCTTAGCGGAGACAGACTTGCAATTTCAATAATGTATTTTGCGCTCAACCGCAAGTCTGTCTCTTATATACTGAGAAGCAGCTCGGTATACGCTCGGTATACACTCAGTAGTTAGTACATTGGAACTCAATATTGAAATTGCAAAAAAAGTACGCGGTATACGAGTTTATTGCAATATGACCCTAGTTATAAACCATAATCATTTAATACACGAACCTTTTAGAACCGAATGTAATACTTAATACAACTTTTTCTGACATTTAATATTTGACACTTATAAAATTGAAGTGTCTATTTCGTTTTTATTTTTCATATAGACAAGTAATTTTACAATGGGTGTGTTCAGCTCAGCTCAACTGTTGAGTTGCTGACTAAGCGGTGGCGTTCAGTCGAATCGCTGTCCTTCCGCTGACTCTCAACTGTTGAGTATAGTAGACAGCGACGATTATTTACGCTTAATTTGTAAGCGCTGTCAAATCTTCTTTCAAATAAATATCATACGGTGGAAATGTTATTAAATATAGAGAATTACGAATTAGTTTTGGAGAACGGGTCCGTGCTTACAGATAAAGAAGGTCGTGTACTGTTACAAAGTCGGCGGGGTAATAATATCTATTACATCCTCTTCCAATAATTCTGCTATTATAGCATTATTTAATAGCCAAACTTGACAGTAACAAAACGTTTGCTGTTTTTGGTTATTTTGTCTTTGGTTATGTTTTGATTACAGTCAGCAAAACGTTCAGATGAAACTCAACGGTTGACTTCCAGCATACTCAACATGTTTTGTGATTAGTGTCAACAGTTGAGCTGAGCTGAACACACCCAATATTTGCTCGCGTTTTGTACATGCGCGGAACTTTCTTAAGTCAAATGACATATTTAGTGATAAATCAAATGTAAGCTCTCTAATTAAATTCTTGGTATCGTAAAATGCAAGTGTGTCTCTGAAATTTTATATTGCAATTCACATAATTGCATTATCAATATATAAATATGAAAATTGCAAGTCTGTCTCTGGTATAAAATAAACTGTATTTGTAATGATACGATTTTTTACTTTCCTTTTATTTTAAAACAGTTTGACATTCAAACGACATTTAAGATCTATAATGGATCTTACTTTTCGTTTGAATTTCAAATTCTTTTCATTTAACAATCATTTGTCTCAAATTCAAATTGTTTTTAACAATTCTGGTTCTACATCGGTCTAGGGTATGCAGTATCTATAAATAGCTCATCTATCATATACATATAATGCCAAGTATACCCTGGAAATGTAATAAAATTTGTCCCAAATAAAGATCGTTGTTAGAGGGAGCGGTAACTAACGTCTTTGCCCTCCTTCAAAAGTTTTCTAGATCCGGCACTGCAGAAATCCAAATCTATACTCTGTAAAACCGGAAATTAAAATTTGCAGCTAAGTTTATGTATGACTGTCGGTTTTCATTTGATTTTTTTTTTTAATAGTTTTCTTGCATTTCTATACGTTGTAAGTTATGTTTTGGAGCAGTCAGTCAAACTTGGGTTGAATTGAATTTTAAATACCTGGCAAGTACACCTATGTAGATCATACGTTTTCTTTATTAATAAGATTTCGTAACTAGGATAAGAGCTGTGAGCTATACATGCATAGATTAGAATACTTAGAATGAAAAGGCAAGAGATAGAGAAGAAACGAATATTTTTGAACTCACGTTATTTCCGCCAGTAAGATCAATTACGCAAATAATTCATAAAAGAAAGAATCACCGATGAACTATAATTTGCAAAAACAACTGAAAAAATGGAACAATCCTACAAGCAAATAATAAAAACCTTTTGATGTCAACATCAACTTCTTTTGACGCTACTTCAATTATATGAAATTGCACAACAATCAGTCTCGACTCGAAAAGAACTGGCACTCTCAATTTTTACACTTCCCCCTATATATAAATCTTGCCAGAGAACACTATCCATATTTACGCAAATAATAAGAGTAAACAGAAGAGAAGAAAAAAATTTACAAAAACCAGATGTTCTTCGCATTAAACTGCAGAGGTATGTCGTTCATCGTCGTTTATACAGTGAAAAGTAAAAATTTTCATTAATTACAGGAGAAAATTTCATTGAGAAAAATCAAAACGTTTTGTCAGCTGTTTAGTTTCCCATAGATAAATAGCGATGAGCAAACCCACAACAAGATTAGTATACATCTGCGGGACGTTTAGAGTAGAACCGCCACTCATTACAAAATGAAGCTACTGGGAACACTTCTAATTACACTTTTCCTGTTTCAGGGAATTTCTTCGAAACCAATTATTTCGGGAGTTATTGGTTCGATAACATCGGGAATATCAAAGGTGGTAGATTCCGCTGGAAATATCATAGCTGGTACGGTGAAAGGTATCGGAAAAGTGGTAAATGGAGTAGTCGGTAGTGTATCAGATGTAACACGAGGTGCAATCAATGCCGGTGTGAAATTCGTTAATGGAATAGCAAACAGTATGGGATCATTGGCAGGAGCTGCATCTGGAAAATTTGGAGATATATCGAAATCAGTGGATAAAACAATCGACAGTGTTTCGAATATTGGTGGAAAGACATTCAAGTCTATTAGTAATGATGTGAAAAATCGAATTAAAATGATTCAAGATAAATTGAACAATGCTTTGTCACAAGCATCGTCCAAATATAATGAAGGACTGAATAAATTGAATTCAACTTTATTGAAAAATACTCGCAAAATTGATGAAATTGCTGATGAAATGCGTTCCAAATATAAATTAGAGACAAGAAAAAATCGCCAGAAAATCAATGAACTTATTGATGATTTTGTTTTTAAGAGTACCAATGAACTGTCAGATTGTGCAAAAGAAATACTATTACCCCTCCAGGGATTATATAACAGTACACTTGATGCTGTCAATGAAATTTTGCCAACTGTTGAAAAAACTGCAAATTCTATGGATAAATGCGTACATGCTAGAAAAATTAGCCAAACGAAACTTATCAAATGTGCTATGGATGCCAGAAAACTACTCCCAACAGTAAAAAATATGGATGAGTTCATAGCGAATTTTGAAAAAGAATTATCGAAATATCGTTTCAGTGATATGAGCAAGACATGTATGGGTGATTCGATGGAAAAAATCGAAAAGCAAAGAGATGAGCTAGAGAAAAATATTAATAATATTGTTGGTGATAGCAAATCCAAGAATCCACAGCCTACAACAACGGAATCACCAAAGAATCCCGGAAAAAAACCAACAATTTCACCAACAGAAAAACCTACAAGTACAACGGAAAAGCCGACAACCACAACAGTTGAGCCGACCACTACAACAGAGGCGACAATAACCACAACAGAGGAGTCCCAATCACCGTCAGCCACAACAGTTGAGCCGACCACAACAACAGAGGAGGTAATAACCACAACAGAGGAGTCCCAACCACCGTCAGCCACAACAGTAGGCCCGACCACAACAACAGAGGAGTCACAGCCACCATCAGTCACAACACTTGAGCCCACCACAACAGAGGAGGCAATAACCACAACAGAGAAGTCCCAAGCACCGTCAGCCACAACATTTGAGCCGACCACAACAACAGAGGAGGCAATAACCACAACAGAGGAGTCACAACCACCGTTAGTCACAACAGTTGGGCCGACCACTACAACAGAGGAGGTAATAATTACAACAGAGGAACCACAGTCACCGTCAGTCACAACAGTTCAGCCCACCACTACAACAGAGGATATGATAACCACAACGGAGGAGGCAATAACCACAACAGAGGCGTCACAACCACCGTCAGCAGAAACAGAAGAACCAACAACAACAGAAGAGGCAATAACCACAACAGAGGCGTCACAACCACCGTCAGCGACAACAGAAGAACCAACAACAACAACAGAAGAGGCAATAACCACAACAGAAGCGTCACAACCACCCTCAGCCACAACAGTAATGCCGACCACTACAACAGAGGAGGCAATGACCACAACAGAAACACCACAACCACCGTCAGACACATCAGTAGAACCAACAAGTGCAGAACCAACAAGTGCAGAACCACCAACAGAAGAACCGAGTACCACAGTAGAAAATCCGTCGACAGGAGAGCATATACCAGCAGCTCCACCAATAGTAGATCCACCAACAATTCAACAACTTCTAACTGATAAAAACCTTAACGGAAACAGAAATAGAAATCGAGGTCAAGGTCAAAGTAAAAAAAACTCCGGTAGGACGTAAAATTTAGACGAAGCGACACACAACAAAGTAAAGAAAAATATCTTAAAGTAAAAAAAACAAAAACGTTGAAAAGAAAATTAAAATCTCTGTCATCTCCAGTCTTTTTTTTTTTAGTTAATTTCCATTCTAATTAATACTTGGTCACTGTTTAATAAAAGGAAAGATAGAGAATAACGGAATACCACAAGGTTCAGTTGTTTCACCAATATTTTTTTCACTTACACAAATTTGATCTCTTGAATATGTCTACCGAAATTTCTGCTTTTGCGACAATAGCTACCTACGCATAAAGCATCATATCCTATTTTCAAGTAGATTGAAAGGAACGCCAATCTTAACAAACTGTGCTGGAGCTCTGCGAGGAACTAGATCAATTATTGCTGAGAGTATTGATTTCGCACCTAAGATAATTGCACATAATTGAATCCCATACATAGTTAAGAGAAGAGCCCTCCCTGCAAGCTTTATACATATTTAGATTCACTTTCCGTGCTGCGGACTGAAAGAGGATCTGACATTAAGTTGAGAAGATCAACTACATGAGATTCCAAATATAAGGCCAAGGGTACAGATGAATAATTGCTCATATGTCTGCAGAGTGAACAATGGACCTTGTTGTGGTCTACGTTCCAGGGACCACGTCGGGGCCTTAATCTCTCATTAATCCATCCAAGGTTTCAAATGATATTTTCCAGTGTTGTTAAATAAGGAGGCATAAAGGTTGGCTTGTATTGAATTAGGAGATGTTGAGAAAGGTTACAGATTATTCATTCTTAAGCATTATGTTAAGACGGATGTTTAGATTGGTAGAGAAAAATCGTTTGGTCTGTATGTGATCAGTAGATAAAAATGCTCTCATTGATGAGAATTTAAGTAGGGAAACGTGGACTTAGAACGAATCTCATTTAGACGGCCCACGCTTAGCTCTGCGAATTCTCACAATGGTTCCTTCACGAATAAGGAAGCATACATTGAGATATTTCACTCATCGAAATATCTTCCAAGTTCAGATTTTTCGCTATTACTATGCCGAAAAATTATCTCCTGACAAGAGTATCAAGAAGAAGCATATCGCTAACGTCTTATACCAATCTGACAACCGGATAATCACTAAGCGGCTAGAAAATACTAGGAAGATCCAAGAGAAATTTAATGGGCCCGCTTATAGTGCTAGCACAATTCTTGAATTGTTTTATAATCCGTATAACCCCAAGCTTCTATTACTACCTAGAAGTAGCCAATAATATGATCGAACTCTTCCTGTACATATACATCGTTTGTACAGCATAAATATTCTTTTGGATCTTAGTATGTTGATTACTGTAAGAATCTGAGAGCTACGAATCATTCCGAATGACAACGAGTTGAACGGAAATATTGACGAGGAGAGACTTAGAAAAATGCCGAGCAGCATAATTTTGATAGAATCTAGATCAACTCACAGATCACATGGAATGAAACAAAAAGTTGAACCACAAAACAAGGTCCGATGGATACTTTCAATTTAGTTCAATTTACTTTAAATAGTTTCCTACCTCACTGGTAAAAAAATTCTTTAAATTTCGCCATTATGATAACAAAAAAAAAATAGCTGCATACAAAAGCTTCTCCGTCCTCATAATAGAAGTTTTTCTTATTCAGGATTACTCAAGGATAAAACAAAATTTCCGTTCTGGCTAGTTTAACCATAGTCGTCCCCCCCCCCCTCCCACTCTTTATTTTTATTTTATTTTTTTCTCCTTTCATAGGTACCTCCTACATATACATAATATAAAAAGTACACTGACATGTTTCTCTACTCCTCTCCATTGTAAGGATTTTCATTTTTTCTATAATTTTCCACAAGACTTCTTCTCAACGGTATAGGGACAACAATCAAAAACAATCAAAGGAAAAGGAGCATAATGGAGAGCATGTGGTTTTACACAGACTGCATCGTCAAGAGATCAAGAGTGAATGAAAGACAGCATAACAATGAAAACCATCGGAATGTAAAAGCAAAATTGCATAATTAGAACGAAGGTGATGCATTGAGGACAAAGCATGATGTTTGTAAGTAGTAGATGTATGTAAGTTATTGTAAGTAGAAATACAAGGACTTGGGACAATGCTATTGCAATTTTTCTGCATGACATGAAGTGTATTGTATGTCCCAAAATGAGAACTTCATCATGATATCGAAATGTTCCGTGGCATGAAAGTTTTTCGAAATGTTTGATTATGGTATTAACAAAATTTGGAAGCTATTTCGATCAAGAATATGTGTTATGGATAAATTTTGGGACAGATCTTATGATTTAATTTGGGACGAAAAAAAATCTCATGTTTTGGAATAGTCCTATTTTCCCCAACAAATATGTTAAGACTTGTCTGATCTATAGAACGTCATTTTTTAACTGAAAATAGATTATGAATTCCTTGCTAATTTCTACGTCATTTAGACGTAAGTTTTCTACGAAATTAGGACATGTTGATCAAATTTTCGTTTATTATTGACCCCTTTCCAGCGATGTCCTTTTTACATCAATATTTGAAATTTTAAGACAATCGAGTTTAGATTCCGTCAAATATAGACTTCGTTTTGACTGGCACATTTTTAAGTCGACATATGACGTCTGTCAGGAGTTCAAGTTGGTATAAGTTTAAATAATGTAATCGCAATTTGTTCACAAAATATATGAAAAAACGTTATTTAATGCCTCAAAATAGACCCTAAATTTAACAGTATTTTTCCGTCTTTTAGACGTAATCCTAGTCAACCATCTAGAGCCTAATATTAGAAATTCTTCTATTGTTCTTAAACTCTTTTTGATATCTTACTTTTGCCGTCATTTTGTCGTCATTTGTGCTATTGCAGAGACACGTGCTGTCTATTTTTTGTCATTTGATGACTGATAATAGACCCTAGTTATAACAGCGCTTTGCTGTCATTTTGTCGTCAGTTTGTGCTATTGCATAGGTACGCGTTGTCTATTTCTCGTCAGTTTTTGACTGCATTTGAAAGTGGCGCTGCTTGTCGTCATTTTCACGTCATTTCTCGATTTTTCGTAGCTTCGTGGAAGGACGACCATTTAAGACTTGCATTGTTCTTGTTCAAGCAGCAGTACGGGCAACAATTCTATGGTGTTTAGTCAAAAGTACATATCCCCAAAAATATACTATGCGCTACTTACGAAGTTGTGCGCTTTTAATCGAAATAATATTCAGTTTTTTTTTTTTTTAAATTATGCATTTTGGATACATCGTTTTATTTCAATGTTTTTGTGAGTATCTCCAGAGAAAATGGCTGAAAAATGTCATTTCCAAAAGATAATTGCCTACTTTCTGGCACTTTGAACTTTTTTAGCCATTTTCGCTGGAGATGATGGTTAAGTAAAACTGCAAAAAACGCAGAAAGGGTTATCTTTTGGGTACAGAGTGTGATAGGTCATTTTAAAGCTAGGCTTTTGGGCTTTTTAAATTTAATATGAAAAATTGATATTGATGACGTATTTTTTTATCAAAGTAGTAGTTAAATAAAATATAAAAAAAAAAACTAGTAAAAATTCCGAAATTTTAAATTTGTTGTACCATAACTTCAAAACGGGGAAGGGGTGAAGGAAAAAATTTATAAGCCATTGGAAATGTCCAACGATTATCTATCTACCAAAGTTTAAATCATTATCATTGGATGCAACGTTCAGAAGTTACAGGGTGATCTATAAAAACATACCCAAAATATCTTAAAGTCCCGTTATCTCGGAAACAGTTACGATTTATGTAATGGCGGCTTTGTGGGCAGGGCTAATAAGTGCCAGCAGGTTTGTGATGACCTCTTCGGGATATATACTGGTACATGGTAAACTTAACAAAGGGTTGACGATGGGTCAAGAGAATGAGCCCCCCCCCCGTGCTATTTTGCGGGGTAGGAGGGAAAACTGTTTTTCACCAAATTTGGTGGAGACATGCGCACCGAGTTCCTATTTCGTTTCCACAATTTTTTGTTTGTTTAAGCATGACCCTTCCGTAGCCTTCGGGTGCCAGACCACATACGGGACACCCTGTATATGTATGTGGGTTCTTTATTTTAATGAAACACACAACTATACAAAATCCATTTTAATTAATAATTTCATGTTGAAAATTAATAAATATACAAACACGTATTTAAAAAAGGGAAAATTAACAAATTAAATTACAACGCGCGGATGGTTTTACTTTATTGTTTAACGCTTAACGAGTGTCAACAGCATCACTCTATTAGATTACCGAAAAAACTGAACTTAATTCCAAATAGACTGGAATTCTTGCTATCGAGCAAATTGTGTAGCAGTTGTTTTGTGAACGCTGAAGAGATGTCGTTCCAACATATATGCAAATCTCTATTTCGTAAGTGGGACGTTCAATATTGAATTGTAAAATATCCTCTAAGGCTGACATCTAGATCCGGTGAGAAAAGGAGAACAAAACGACTACATGCTGTAAGAACAGGTTTTTTTATTCATAGCTTAAAATGTAAATTTCGCTGGAGATCTTCTTGATGTGAAAAATGTGAGAGACGAACTTATTGCAACTCCCCAACCATCATCCAAGTATAGTCGGAATAAGTGGAATAATAACACAAAAAAAAATTGGTGAAGATAATAGTGTCTATCTTGATAAAAGCGATCATATAACCTCCTTACATTTCTTCGGACGTAAAAAGGGCAGGCATAAGCAACTTCGATTGACTGCATGAAATGTCACCACAACAAGAATATTATATTGGAAAACTCTCATAGGTACTTCATCCACTACATAGTATATACATCGAGCTAGAATTTATATTCATCAACGCTATAAAAAAAAACACAAATTACAGATGATATCTGCATAAAAATCACGAAACCTAAGATTGACTTCACAAATTCCGCAAAATCCAGAATAATAATAAATCAAAGAACCTCGAAAGAGGAAATCTTCAAAAGCCATCATAAGAATAAGAAAAGACGAGTTCTTCTCACTTTTTTTTTTCTGTATTACATCTAAAATTCATTATTACCATAGACACCAGCCACCACACACCATCTTTACCTTATCCCATACAGATCCCTTAAATTTCACCCAAAAAATACATCTATATCCGGTGGAAAGGAAAATCAAAACCTCATTTCGTTAACCACCCCGTCTTAACTCTAAAATTCATGAATTGTGCGGTGCCACAGATGGTTTTGTACGACCCGAAATCCTTTTATTAATCCTCGAGTAATCCTCGCCAAGATTTACTCATTTTGTGGGCAACAATAAGTGAAGTCACTTATTTCCACTCCATCTTTTCGTTGTACATGATTTTATCTGAGTCGTCGTTTTCGTTGTTTTTCCTGTTAATGTTGGTGTTGTAGTAGTCGTCTACGACATCTTCGTCATCGTCATCGTCGTCGTCGTCGCAACGCTAAATCCTTCTATGTTTTTTATAATTGTCTACAACATAAGCGTTAGAAAATTTCAGAGTTTTCTGCTATTCTCATTCATTTGTTCTTGATAATTTATGTTTTTAATAAAAATAGAAAACCCACAGCAATACGAGAATGGCAAAAGGGGAGCTCAAAGTTGGGGGGAAGAAAAAAGAAACGTCGAGTGACTGACACAAAGCGATTTATCATGATTTCATTTTGCGGTTGACTGAATGGATTTAAGCAAAGAGAAATTGATTTTATTTTGTTGAAATTGAAAGATTGTGTCGGGGGTGGCTTTTAAGCTTTAACTACAGTCGGAGGGTGAGAAGGGAAGGCATATTGCTTTATTTCGACTTTACTTTTTGGAATATTTTTGGTAAAATGAAAGAAGTATTTCAAAAATTTCCTAATCCATCATATAACTATTTTTATACTGATCATAGATTTTTTTTTATTCTTCTATGGTCCAAGGAGTCGTAAAATTGGCTGTGGAGCGATATGCTTGGCATCTTGCGATATAGTTATTGGAGAAAATAAAATTAATGAAATGAAAAGTAATTTAAAGCATTTGAAAAGAATTGAAAGGAATTGAAAGGAATCATATAGTAATAACCAAATACTTTTTAAATACTTTTGGGTACTTTAAGTATTGTTGTAATGGAATAGCAAATTCAAATACATTCCGGTATTTAAAGCATTATTTGTCATTCTGGGAATGACATTGTAAAATATTAATTCCAATACAGGAGTATTAGTACTGGGAATTTTCAATTCTTAAATACTTGATATTGGTAATGATAATGGTAATGGTACTTGAATTTTACAGCTTTGGTGCAAAAGCAATAATTTGGTACTCAATATACTTATATAAATGTGAGGTTAAGACTTTTCGCTGAAATCAGTCAACAATCACTTATGATTATGAGTTCTCGGATTCCTCGATTCTCCGTGTGGACTCCGTCTGTGACTTGGGTGTGTTCACAGATTGAATTTTATCTCCCATATAAACTATATGGTATCAAAGAGTAGTTCTATCCTGGGCTTTATAAAACGTTGGTCCCGAGAGTTTTCGAATCCTACCATAACATTGTGTTTATCGTCTTGCTTTGTAAGACCTCTTCCTGAATACGCTAGTCAGGTTTGGTCTCCATTTTACAGTACACACATCGACCCTATCGAGTCTGTTCAGCGGAACTTTCTAAGCTTTGCTCTTAGGCACATAGCCTAGAATAATTCATTGATTCCTCTACGCTATGAGGATCGCTACAAGCTTTGAAATATGCACTCGCTTGAGAAACGTCGCATGGTTGCTGATGTAACTTTAGTGCATCAACTCTTAAACGCGAATGTTACTTGACAAATCTCTTTCCGTAATAGTAGGCACAATTTAAGAAAGTTACCACTCTTGCATGTTAACTCCTCACGGTCTAACTTTAGGATGTACAAAACCATTAATCGAAGAAGATTTCTCGTCTAACGGACTGAAATTTATTGAAAATAATTTCAATAAATTTGCAAAATGCATTTAAGTGCAACAAAATTATTGAGCTTTTCGACCCAGCAATCAGAGAGGTCTCATCAGTATGGTATATATATATACATATATTTATTTATATGGTATAGAAGTTGATGGATGTCATAGCATTGGTGTTCCCTCCATTATTGAACTTTTATGGTAAGCGATCAAAAATAACCATACTGATGAGATCTCTCTAATTGCTGGGTCGAAAAGTTCAATCATTTTTTTAAATCATTTATCCCATGGACATTACTGTTAATAATATGGCTGAGCATTTTGTTGTGGACGTTTTTAAACATGTTTAAAAAAAAGCGTCAATATAATAATACTTTGTTTCCCGTTTCTATGTTTCATTGCATGTTATTACTAACACCGACTAAGTGTATATGGTTGACCGTTTATTTATTAAACGTGTCACTACAGCGAGCTTGTATTAAGCTGGTTCACAGACCCTATATTTCCGACGTTCCTGAAAATCCTACTTAAGACAGAGAATTCGACCATACATTTGCATATGTACTTAAGTCATAACTAAGTATCTGGCGTCAGACACATTTTAGCGCAGAAGAAATAAGTGTAAATAGGCCCACCTAGAAAAGAACAAGGAAATAGCTAAAAGTGGTCCAAGACCAACTCTTAGTTGAATATCGGTATATAATTTCGTATGGTCTGACGACCCCTCTGTGCAAAGTGGATTTTCTCATCCATTTCTGGAACGGTTCGTCGTACAGTAAAAATAATTAAAATAAATTTCAGATGACTTTTTAGTACAATAAGAACGTCTGGGACTGATCGTTTTCACGGCATACGCAAAAAAACAAGTTTTTGTATGGCAACACTAAGAAGTGGTTGCCCGATTTAGCCCACTTTTTGAATTATATTTACTACTATCATAAAAACGCCATATAAGAAATTTTTGTTACGTGATCTGTCCTATTTTCGAACTTAAATCTTATTAGATAGAAAGGGGGGATTGAGATTTGCTCTGTCGAGAACCCATATAGAGTCTACAAGCAATTTTGCAACCTGCTGCATTAAGCAGAGGTACTGTCAGTTTGTTGGCTTAAAGCCGCAAATCAAAATTTCATGAAGAAATTCTGAGTACCTATACTGTGTGTTTCGATCAGCAGTACAGGGCGATCTCATCAGGACAGTAATGAAACCCTGAACTGCCTGTTATCTATACTACAGTGAACTCAAATCTAATTACTTTTTGAAAAGGCCGTCTGCAAATACTTAAGTTCTCTCTAAATAAATTCATTCTCGAGTTGTCCAGAGGACAGATACACGGACAGACAGTCATGTAAAAACCAAGATAACTCTCAATAATATGCGCGGGTAATTAATCCATTTTGCTCTACACTCTCTTTACACGCTCTCTGTGATCATTAAAAACACTTGTAACGTGATTGGACTGGGAGTGGGTCAGCTCTAGAATAAAATCAGGGTAAATATGGGTTGCCCAACGATGAATTTAAATTCTTTCACTTACACATACGAATAGTTGTTTATATAATACAATACAAGTCTCAGCCCAATGGGATGAAAAATCAGTGCTTCTGAAAGAAACACAATTTAAGAGCTTCCCTAGGCATCATTTGGAAGCTCTTTCGAAGAATATTCACTGATCTACCCAGAAAAATGAGCAAAAGCGTAAGTAACTCCAGAACCATTAGAGCCATTACATGAAAGCAAGCTCTATAGAAAATTATTTGATGAGTTCTAGTAGAAATGCAACAAGGGAGCTGATTTCATCTAATTTTCCACGAATCTAAACTGTGAATCTTTCCATTAATTGTGCGAACTAATGCATTTCTCACTTGTGAAGTTCAGAGTGATTAGAAGTGTAATCGGAAGTTTTGGTAATAATATCAGATTTTTTGGATACAATTTCTTCATTCTCTACTTATAAAACATATAAAAACTTCTTCGCGTTTACCTCTACGGACATGCCTATGTAAAAAAGCAATGAACTAGACTAGAAAATGGAAGCGATGCGAACTTCCAGGGAAGCACTTCGGGAATAGATGTGGATAAATACACGTCTCGGAAATCAGAAGGCAGATGGTCTCGTATTCCATAGAACAGTCTAATTAGGTGTATGGTCTCACTTTACTATCCTGGCGGATGAGTAGGAGGAGGATGTTCATTCTCAAAGAAAATTGATCTGGAAAGCTGTTGCACTGTGAGATTTGATTCGGTCGACCCGTGGAGATGAATTGATATTTCTACTCTACGACCTGCTGGCCCATCCTTTTATCATACTGCCTGCCCCGGCAGACGATGGAAACTAGTACAAAATTGGACTTCATTACACATTGCATAGTCTCCATCCTAATCTAAATAGAGTCTGTAATTGGTTTGTCCCTCTAGAAGATCTTAGATCCGTATAACAGTCTTGATTGTTCCGGTAAACGTGCTCATTAATAAAGAATCACTGCAGGTTATGAAAAGGAATATTATGTAAAGCAGGTCATGATAGGAAAGATAACTCTATAAAATTCCATAATTGAAAATTAGAAAGCGGTATTATCTCTTTGATAGAAGTCACGAGCTACATTAGCTGCCGTTGTAATGGTGAAAACTATTGAATAAAAACTGAAATGGTGGACATTCGAAGAGAGTACGCCAACTTAATGTAAGGCCTGTGGACATTTCAATCTTAACTACAATTAAGGAAATTTGAAAATAAGAATAGACGTCCGAAATACAGTTTTGGTACCACAGTATATCGCAAGTCATGCAGAACAGAGGTATGTAATAATAATAATAATAATATATTTATTTATGGTTATTGTACAAAAGAGTTCACATCTTTTCTTGTACGTTATATAAAGCGGTGCTAAAAAAGTAACTACTTAAAATAAGAATTAAAAATTTAAAGGAAGTTCAAGCAAATTCTTATTAATTAAAGACTAAGTTAAATTCAGTTAAAAAACAAAAATTGTACTACGAGACTACTAGAAATTAAAGTAAATAATAGTGTTAAATTATGTGTGTATCAATGCATCTCTTAAACGCGCCGACAATGCCAACACTCTGAATATTTAACGGAAGATTACTCCATAAAAGAGGTGCTTGAACAAAATCAGAACCTTCCATGTAGGACTTATGAAATCGTGGAATCAATATGTTCCTGTTACGCTGTGACGTTGTGAATTGAAATAATTCGCGTAAGTACCCTGGTTTGTTCGAGCTAAGAAGAGAATATAAGAAAACCAGCGCTCGCCTTTCCAAATACATGGCCAAGGAGCACCCGAGCAAACGCAAATTGAAAGGCGAAACGTGATCAAATCTTCGCATCCCAAAAACAAACCGAATACAGTGGTTGAATGCCACTGTGACTATCCTGGCACAGATGCTATTCAGCTTGGAAAACACATTTCTGCCATAGGTGAATTGGGGTAAGATTAAAGATTTAATTAATTGTAAGCGCATACCCGATGAAAACCATAGACATTTACAATAGGCAGCGAAACCTTTATTTAAAGTCACTGGCGGGATTTCAATTAAACCGTTATTGTAGAATTTAATACAATGAGACTTTGCAGGATTCAGTATCAAGCGATTACATTTGGCACAGGTGTTAATTCTTTCCAAATCACAATTTATACGTTCAATACAGTCTTCAAGAAGACCGATCGACCGGCTTAAGTAGAGTTGTACATCATCGACATATAAGTGAATCTGTGCATCTTGAACTACATCTGACAGATCATTGACAAATAAGCTGAATAACAAAGGTTGAGCCTTGAGGCACCCCACAAAGTAAAGGCAGTGCAGTAGATGAATTATTATCAATACACACTCGTTGGCTGCGGTCTGCCAAGAAATCCTTTACCAGAGCGATGTCACAACTACTAAAATTAAAAGAAGCATCAAGTTTCTGGAGAAGGATACGATGGTCTACACTGTCGAAGGCTTTCGAGAAGTACCAAAACACTAAACTTGTCCTAATCCAAAGACTTCCTCAAATCAGAGGTCACCTTCAGAACTGCAGTCTCACAGCTGTGCAAGCGTCGGAAACCCAATTGACAACCTGTAAGAAAATTATTGGCCTCGACAAATTCGACTAACTGCTTACGAGTATATAATAGCTTTTCTAAGACTTTGGATATGGAACACAATAAACTTATTGGGCGGAAGTCAACTGGTGTTTCAGGAGAAAAATTCTTTGCAACAGGAAGGACTGTTGTCGTCTTCCATGTACCTACTAAAATTTCATCCTTAGTCACCACACACTCAAAGCTAAAGGTAAGCTATGTGTCTTACTATCGATGCGTACATATATTGAACTAATTTTGATTTCATACCCTCATGAATAGAGTCAAAGTGGGCGAAGGCCCTAGAGATTGTGGACTTACGAAACTTTAAAATTTCTACAATATTTTGACATACAGTCTCTCCCCCTTCAACAAATTTCCTATACCTATAAAACCCTCTTCATATCTTGAATGATACTCTACAATTCTTCTATTTTTGAAAACATCTACAAACTTTAATCAAATTCTCATAGTCCAACTTTAAGTCAACGACGTATGCAACAATATAAATCTTTAAGCAAAACTAGAAGTCTGCAGCAATAGGTATATGCTGAATATTCAGATGAACATTTGACGGATTAAAAGGAGCTTATCTAACCTCAAAAGATTCCGTTTATTCCATAAAACTTCAATTAAAATTTCAATCGAAACTTCTGCTCGAAACGATGATTGCCTATACCTATTTCACCTACCTGCCAGAGTCACAAAATTCCAGATCCAGACCAGTGCCAAAATCTGGAGTTGACCATCCATTACCACAGCATCAAAGTCGATATAAATTAAAACCATAAAAAGTCTCCAATATATAACCAGCTCCGGCCACAAAAACCGACCTCCTCTAAATCAATTAACTGCCATAACTCTTCATTATTCAAATTTAATGCAATAATTCACACATGTGGCATTGTGCAAAGTTTCTAGGCACCACTTCCATAACTCGTACACAATACCAAGGATGCATTTTCCATGCATAATACCTCAGTTTCCCCCGCCTATACCTGTACCCACCATATATAACAGTCCTGGTGAGAATTCGAGTAGTAAAGGTCGAGAAAATATTGGGACTATAGGTAGGAGAGGGCGAAGCAAAACGACCAGGTGAAATTAAGATGTTAAGGGGGTCGGGGGTAATATGAATATATAGGCAAAGCGGATGGAGCTAAATTTCTAGAACAAAATGTGCGATGTTATGCGGTGGTTGGGAATTTTAAAACATTACCCTGGATATTTGAGCATCCCTTGATGACAACAGGAGAGGAAGAGAAGACGCGGGAAGAGGAAAATCTTAAATGTACCTCGACAAGTCAAGATTTTTTTTTTCTCTCTCCTCCTAAGTGTGTATTCTCTCTAGGTACCTCAAGTGCGTTGAGTGCTGAAATGGAATACTTTCAAAAATGCCAGTGCCATAAATTTCCATAAATCCCTTCTGGTGGTATTGTTGCGTGATGGCAACTTTCTTACTTATTGCTGGTGCCTGCACTTTGCGCTCTTTAAATGGAAATTAAGGCCAAGAAAGCTTGCTTTAGCGCAATCCACTATATACCTACCGCACCCCGCGCGCGCTGTCTCTATCTCACTCTCTACCATATTGAAACATAAATTTTTAATATTTTCCTTTCATCTGGAGCGACTTTAGTGGCCTCAGCACTTCGATGTACATATATATATATATATATGTACATAGGTAAACTCGATACACTTTGCCTCAATTCGGGCTTTTGAGTATAGTAGCCCTCCCTCCATAACAAAGCCTTTAAGATGTCCCATGAGGCTAGTTTCGAAGCTGTTAATGGTCGCTTCTGGTTGTACTTTAAGTTCCCCCGTGTGCACGACGAATCACCTAAAAAAAATATATATAAAAGCTACAAAGAAAAGATTCCTTCTACAGTGCCGCCGGAGGATGAAAAGCTCGCACAACAGCAATAGCGAAATGATTCTCATCCTCCTCTGTTTGAGAAACGATTTATGTCGCCACTGCTTCACAAAACGTATAGAACAAAAGTTTGTTTGGCGGTTTTTAAGTACATATACGTATATACTAGCGGGATGATGCTTACCATGATATTATTTACCCCCCTTAACCCCCAGCTCCTAAAAGTTATTTAATGTCATCAACGATATCGTCATTGTCTTCGAGGATTCTTCACTTCTCTCATCATCCTCTCTCAAGTCTATGAGATAAAGATCCCGTTGAAGGAGGAAAGTATTTGCTGTTGTTTTTATCATATTCAGAAATTGTACAACGATACAGGGGTTCCAAATTGGGGATGCACAACCCATCAACATCATCGTCATCATCATCACCACCACAAGAAGCATCAGCAAAAGCAGTAGCAACAGCAGCAGTAAAACTGATGATGGGATTGGGCTAAAAATTTTACGTTCACGTTGTTCGTTTAATTGAAAATTAATCTTATTAACGTTTCGCATTGTTGACTGACTGGCGCTTATATAGCGGAGAAAGGATTTCCTAATTCTTATGCAAATTGAAATTTATCTCTTTGGGTAAAGGTATCGAAACAGAGCAAGAGAGAGAGAGAGAGGTACAAAGAGAGACTGATGCAACTCGATTACAAAAAATCGGTGCAATACTGATTGCATAGAAATACGTGGATTGGCTTTATTACTTGGAAGAAAGGTCGTCTTTACATCACAAGCCGAACTATAGTCAGTCCAGGATGTTGCGGTTTGACTTTGAGTTCCGCAGGCGCAAGTACGAACCACAACTGTGTAATTGATCTAAAACTAAGTTTACGAGTTCACAAATAAAATTATCACCAAATCATGCAACCCCCCAATATTCACCAACAATCACAGCTAAAAAATTAACAAGAAAAGGGTTGCCACATTTTTCGGGCATACGCGCCATGTTGCCATAATTTCACTAGAAGATCGTCGTACGGTCAATGCTGCATTTGTTTGCCAAATGTTTTTTCGAAAAGTAATTGAGAAACGAACAAGAAGACAAACTCTTCTCCATTCAAATGAGTCGCCTTAGGCCTGCCGCACATTGAATGCAACATAGCACAGCACAGCACAGCGTAGGGCAGGGCACCCAGCAGATGCAATATGCGGTCGGTCATTTACTTGTGTATATTACAAAACCCAACGCTACCCTGCCCTACGCTGGCTGTGATGTGCTGTGCTACGTTCAATGTGCGGCAGGCCTTACAATCAGCACTTGGCATCTTGTGACTTCTTTTTCATCCTTTTCATAAAGAATAAAATGTGAGTATAGGCGGCATTCATTTAACAGCTGTCAAGCGGCACGAAGCCTATGAAAATTTTGTTTCTCAGGTAAATACAGAAAGGTGGGCTCAATTCATTCAGGATTGTAGTTTAAACGTATGCAAAAGTGTGTAGAACATAAACATAAATTTAAAAAATTAATAATTCTGACGTTTTCACTTCAATTAAGTTGGGACCGCCATTTCATGGTAGAAAAGTTTTGAATACGTCAAACTTTAGGGCTCAATTAGGGCTAATTTAATGCCACTTCCTCGACGTAGAAGCTTTAGTATGTACTTAAAAAAATTCCATGGATAATCCAACTTTATTAAAAGTTAGGACCACCATTATTGAGAATAGGTTATATAGTATTGTCACAATAGTGTGCATTGCATAATATTTTAGGGCTCAATGTGGGCTAATTTAATGCCACTTCCCCTAATTTAATGCTCTAGTACTTTTTAAAAAAAAATCCATTGATAATCCAACTTTATTAAAACTTAGGACCACCAACTTTAAAATGGAAAACGTTTTTTAAGACCCCAAAAATCGTAGGTTTTCATGGGTATCTGCAACAAATCAACGGCCAGCCATGGTTAGAATTTTAAACTCTTATGATACACGGTAATTTAGAACAAACAAATTTAGTTTGCACTGGCCACTGTGTAAAGCTACAAAAACTTAATAAATTGCAGAGAATAAATGTAATTAGTCTCTCCACATAAATTTAACGTAAATTTTTTCGTAATTTGACAAATAGCGAAAAGCGTTAATGGGTTCAAAAACTAATCTTCCTCATGTTTTTCATTATGAAACTCAGCAGCACAATGGAGTATACTCGTAGAGAAAAAAGGAAGTGTGGTAACCCAAATTTACCGTAGTGAAATCCTATTTGTGTTCAAGGCATTGAATGTCAATTTCTAAGCTGGGCACCAATTTAGCATCTACATTTCGCTGTTGCAGTCAGCAATAGTTAACCGCTGATTCATGGTTTCTTAGTTGATTTGTTGGAGATTAGGCATAATAAATACTACAGAAAAGCAGTCAAATAAATTATATTTTTTCTCTACATTTCTGTGGATAACGCCTTACTAACCTTTATCAGTTCGGAAAATATTAGAGTATTCAACTCCTTTCCAGTATTATTTGTTGATCAAAGATTTAATCCGACTGAAAAACACAGTATTATTAAAATGTTGGTAGCATGTAAATTAACATCGATGGAACATTTTGTTTTTTAAACTTTTACTTTTATGGTTTCTAATTAAGCCCTAAAATATTATGAAGTGCACACTATTGTAACAATACTATTTGACCTATTCTCAGTAGTGGTGGTCCTAACTTTTAATAAAGTTGGATTATCCATGGATTTTTTTTAAAAAGTACTAGAGCATTAAATTCGGGGAAGTGGCATTAAATTAGCCCTAATTGAGCCCTAAATTTTGACTTATTCAAAACTTTTCTACCATGAAATGACGGTTCCAACTTAATTGACGTCGTTTTCTCTGTCATCCCCACAAAATTTGAGGGTAATATGTTGAAGGTTATTTTATCAGTCAGCGACTTTGATAATAGATGGCACTCAAATCGCAAGACTACTTTTTATTTTAGACATTTGACATCTTATTTTGGTATACAACCAGCTTCGGCAATTGTAGTGTCTAAAAAATTCAAATCGCTGTCAAATATAAACCGATCATCTGGCATTATCCTATGGTACCCTAAATGAGTGCCCGTGTGTAGTTTCGTGTGTAAGTTTGATTTTCGAAGTGGTTTTTTGCTTATAATTCTAGAACGGTTCGTCCGACAGAAAAATTGATATTATAACAAAAATCATAGGACTTAATATTCTGAAGAACTTTTCAGTACAATAAAAACGTTCAGAACTAATGTTTTCACAGGATATGTAAAAAATCTAAATTTTTATATGGCAGCACCAAGAAGAAGTTGCCCGATTTAGTCGATTTTTTAAATTTTATTTACTATTGCTATAAAAACACCATGTACCAAAATTTTTGCTCTCTACGTCGACGTGCTCTCAGGCTATTAATATTACTTTATTTTACGTGTTGTTTTTACAATTCCTTCCGAGCAGCTGACGCATAGTCCCCCCCCCCCCCCCCCTCCATGATGCACCTGACGATGCCTTTTCAACTCGCTATGATATCAACTGTTTATAAAAATAAGTTTTACACCCACAACCACCGCGGGTACGTCAGCTGACGTTTGATTCACTGATTAGACGTACGTAAAGCTAGCACCGCAACTTCGCCTGATAAAATTCGGAACTATCTCAAAATTTGTCGTTAATTTATCGTTAATTTGTCGCGAAAACCATAAATTTGTCGTGTCCTTTTTTTTCTAAAGGAAACTGGAAGTGGTACTAAGTTGACGTCAACTTGGCACCACTTCCAGTTTTCTTTAGAAAAAGGACACGACAAATTTATGGATTTCATGACAAATTAACGACAAATTAACGATAAATTCCGAGATGTATAATTTTCCAATCCAATAATGTTTGGCCGAGTTCCAGTGAGTTGCGTTGCTAGCTTGACGTCAACTTAGCACCACATCCAGTTTCCTTTAGATAAAAGGACACGACAAATTTATGGTTTTCACGACAAATTCCAAAATGTATAATTTTCCAATCCGATAAGTTTCGGCCGAGTTCCAGTGAGTTGCGGTGCTAACTTGATGTCAACTTGGCACCACATCCAGTTTCCTTTAGATAAAAGGACACGACAAATTTATGGATTTCATGACAAATTAACGACAAATTAACGACAAATTATGAAATAGCTCCGAACTATATCAGGCGAAGTTGCGGTGCTAGCTTTACGTACGTACTGATTAGTCGAAAAGATAACAATCGATCGGCGTAAGAACACTACCTAAAATGCAACGCTACCGATCAATCAATTTCTCTGAGGTACTGATTGAGGCCCAGTCGACATTTTTATAGTATCAGATAAGCCTACATGTATGTCGAGAAGTAGGGCGGCACATGTTTGGGGTGGTAAATTGAGCCGTGAATAAACAATGGTCTGAATTACTGAAAAGGGAACAGACTGAGATGGAATATTTATCGGGATGAGATACTAGAAATAGATACAGTAAATTAGCTCTGTCTACAGCTGCATCGAGAATTCGGGTTGGTGCATCCACTAGCTGTTGCAAATTAAAAGATTCACAGAAGAGTTCAACGAATCGGCCCACAGGGCTTGTGGTAAAAGAATGACTGAGCCACGGTATTTTATGGTAATTAAGATCGCCTGCCAGGACGATTTCGGAAGAGCGGGAGTCAGAAAGCAAATGATCAATATTGTCAAATACGGATACCGTGTCGTCGTCAGATATATTTGGCGATAAAGGAAATAAAAGTATATGATGTGCCTGTGAAGTTTGAACCTTAATTGATTGATTGATTGAAAACGAGGTATTGGATCCCGATGGATCCCTCGAACGGGACGCTCCTTGTCGGCATCGTGCAACTCGTCCAGGAGTGTGTATCGTATTCCTGAGAATGCCGGGCAGTGGCAAAGGAAGTGAGTCACCGTATCGGATTCCTATCCGCAATGCCTGCATGTCGGATCGTCAACAGATCTCATCCTGTGAGAGTGACCCCTCACAGTAGAGTGCCCAGTGAGAATAGACACTATAAAGCTCTCAGGGTTGGCTTGTTAAGTCCTAGGAGCTTATTAATTTGGTTTGGGTTGGGTTTACCCAACAGCTCCTTTGTTGTTCTACCCCAGGGGTCCTCTAACCAAAGGCAACTGTGTTGGCGGTCAGCCCATCTTTAAATCATTGAGGCAAGGTATTTTGGTGCAATCTCGACTATGGAGCTAGGTTTCTCCCAGGCTGCACCAATGCAAGCAAGCTCGTTCGCCCTTTCATTGCCGCTAATGAAGTTTGAACCTGATCCAGATGTAATTAAACTCTGGATTGGTAGAAGGAAAGTTATGTATGTCTCGAAGAGGATGCAACATCGGAACAAGTCTTATCGGAATGCATGGCTATTTAACAACGTAGATTACAAGCTTTTTGCTCATATTTTCTAAAACCCGACGACTTCGAGGAAATTTCATCCAAAAAATACTCCTATTTCTAGGAAGTCTATTTGTTGGATGAACTGCAAACGAAAACGATGCACAATAAACCAATGAATGGCTGCAGTAGGAAGGTCATTTGCTCCGCTAAAACTCAATCCGATCAACTCAATCTTAGCTTAATCTCAAAGTATCAAAAAATTCATCAACTATGGTCACCACATTGTTTTCATTCAAGAGCATGTTAACACAAAAACAAAAAACCTTCAACATTTTCAGTGAATGCGCAGGATTTAATGATCAAAAACTGACAATAATCTAGGTAAAGGTTTTGCGGTCCCATTAAACATCCGAAAAACCTCATATCAAGAGATCTTCCTTGGAGGGTCAATATAAATTGCTTTTAATAAATCATATATTCCCGGGTAAAGAACAGAATTATATTTGCTGATGCATTGGAACAGCTTTTTGCTCCAATTTCATGTAACTCACTACCAGAAGCAAAATTTTTCGAAATTCTAAAGGACAAATCATCTATTCAGGAATTTTAAGGATTAAATTCAATTAAGGGCGAATTATGCAAAAAACAAAAAAAAACAAAAAATCCAAACTTATAAACCCATTGCTGGATATCGTAGAGCTTTTCATAGTTATTTAAAAGTCCTCCAGTAGTGCATTGATGCTAATACATATCTAGATATCTACTTCACTTAAATGTAATGCCCATCAACAGAACATGTTCAGGCTCAGCTAGAAATCATCTGAGAGCACCATTCCAGGGTAACATGAATATATATTTCTACAGCGGAAATGATAGATACTCCTCCACATACATAGAAGTGACCCATTTTATGCCATTTAAGCCAAGAGCTGTAGAACATCATCTAAAAAATAAAACGAACACACTCAAGACGACTCTACCAGTTGACTGCACTTAATTATTCCACAAAACGTAAAATCCCTGAGAGAGCTGTTCTTTTTTACTTTTGTAAGTATTTTTGTTGTGCCCAAGCTCTAGTCATCCCTTATCCTTCCATCATCATATTGCCTTAAACTTGTCTCTCGCTGTTATCCTGCTCATTATACTCAGTTCCCCATTAAAAAATTAAAGTCAAACTATAAGTAGCCCCCGCACAGATAGGCTAATTCCCTGAAGTGATTAAGTGACTAAGTAAAGCGACATAATATCTATGTAGATATACCTAGCCGAGCCAAGCCAAGAGTCCACGAAAAAGCTAGGAACGTTCGCATCTGAATGTAACACCTCTCCTCCAGTGACCATAGTTATACCTCCCATCTGGGTCGTTCAACATATGTATGTAGTTAGCGGTATCACTGATGTTGGAGTTGGAAAAAAGCAAACAAAACCGCACAATCTTTTTTCTTTTTTTCTTTTTTCTATATAGAATGAATGCACATAGGTTGAAATTGTGCAAGGAAAACTGGAGTATCAGCCAGAAGCATCAGAAATCCTAGAAATCCCAAAAACCCCAAATAGTCCACAATATAGGATGTTCAGTAGGTATGCTACCGCAGGGAGTCAAAGATTTCTGGGTGCAGAGGGAAAAAAAAAGGAAAAAAAAAAAGATATCCCGAGACCTGGGAATACCTCGGTATATTTAGCCGCTTATACGACGACGATCTCTTGCGTCCATCTCTGGAGCATTTAAATGACCATAAAAGATTTATTTCGAGCGGTTCATAACATTTTGTTGTTGTTGTTGTTTTCTTGTCCTGCTAGTGTTATTTATAATTTTACTCCTGCCAAGTAAGAGCTTTCAAATAGTTGCCGGATATGTCCCATACCGGGTCGGGTCTCGGGTGCAGTAGTGGTTGGCTCTTTTGCCAGAATTTGTTGTAGATTTTTACCCTTCTTCTTCAGGGTGAAATATTTGTTGGGCTGCATCATGTCATGCAAACCTTTTGGGTAATGGAAATGTGCACCATAATTGGGTTAAATGAGGAAAAACTCTTCTCCCGGGAATGATGATGATGCTGATGCTGATTCTGTAACTCATGTTGCTGTTGGTTGTTCAGTACCTCCTATATATACATAATTCAGACTACACACACACACACACATATCTATGTTTAGATGGTTAGATATAGATATGCATAAAAACTTCAAAAGTACTCTATGCTTTCAACTACATACAAGTCTAGATGGACCTAAAAGCGCTATTAAAACACCTTTTCATATTGAAGCACGGTTACACCCTACACATACATACATACATACATACAATGTCAACAACACATCTCTTTGTGGTGACGTTTTTAGCATAGCGCATTTCCGGAACAACCCTGTGATTCAATTTCGTTGTGAATTCTACAAATTTTCATGTCCTTTTCATCCCACCGCTGCCACCACCACCATCATTCCGAAGAAAGAAAACAATTTTTTTTTCCCTATTTTCTTTCTCAGCTTTCTTTTACAAGCAGCCACAGTTCACATAGTGCAGGGCGAATGCATCAAGGAAGGCTCTAAAAAGTATTTTTAATTGTTGCAAATTTAATTAAATCCGAAGAGAGCCGGGGTGCTTGGGGTTAATTACCGAATTAAACCTTATTCAAGTACGTTCTGAATGTACAGACACACACATACACACACACACACACATATATATAAGTTCATCTCAGAATGGAGACCTTGCAGGACTCTCAGAGAACTAAATTCATTTCAAAGAATTACAAATGAACTTAAATGCGTTTAGCAAAGAAGAAGAGGATTTAAGAGTTTTATGGAGATCTTCTTTCTTTCTTGGGGCAGAAAGGGCGGGCAATTATTGCCACTGGAGAGTGAAACGTAGGAATATTAATTACTTTGCTCCACTGTTAATATTATGTGCATTGCATTTATATATCTACATTCATACATAATTGAAAGAGTCCTTTATACCGATGCAGAAATTCTTTAATTTTTTCTTCTCATTTTTGATTCATCAGGATTAATGCACGGTGGAGGGGAAGAAAAGAAAATTTTCTTTTTGCATCACCTTATGCTTATGAAAATCGTTGAAAAATATTAGTTTTGTCATATTTGAATTATAGTTATACAGAAATTTTCCGTTTTTTTTTTCTACTTTGCGACAAAGTCAAAGGACAAATTATTAAAGATGAAAAAAGTTTTTATCAATCGAGACGGTTGTAAGAAAATCATTTCACAACAAGAGAGAAATCTGATAAAAACTTCGAAATCCGGAAGCCTTTTTTTTATTTTGCGCAGAATCTTTGTAGTAATGAAACGAATTTTTTTTACATCGAAGGTAGACGATACTTTTTTTTTTCCAAATACCAACATTCATTGAAAATTCATCCGAATCGGAGAAAATTTGTAGCAATTTTCACGTTGGATATCCCACCCTGTGTTGAACTTTCCAATGCGATTCTTGTTGTTATTTATTTTCACATTAAAGAAAGTATTTCCTTCATGCAACACCGGTTTGGTACATAAGTGTAGTTCCACTAATTTAATTCTTTTCAAATGCTATGTGTCTGCTGCTATTGAGGATGGGTTTCAGGTGGATGTTATATACACAGAAACTTGTAAAAGCCGTTAATTTAGCACTTCTTATTAAACAACTTGAAGCTTGTTTGGTTTTAATCTTCTCTGCTTAATTGGTTGACCATCATAAGAGGTGTGATAAAAAAATACGTGAATAAATTTTTATAGCAGCAACTGTTGATGCTAAATCCATTTGAAGTAGTCCGTTTTATAGCCTTTTATTCTTTGAGGAAGTCAGTATTAAGTTTGAACAAGTTGTGCTTGTGATTTGTCAGTCGGCTTCGAGAGTAGGAAGAGTAAAGTCATGTTTACCGTGTTTGTCATATCATGGATTTTGAATATTAAGTTTTGTGTTTTAAGTCGAAAAAAAATTGCCAAAGAAGCTCATAAATTGTTAGAATCAGTGTATGGTGATAATCTGGTCCCCTGAAGACTGTCTACAAGTGGTATGAGTGATTTAAAAGCGACAAAAAAAACATAAGAAAATGTGCGAAATGTGGCCAGAGGGATTCATTCAAACAGGCGATTGACTGACTTTTCGAGAACTTATTGAAGAACTAAACAACTCGCATGGATCCGTACAAAGCCAGAAAAATAGTTCAATGGCTTGCTTTTTCATCACGGTAATGCCCCGTGCCACACTACACTAATACGCCGAAAAAAAAATTCCGATTTGTCCACATCCACCATACTCTCCGGATTTAATACCATGCGACTTCTGGCTCTCCCTAAAAATAAAAACTGCACTAAAAGGAAAACGTTTTGATACCTTTTTAGACATTTAGAGAGCCTCGACAGAGCAGCAGAAGGCCGTTCCCAAAAGAAGCCTTTCAGGAATAAATGCATCTCTAGCTAAGGAAAGTACATTGAAAGAGACTAATTCAAATTTGATGTAAACTTATTACTTTGTTTGTAATAAAACCTTTCACCGTATTTTTTTATCACACCTCGTATATCTTAGTAATCGTACTCAATGATTGCTTTCAGTCTCGAATCTTTCAAGCTTTGTCTGGTGTTCCACAAGGAAGACACTTAGGTCCTTTGTTGTTTATTATTTTTATTAATTGTAACGTATTAAAGCAAATTCAGCCTACTGCACTTTTAACTCAAACTAAACACAATGTAGGTCTTGATAAGGTCTTTGCAACGTATTTAAAAGTTTTGCCTCAGACCTTGCTCAGTTCCGTACAAAGGTGTACTGAAATCTACTACTAATTGCACAATCCACTTATTCCATATGGGTTTTTATCGAATGCGAAGCCTTTTCCACACTAAATGAAATGTGTTGCAAATTAAGCCTTCTCCAGTACAATATAAACTGGAAAACTTTCCTTTATACTGCAAAAGCTGTCTTTTCCATGTTTAAAGAAGTTATATTTCTGTTTTTGCTTTTGTTTTATATGAAAATGCCATTATAACTGTAAAATTTAGAGCAGTTTCGCCCACAAAATATTTCGGTTGGAGTTCGAATTAAGCAAGAATAGCTGAAAGATGTTGAGTGTCTTTTAATTAAACATTACGGACAAATTTGAGAGATTTTCAAGAACTTAAATTCTACGCACCAATCACAATGAAAAGTCTCTCCCGGAGCCTGTACAGGAATCGATTTTAGAAGCCCAGGAGCCCTATCATAATATTTTGCAAATTTAAAATACTTTTATTTTTTAAAGTCAGTGTGTGACTAAAGTTTTACATGTATAAAATAATATTTTTTTTTTTAAATCTGATCTATTTTTCACTCTACCGGTCTCTGTCCCTCTTTTGTGCTCTTTCTATCACACTTTCAATACTCGATACAATTCAGAATTTCTTCAATCTGACTTGAAGAAATCTCCGCCAAAATTATCCATCCTTCATGTCAGCGACAAGGAATTTATTCTGAATAGCATTGAGTTTTCTGAAACTTTGTTTTATAGAACTTCAATGATACTTCTTCACGGCGACCTTTTGCTGGTAACTGCTTTCAGACGACAATAATTAAGCTTTGTCATTATAAACAAAATTTCTTTTCAAGGATAATTTAGGTGAAGAGTAAAATCGACAGCACTTCCCTCATCAGCTCTATTCCGTCAGAGTAATTACCGCCGACATTGGTGTAAAACGGAATCATCTGGAGCTAATTGAGCGGCTAAAGGCCTTCCGAAAGAAGCATCCCGTCACGGAATCAACGTTGGAATAAGTGTATCTCTAGCTAAGGAGAATACATTGAAAGAGATTAATTCAAATTTGATGTAAACTTATTACTTTGTTTGTAATAAAACCTTTCACCGTATTTTTTTTATCACACCTCGTATATCTTAGTAATCATATTCAATGTGTTAAAATTAATTGCTTTCAGTCTCGAATCTTTCAAGTTTCGTCTGGTGTTCCACAAGGAAATCACTTAGGTCCTTTGTTGTTTATTATTTTTATTAATGCTATGATAAATATTTTTCGCTCCACACAACCGTTACTATATGTCGTCGACTTTAAGATTTTATTTGCCTTTAAACGCTCATCTGACATTTGCCCCTTCTTCAGTCGATTCTTGATCGTTTACAACAATGATGTTTTTCATATGGACTGACTCTAATAAATCCAAGCAAGTGGAAGGTGTTATACTTTTTCCCATATCCTGAATCACCTTCACATTGAATACTTTATTAGTAATGTCTCCATTAAACGGCATAATGATAGACTTGGACATTGGTGCTGTTTTTGACGCTAAACTGAGGAAGTGATTTGCACACTGATTATATTTGCTGTAGGACTTTTAAGACGCTTGATTGATTTGGGAAAGCGAAAATCAAAAATATATCCATCAACGGATATTGCCATCCCCTTCGATGTACGATTTGATGTGATTTAATATTAGCTAGGATCATGGGATCCTATATCATAAATGAAGAACTTAATGCACTAACGATCATTGGCGAGCGGTATCGTGCAATTCTCCAAAATTTTCTTCTTTAAATGAAATAGGATCGACTTCAGACATGGTTTAATGTTAATCTCTTTGAAGATATCCCACTTGAAATTGATCTCATAATCACCAATTGATTGAGCTGGCTTCAAAAGCAAATTCAAGTTTCAAGGTAACGTATACATACCTAGGTAAATAAAGAAGGAGAAAAATTCAATGCCCAACCTAAATCAAATCAAGCCAATAGCTTCCTTTATTCTGATAACAACGACCAAGGACGAAGTGGCTAAAAAGTATATATACTGAATTCTCAGTTCAAATCTACCTGGCTTCACTAAAAAAAGGAGTAAAAAAAGCAAATGATAGTAATTGGCAAAAAACGGTGTGAACTCACGTTAGCTTAGAGGGGCGGCTATCCAAATACCAACGATCAGCCAAACTTAGACCATCAATGGTCCATTATAATGACGACTTATCGGAGCCCTCCCTACCTGGAAATGATTGTTTTATTTTGTTTAATTTAGGGGATGCGTTAAAACCAGCCAAGAGAGTTAATGAACTTCAAGTGGTAGCCAACTTCTCGTTTGCGAAGAAACTAGATACCAAGCGTATTCCTTTTATTGTGGCATTCCCAAAACAAGTTTTGAATGCTTTCAACTTCTTCCTCGCCCATATAACCTCTGCAGAAGTCATTATATAGAGCTTGCATGCGTTCTGCATGTTTTCCAAAAAGGTAATGTCCCCTAATAACTGCAGTAAAATTCCGCACGTCATTACGAATCCTCTTTACCAGAGTATCTGTCCTTCAAGGCAATATCTTGGACTATAGCTGTCTTGAAATCGCTCATGTGGTCAGTTCTCCCAACCTGCGATCAGCCAGCTTTCAGGTCTAAAAATCTAGAATCCTTTCAGCCAATTTTAGGGGCGCATCTATGGATTCCACCGGTGAGCATATATTCATAGTTGAATCAGCTGCCTTATATCCTAGATTATCACTGTGGCCACGCATCCAGCAGATAATAACTCTGTGGTTAGTACCAAGTTTCCCCAGCTAACTACGACATCGTTTGACTAGACGCGATGTAATAGTGTTCGAATGCAGAGCTTTGATTGCAACTTGGCTGTCAATACATATCCTAAATCAAGCACTAGGCACGTTATACTTATATATAGCCACTTGGAAAAGATTACAGTAGTCCGACAGACGATACGATCCATTTCCGAACCATATGTGAAAATATGTATAGGACGTGTCCTCCATGGTGGTCAGTAGAGCAGGAGGTGGTAGTATTCGCTTAGGCAAACCATACCAACCGTTTTGGAGTTACAGGGTGTTTAAGAAAAAAACTAGTTTTTCGCAAAACACTCTGTGTCTGAAAAAGTACAGGACGTACGGTCACAGTTAAGAGCTCATTGTATGCAGAACTTCATGGCCTTCCCAATGACTTCTCAACCAGCCCCATACCCTCTCCTCTCAGGAGTTTTGGGATTTTCTTATCACATTTTTTTTCTTTGTCTTACAAAAAGGTGGTTAACATAACTTTGTTTTTTATGAAAATTGTAAACTGTGGGCTCTCTTTATTTTGGCCTATTACACCCTATGTGCTATCTGTAGTCGTTAACGAGTTATTTGCTCTTAATAAGCTCTTTGTAAAAAACTAGCTTTTTTGTCCTAATCACTCTGTAACTCCGAAACGTCAGTTATGTCCCCCACCCTGCCGTACAATTTATTGTTTGTTTAGGTATGTACTATCACCATGGAGGAAACACCCTGTATATCAGAGTCATTTGCCACGCGATTATTCTCTCACCCACCCCTCCCTGATGGGCTCAACCTCTTTGTCCACGAGATGACAATCGAATGTGTCCAGATCAACTAATCTACGAATTCACTAAAAACTCAGTTGAAACAACAAATTACTTACAAAATCTACTTAATTCTATAGGAAAAAATTTAAGATCCTTTAATAAACTACAAAATAAAATTGCGTGTGGACATCATGCTTGGCAATATGAGCACCAAGCTACTGCAGCTGCTACTATCCTGACTACAAAAAAATAACGAAATTCTTGCACTTAAATTTCCTCCTACACATTTAACAGAGAGGGCATACCAAGATTTAATGGCAGGAGTAAAGCATTCTCCTTATATTACCACCTTAAAAGTGGTACAAAACAAAAAACAACACATTTCGCGCTATTATCCACTAAACGCCCCCACATCTCCCACACTTCTTAAGGACCACCTATACACCTACTACATATAAGGAAACAATTTTCATCTTTTCTTTCTCTGTAAATTATACCTTGATGTGCTCCTTCATTTTAACTGTAATTTTTCTCTCGCTGTTTTTTCCTCCCCTATATTTCTCTCACAAAGAACCCGAAGGTGTTAATGAAAGGGTTTTCTTCAAGTTCACCAGCAACTTGGTTAAAAGTTGTGGATACACACGAAGGATTAAAAGGTTGCAAAACAAAAAAAAAAAAAAAAAGTAAAAAATAAAAATAGAAAAAAAAACAAAAAAAAACATAAAACACGGGGAAAAAAATTGCGGCATAAAACCTTTGAAGTTTGGTAAAACTTTAAACCTCGTCTAACTCGTTGAAAATACCAGCAAGGATGCGAGGAGGAAAGGATGTGCAGGTGAAAAACATCTGAAAAACATATTTAACCGTTAAAAGTACTTTTGTGTATAGAACAAAAGCCGGAAAAGTGAAATTTTCTTTCAAAAGCTCCCACAAAGGCCTTTTAAAAGGGCAAAAAGGAGCAGTTTGAAAAATTCAGCAGTTTAGAGTGTGGCGGCTCTTAAACGAAATTAAAACAAAAAAAAACACACAAAAACTCTCGTGCAATGCCACCACCACTTTTCTATAATTTCCCACCTATACAAGTTTCACATTGTTCAGAAGAGAGAGGTTCACGAGTTCTTTTCCTTTTCCTCAAATAAAATTTTCAATGAAATTATGATATGAGTGCGGAAAAAAAAACCTATGCTCAGGAAAAAGGGAGCGCTACGCTACGAATGCAGTTTTTCACAGCACAAAACAATACTTTTCCTCGCTAATGATTCTTACAGAATTGCTCCTTTGCATCATCAAAAACGAAACAAAATAATAAAAATAAAAAAAAAACTTTTGTGTTCGTCAGCAAAATGAACGTACAGAAAAAGTCTCTATACAACAAACAATCAACAAGAGGTCACCACCTGAAGGCCAGAGCGGTCAGATCTGGAATTTGCTGCTGGTGTGACCTAAAAAAGTCACCAATGATTGACACCACAAAAGTTTCCCACTCCGAGAGGAGAAGCAGCAGCATCATCACATCAGGATCACACGTTTAATATATGGTTGAAAATTCGCAATTGCCACTCTCCAGTGCAATGCAGTCGGTTGATGTTGTTATCTTGCATAAAGCCACCGCTAATTAGCCCTTAAATCACATCAATTAGCGGCTGTAATTACACGGTACGGCCGGATAACTTTGACAGGTTTTGATATCTCTCCGCTTTCGCAATGTTGTTATCGCATGTTTATGAAACTGGCGAAAAGGTTTAATTTGACCTGACCTGGATACAGTGGCACGGGTGAAGGACTTTCAATAGTATTTTGACTACATATTGACGTTTTAGGATAATTTTCCGGGTCCATGATGCCACCCCCTGCGTTCCTAGACCAAAAATTCGTGGTGAAATTCAGTTTTTAGTGGGTATGTAAATAAAAGTGATATCAGTTATTATCACCCTGTACCAGGGGTTGATTACTCTTAGAAAGCGAATTTGAAAGTGGAAACTGGTGAGCAATGTAAGATGAATACGAATGTCCTGCTCTAAGGACCAAAAGAGGCGGACTATGTGGTAGCCACTTCTTCTAGGATCCGGGAGGGCTGCAAAGTACAGAACTTATACAGAGCTTAGATGTATCCTATTCCTTAGGGAAACATGGTGGCTCTATATAGGAGGAGTCTTTAGACGGATAAATTCCCATGAATCTATAGGGCACAATAGACCCGACATTGATTTCAGCGGCACCCCCAGCCAGAGCTTGCAGCAATTTAACAGACAGCACTATTGGAGTCTATGTGCAGAAAGTCCGCGTACATCACACCCGCATATACACTAACAGCCAGGCAGCCATTAAGGCGCTGATAAAATCGAGATTGGTGCAGTTATGCAAGACCAGCTTTTGAGGAGTTTACTACACGGCAGCACAAGGTGAGCCTATGTATGCTGGGTCCCTGGCCAGAGGGATATCAAAGGAACTTTCTTTATCACTGTCTGGATCTCTCAAGAACGCGTTCCAGATTCCTTGGCTCACACCTCCTGGACGAACTTCATAAAGGCGGCAGAGAGGGCTGGGGGCAGTGTTGGGCGTAATCTGATTGCAGTGTAATTTAATTAATAATTCCATTACAGTTTAGCCAAATTACAAAGTAATCTAATTAAATTGTATTCGATTATATATCAATCAGATTACTTATTAGAGAATATGTAATCTATCAAAAGTGTAATCTATTACAATATAATTAGATTATTTTGTAATCTAATTACATTGTAACAGATTACTTTGTAGATTACTTAAAAGTAATTAATAATATAATGAAATGAATTGGAAGAAAATAGTATTGTTCTCGTACGAAATTAGTTTTAGGGAGTTTTATGAAGAATTAGAATACAAATATCTTAAATATCTTAAATGTCTTAAATGTAATCACATTAATTAGATTAACATGTAGTGGGATTAACTTGTAATCGATTAATTTGTAATCAGATTAACTTGTAATCACATTATAGGTTAATCGATTACATTATGTAATTATGGAAATGGATTACATTAGTAATCTGTTACAAAGTAATATGTTTACAGATTACATGGTTAATTGTAATTGTTAATCATTAATCAGATTACATTTTGCCCAACACTGGCTGCGGGGCAATACTTAAATTCTCATAAGTCTGGAGGGTGAACAATAGGCCTTGCTATGACTTACGTCGTAGAGATCCCAGAACGGGCCTCAGCCCGGATTTTCAATCAATCAATCATCCAAGGCAGCTAGATGGCTGAAATGGATAGCTCCGTAGCAGTAGGTTATCTGAGGATCCCGATCGGAGCTTTAAAAGACGAGATTGTCAGGGGCGCTTATCAAAAGGCAAACAAAGTGAATCAACAGAGAAACCTGCTGTATTGTGTAAAGGACAAAAGAAATCCTTAATGAACTGATACCAGGAATCTAGTAGTGGCATTACGGAATATAACAGCAAATGATTTCTCCAAAAGCTGTAAGGATTCGGAGGAAATTGAATCCATCCAACACGTACTTTACGAGTGCTCCGCCCTGATAAATAAAAGAAGTAGGCTATTAGGTAGCTACCTCTTTTCAAATTTTGGGGAGTTCCAAATTAAAGAGCTCAGAAGCAGGAGAAATCTAATGCGGTTTTAAAATGGTGATCCCATGAGGTTCGGGGCACAATGGACCCACTGGAGGTTTAAGTGTACCAAGCTAGTTATCTCTAGCATTGCCCATCTTACCTAACCTAACCTAAAATATGATGCCCTGTTCGCTAATTTTAGTACAACAACAATTAATATTTCATTCAGCTGCCAAGTGAATTAAGAGAATTTATTATGAATTAGTATGAGGAAATAGGAACTGTATGAGCTGCCAAAAATATCCAGAGGGCGGATGTCTGGGTGTAAACACGCCCTCGGCTGCATTGCAAGTAATAGTCGATCTGCAGTCGATGAACCTCTACTGTTGTGTACATTCCAATATCCTTCTGCTGACAACAGACTGTTGATGGAACACTCCCATATTTCTGCACTTACTTTAAGTGGAGAATTGAATACATTGACATCCACTAGAAGCCACTGGGAAAGAAATGAAGAAATTGCAACATCTGACATAAATATTTTGACAGATAGATCTAAGACGAGTGCAGATACAGGACTGGGAGTAAAGTCCAGCAACTACCATTGGAACTAGTAGTGTTTTTCAAGCAGAATTGGTGGAGTTGCACCAAGCGATACTGCTTGTATCTATGTAAGTAGAGAGTCGGATTTAGACAAGACATCTCAGCCTATATACTGACAGCCGGAGGCCATTAAGGCGATTGACGATGTGGTAGTAAAATCCAAGCTGGTGCAGTTATGCAGACATCCTAGAAGAAATTTCTATACGGCACAAGGTGACCCTATCCGATGCAATATTATATATGAGAATCCCGATTGGAACACTAAAATGCGACACCACCAACGATCAATTACGGGTTAATCCGGTTAACTGTTATATGGCAAGGCCATTTAGATCTACAAAAGGAGGAGAACCGAGACCAGGAAATTAATAGAAACTGTAATAGATCATTGGGCCATAAGAAACCAAGCTAGAAGACTGGCTTTAGAGTCAAACGATTTGTGTCGAAGCTTCAAAGTACCAGAGAAAATCATATCAGTTTGGCTTGTGCTGCACGAGTGTGTCATAGTCGAACAATTAAAAAAGGCGGACTACTTGGTATAGCCACTTCTTCTTGAAGCTGGAAGAGATAAAAGGTATAAAGCGTAAGGGAAACAGAGAGCGCGATAGTCTACGTGAAGCCTGGGTAAGAATCATCGTATTGGAACTCCTAACCTATCCGAACCTAGATGGAGAATAGAAGAATTTTAAGAACTTTTATTTGTAACCATTCTAAATCAAATCATAAATACAAGAGAAAAAAAACAATCGTCTCGTCCGGGGTTTGAAGCCGAGATCTCATGTGTCTGTTAGCTCAGTGACAAGAGAAGTCGCCCAGAAAGCGTATTTATGATTTGATTTAGAATCGTTAAAAATAAAAGTTTTTAAAATTCTTCTATTCTCCATCTTTGACCGATTCTAACAAGTGTAGGTTCGATTCCGGTCCGGGAAAAATAAATAAAACTCTTAATGCTTGTTTTAGCTTAAAAAAAAAACAAAAACTATCGCCTAATCTAACCAAACTTATGTTTCAAAGTGTCTGTTGGATGGCTTGCAAACTATTTTCCGTAGGTTTGGGTATAAATAGAAAATAAATAAATAAATAAATTCATAGTAAATTTACTCAATATGAAATTGACCGAGTTTACTGCCAAATCTGCAGCTCAAGTATTGAGTGGAAAAAACTCTTTTACAATCGAAAAATCTTTCCACTCAATTCTCGAGCAGCAGATTTGGCAGCAAACACGGTCAACTTCATATTGACTAAATTCGCTAGGAATTTATTTCATAACACAAAACTCTCTATGAAATGCTAGTCCCGCATGAGGTCAGCTCGACTGTTCACTTTGACGTAAACGGCAGGCAGGAACCAAGCCATACTGATGAGTATATGGTTTCCACTGATAAGAAACGCCTACTTTTTTTTTTATAGATTTTTTCCACTCAATTTGTGTAAGTATCTACACATCTCGAAAGATTGATTTTAAAGACAACAGTTACACACAATCTTTCCTTTGGTACCTGCAGGTATGTAGAATTGAATAAAACGTAGTGTCTAAAAAAACATGTGTATCTCATTCAAATTAGGCTGATTAAAATTTTATTCGGGATTAAAAGTAGACAGGAGAAGAGACAGAAGATGTTTGATTGTGTTTTGTTTGCGCAATTATAGTTTTACGAATAGTTTATCTACAATTACTTTTCATTTGCATAACAGAATGTCCTTCAAAATAAGAAATATCAACTTTCTCCAAGACTGCAAGATTTCTTCAAAACGAGGCAGATCCCCTGCACAATTTTCGGCACACATAGATAAATAAGGCTTATAAATTGCTCGATTCTCGAAATATAATTTTTTAAAAATGACGTTTCATCGTAAAATCACGGAATTTTTGTAGGAGAAAATAAAAGAAATTGGGGAGGTGAGCTATTTTTGTATTCAATACAAATTCTGAAAGTTTCATCCAAATAGGAGATGGGCGAGTTCCAAGGTGCTTGGTTTATCAAAAATCTGCATAAATTTTCCATAATTCGATTTCATTTAATTTTTCCTCCGATTGCTTATACCTTCACCATCTTTTTTAGGGTTCCGTATACAGCAAAAGGAACAAATGGGAACCCGCATAAGATCGCTCGTGTGTCCGTCTGTCAGTCTATTAGAGACGTTTTTCTCGAAAATCACATGACCTAGGAATTTTAAATTTTGTCTTCTGCATGTGTGAACAAGTTCTTGCTTCTCACTCAGTTTTGTCTCAGTCGACACGTTACTGTTGAAGAAACGCGCCCATGCGTTGAAGCTCTGCTAATTTTATCGAGTTGGCTGAAAATTTTATGCTTGCTTTTGAATCAAAAAGTAAAAGTTTTTTTGAAATGGTTTTTTGCCAGAATTGAGTGAATAGAATTGTGCAATTCTTTTGCGCAAGCCGGTTTTCTTGACTGGCACTATAATATGTATATCTAAACATATCCTTTTTACTTTATTCTATCGCAACCTTTTTGTCCCTTTATTCAGAATTATTTCCTTTTGTACGGAAATCAGGCAAAAATATCCTATGAAAACAAAATTCGACATGTGAAACAGCAGTTGGAGGAATCTTCGTTAAAAGATGAGGATTTTTCACCTTCACAATCCACATATACCTATACCCAACGAAGATGACGGCTTTCCCCAATATAAATTGGAGGAAAGTAATGTAGAGCAGAAAGAACGCGTTAGGCTCGAGGAACTCTTAGAGGATAATTCATTGGACGTTCCCACAATACCTAGAGCAACGACTGAGCTTTCTAAGTAAGGAGTAAAGTGAACAGAAATTATCCTCCTCGTTTCGAAATTTCATCTTTTGAAAAACCTTAAACAAATATATAGAGACCATCCTCCCCATTAAAATGTCTCATGCTTTCCTGAAGGGAAATTAATTTCATTCCTGCACGTAATACTTGCACTGCAAGCCTCGCAAATCCATTTCACCCTTAAAAAAAAATTATTTTGGCTGCACAGTAATATTCCGAGATAGTTTTAAATGCCGAGTTGTGTGAATAGGGAACATTCTACTATCTTCTGTCTTTCCTCGGGCTTACAATCTGCGAAGGTTCAAGAATAACAAACATCAGCATCGCCAACACTCCTTATGTCCCCCAATCCTTTCGTTTCTTAATTGAAAAAAAAAAAAAAAAAAAAAAAGGAAGATAATCCCATTCTAGAAGTGTTCTACTCAAATGGTAGTTAGATTCCTACTATGGTCGCAAGTTGTAACAAAAATCTTTCTGGCACATAAAAAAATTAAGAGTCAACCTAGAAAAAGCGCACCCCGTCTTATGAGTGGTTTAATTAACATTTAAGTCACCAAAATTTTTTTGTATGGGAAGCACTTTCATCTAGTCCGTCACTACGCACTACCAACCATATAAGTCAGTGCCTCCAGTAAAGTTTGTTCACAATAAGTAAAAAATTACGGATAGATTTGAATGGACTTTGCAACTGGAAATATAATTTTCAAAATTCAATTTATAATTAATTTTAAGAAAAGAAGCGCGAAAACAAATTTAAAAAAAAAATTTTTTTTTTAATTGAGAGTACAAAAGGGGAAATGTTGCGTAAACATTTATTTCCCAATATAACAGTAAAAGGCAAAAGAAACTTTTATATAAATACATACTGAAAAACGAATTCCACACATTTAAGGGTAAGCTTTTATAAAATTCTCCAAACTATAAACTTGGCGCAAACAGGAGAAATTTCGATGATTTTGGTCGAAATAACGAAGAAACGTGAGCCAAGGTACTTCCAAATCCATGCACCCACGACACTCACTTCAATACTCTCCCGTAGACGTTGCTATGCTTTTTTTCGACACTAACGCCAGAGTTTCAATACTTTCCGTCATGAACTCCAGCTTGCGCCCTCCCAGGATTCCATCTAGAGCACATATTCTCGGTTTAAGCCCAAGCTATTTTCGGTAAGGTAAAATGACAGGATATTTTAGTCTTAAAAAATTATCAGGGAAAAATAAATTTCCCCTACCTTCTTAGTGTAGACTATTGCCATAATTTTAATTAATAACAATTGATTAAGATTGAAATCTTAACTTTCTGCAGAACTTCATTATTTTATTTTTACTTTCCAATGAATTAGCTTGGTTTACAACCTACCCATAGCTAATACATAACTAGTGTGCTAAATAGTGGGAAATTCCAATGGGGATAATTATCTGGTGCAAAAACCAGTGGTGAAACACGATTCGGATAACTCCAGTTGATGGCGAAATTTATATAACTATAAAACTTCAGGGAATTTATTTAAAAGCTTTTATGAGATTTTATGGGAGAATTTTTAGAATTTCTGGAAGTAAAGCTTTAAAGGGAAATTTTAGTTGAGACTCGGCACCACATAACATGGGCGGCACAATTCGAACGAATCCTTTTCTTTTTTTTTAAACCGATTTTAACAATTTTTTTCGAATTGCATTTTTATGAGAAAATTATTAAATTAGCACTGAGCCACCAAATTTGTCATTTTTGTGCTCTTTTCGTTTCCTACCAGTGCACAGTGGTTCATAGGAGCCAAAAAGTGAGCTTTATTGCTAATTTGTGAATTTTTTATATTTTATTATTTAGGTTTATGTTAGGTTAGAGTGGCGGCCATCGTAAAAGCGTGTACGAACAGCCCCACTTCAACTATTGATTGTTATGCCACTATATTGGAACCCCGACTGGAAAATATATTTAAGATCTAGGGGGTGCAATGAAAGCCATACAGCCGCAAAAGTTAATGAACCTTACCAGGTTCCTTATCTCTTTTTTCTGCTTATTCGCCCAGTTTACAGAAAGAGTAGCAATCAAACGTATTTCTCCTACGCCTAGCAAAGTTAGGGCATTCACACAGCCAGGTGCTGAATGCTCAACCTGTTTCTCGTCCATACAGCTTCTACAGAAATCATTATATGGAATTTGCATGCACCTTGCATGTTTGCCAAAGAGACAGTCTCCCATGATAACTGCAATAAAATTACACACATCATTCCAGTTCCTCCTCAGCAGAGATTCAGTCTTACAGAACAAATCTCCGGTCAAAGCTGTCTTGAAATCTCGCATGAAGTTATTTATCTCCAGCTGCTATTTGTCAACTTACAGGCCTGTAAATCTAGAATTCTCTTCACTGATTCTAGGGGTCAACCTATGGACTCCTTCGCTAGACATATATTCATAGCGGAACACCTTCCCAACCAGAGCATCAGTTGCCTCGATTTCAGGTATGTCACTATGACCAGGCACCCAGCAGAGAATAACTCTGTGATTAGTACCCAGTTTCACGAGCTCACAACAACACCGTTGCACTAGACGCGATCTAATGGTGCTTCAGTTCAAAACTTTGATTGCAGCTTAGCTCTAAATACAAATCCTGACTCGAACGCTAAGTACATCATACGCTTTATACGCAATAGCCTTGCTGCTTTGCAAATGGCCAGAATTTCCGCCTTGAGCACGCTGCAGTGATCCGGTAGGCGGTACGATTACTATATTTGAGGGATTGCTGAGTACACCTCGGCTTCCACTCCCAAAACCATTTTCGAACCATCAATAAAGACACATATATCAGAGGCAATTGTCACGCGATTACCATCTCAATCCTATCTGCTAGGAATGCTAGTTTAGAGAGCTTTCTCAAAGTCTAATCTTGGAACAATGTAATCCGTAGTTCCCCGTCTACAGTCTCCAGAACAGATAGGTCTTCAGTATTCTTCTGTGACCAAGGTCTGCTGTGCTCTAGCAGCCCGACTCTTTAGGTCATGTGCGTTGTTTTTTCAAGGACATCTATTTAAAAATGTGATATTTTTATAGTTTTTGAAGCCTTTTATGAGATTCAAAATTAGTCCTTCCGGATCCGTCCACGTTAAATATATTAAATTGTTCAAAGATCACCTCTCTTTCAGAAAACAGCAAAAGCTTTTTCACATGTCACCCCTTTTTCAGAAAAACCATGTTGATGTACCTCGAGTCAGGTTTTCAACGAATTAATGCAGAATAGAAGGTGATCAAGTAAAGGCGGAGTCTTTTTAGATAGAGAGAGTTACCCAGATTGCTACCTCTGTTATTATTATCCTTTATTATTCCACTACCAGACAACATTTCGATAATTTCATTAGTGTGAGACAAAGGGTTCCTTGTGCCAAAAATAAGCAAAAAAGAAGTGATAGGCTTATGCCAACGGGGAATTAAAAATCCATTCAACCAAATCCTCGGCTTGTCTCAACTCAATGGAAAATTGAAGCCAAGTTGACTGCATCTTCACCGACTTCAATAAGGCCATCGATAAAATATTCCACAAGCTTTTTCTTTTTAATCTTGGTGTCCTCGGTTTTCTTACTTTTTTTATATAAATGGCTAGAGTTATATTTATCAAATAGGATCCAGCAAGTTCTGTTTAGGTCGGCTGTCTCTTGTGGAATACCTGTACCTTCCGGTGTTCCTCAAGGCAGCCATCTTGGTCCGCTTCTTTTCATCTTAGCAAGCTAAGAAATCATTAAAAGACCATTTCGATGTTCAAACGATAGTCAAGACGTTAGGACTAGAGCTGAAAGTATCCGGATAATCCGAGATAATTATGATCCGATTCCTCAAATCAGGATATCCGGATAATCCGAATCCCAACTATCCGGATTCGGATCCAAACTATCCGGATTCGGATCCGAATTATCCGGATTCAGACTAAGCAAAAAAAGGTCAAAATTTCATCCAGATTGATTGTTGCAGTAGGAAAATATAAATTTCATGGCACATTTTCATTTTCTCAATGAAACAACACAATCTTGAAGCTTTTTTGCGTAGTCTCGATTCGGATAGTTCGGATCTGGATCCGAATAGTTCTGATCTGGATCCGGATAGTTCGGTTCTGGATCCGGATAGTTCGGATCTGGATCCGGATAGTTCGGGTCTGGATCCGGATAGTTCAGATCTGGATCCGGATAGTTCAGATCTGGATCCGGATAGTTCAGATCTGGATCCGGATAGTTCAGATCTGGATCCGGATAGTTCAGATCTGGATCCGGATAGTTCAGATCTGGATCCGGATAGTTCGGATCAGGATCCGGATAGTTCGGATCTGGATCCGGATAGTTCGGATCTGGATCCGGATGGTTCGGATCTGGATCCGGATAGTAAGGATCTGGATCCGGATAGTTCGGATCTGGATCCGGATAGTTCGGATCTGGATCCGGATAGTTCGGATCTGGATCCGGATAGTTCGGATCTGGATCCGGATAGTTCGGATCTGGATCCGGATATCCCGATATTCGCAAATCCGGATCCAACTTTCAGCTCTATTTAGGACAGCTTTGGTTTAATTATCAGTGACTTTACTTCCGTCTTGCTCACACATTAGGACCACGGTATACAACTTGTAGGATTACTTTGTGACTGTCCTGTATTAGGCAGAGAGAGAGCGTCTGCTTCATAGCTTCGATAATACAGTCCGCAACAACTGGATAGCACACCCCTTCAAAAACACGATTTAGAGTATTTTTGAATAGAAGGGCATACAAGTTTTTGCAGGTAGGCATTTTCTCCGTTGCTTAAAGGTAATTAGGAATTTTCTACCACTCCTAGCCCGCTCACATTCTGGGAAATCCCAATTACCTGAAATTAGAGTGCGACAAGTGGATAACACAAACTATAAAAACCCACAGTTTTATTCGATGTGGCATAATCCTAAGTTGCAGTTTGTATTTAAATCATTAGTGGAGTGCATTAAGAGACAATTTATTAAAACACAAAAGGAAAATTTTCGAAAATGGGACGCAGAAAACGTTTAAACATTACCGAAATTCAGTGCATTGGACGAATACGCGGTGAAGGGTGTTCCATAAACCAAATAGCGAAACACTTAGGCCAAAGCCTGAAAGTTTTTTTCAAAATTATTTGGCTGACCCCAAAAACTACAGCCGGAGGTACAAACCCTGCAAAAAATATGCCCTTTCTGTTAGAGATGAGAGGGCTTTGTTACGAAAAGTGTCGAATTCAGCATCAACAACAAGGGAAATTGCGACGACAGCTGGCACTACGGACGTGCAAAAGAAGCGAAGGAGTTGCCAACGCCGTTTAGCAGAAGCAGAACATCTTCAGATGAAAAGGCTGAAGAGAAAAGCTCGTCTTCAACAACGTCATCGTGAAGCTCGACTGGCCCTCGCAAAGAGCCATATCGGTTGTCAATGACCTAAGAAAAGACGAATTATTTTCAATACTGCGACAGCAAGGTGGAGATGGCGTTATGGTCGGGGAGGCATTGGGTATCGTCAAAGGATGAATATTCGTATCGTGAGTGGCCGTATGAACAGCGATGATTTCATCAAACTCATAGACGAAGAGATCATCCATTCCACAAACAACCGGTTTGCAAACGACTACATTTTTCAACAGGACACCGCTGAAATTCAGACGGCTTGAAAAATTAAAAACTAATTTGAGCGCAACTGAGTCCAGATCCTTGACTGGCCAGCCAGCGGTTTCCCCTGACCATAACTGAGAGCGCGTGGGGGCATCTTTCACGGATAGTGTACCAAGAAGGGCGCCAATATGCCAATGTTGTACAGCTCAAGGATGCCATAAAGGCTGCGTGGGGAAGGATGACAAAAAACTATGTTAAAATGCTATTCAAGTCATTAAGATCAAAAATGTTAGACATAATTGAAAAGAAGGGTGGCCATGCACATTATTAAAATAAAAGAAAGAAAATAAAGAATGTAAGCGGGGTAGGAGAGATAGAAAATTCCTAATTACCTTTAAGCAACGGAGGGAATGCCTACCTGCAAAAACTTGTATGACCTTCTATACAAAAATACCTCTAAACCGTGTTTTTGAATGGAGTTGTCGCGGAGTGTATATCTCCTGGGAGTTTTGATTCAGTCCATCTCAAAATAATAAAATATTGGCACTACTGAACTTGGAAGTGCACAGGGCGAAAGAGTTTGGTGCAAACCATCTGTCATTCTCCACTATAACTAATTTATTAGATACTCACTGGTCAAGGTTATTCAAGCAACATGGTATGGAACGTGTGAATCCACAGAAAATATAATTTTATTTGTTCCGAATTTCTAGTAAAAGTGGGATACGCAAATTTTTGGTTTACCTAAAGCTTGTGTTCGTAATGGCTTAGTGCAAGTATTAACAGAGAGAAACGAAAAATTTCCCCAATTTTAGTTGCTCTGAAAAATTGTAGTTTTCTTTCTTGCTCTATTTATTCTCGCCAAACAAATCTGGAAGCTCAGATTCTCTGCTCTCCGTGGGAACTTTAAAAGTGCGGGTCGTATCAGATCCTGTTTATATAACCTTTGACCAGAGGGCTCGGTCATTATTATCATGACATGAGCTCATTAACAATAACTGTGACATCTACGGAAAAGATCAAAGCTAATGATTATAACAGACAAACATGCTGACAACAGAACACCTTTACCATTAATTTCCTCGGCACCATGGAATAATGGGTAATAAGAAGTCGAACTCCAGTAAAAAATATATGATCAATGTTGTTGGGCCGGAGAGAATAGAGCGCAGAGCTGTAATTCGCATCATATAGCTTATTTGAATCTGCATAATGTCGATCTTCAAAGCTATTTCCTCGCTGTACAAGCTCAATTCCTCTTTTCTTATTCCTTCTATTTAAAAAACGGTTTACTCAGGGTTTAACTAGCAATCTGCCTGTCTAAGCGGATAACTGCTCCTGCCTTATTTTACTAAAAGAATCACCGACGGACATATCCACTTCTAAAATAGTATTAAACTTGAAAGATTGACATATATAATCTGAGGCGCACCTGAATATCAAAACAAGCGTCTTGCCCTAAAACGCCTTCCTGAATATTGTCTTCCTACTTGGAGTTGCTTAACTATACAAAAAGAAGGATACATCAATTTTGTTAACCCAAAGTAGGTATGGTTTCCATTTAGCCCCTCCTGATGTGATTGTCGTCTTCAAGTTGGTGATTAGGTTAGATTCAAAAGATGATCACTCTTCTTGTTTATATGTATGGAAAGTAAAAAAATTGTTCATTTGAAGCTTGGTACAGACACAGGGTAATTTTCAATTGGTGGACATAAATTGACCTTTTGGGTACTATGGGCGCATATATGTGGATAGAAAAATATGGTAATTCTGGCCTATATATGTTCTCAGAGATGCTGTTTCTGGAAATATCATATCCGTGCGGTTTCATTGGCCGCCAATAGGTGGCGTTAAATGAGAATGTAATTTTTTTTTTTACATTTTAATTTTTAAAAAAGCTCAACTTGGAAAATTGCAGTTTTTTTAGTGAAAAAATGAGTTTACTTAGATCTCAATTTTGCGAACAACCGTTACGTCTAGGAAATTTGCCACTTAACAAAAAACGTTCACAACTGACCACTAATGCGTACGAAAGAAAGAACGGGCACAATATATGCAAAATGAATGAAGGGGTGTATTTTGTGTATTTCAACTGTAAAAACGTCCGAATGAAGCTTACAGGATCAAAAATATACTCCCGCCACTCAATTATACTCTCCACCCCCTTTAATTTGAAACCCCTCACGCCCTATTTTGCGCAACCCCTATGAGAGGGTAACACTACCCCTCACCCTATTCACCCCCTCACAAATCAACCAAACTATTTTTTTTTCACCTATATTTTTCTCCTGAACATCATAAATACAAGTCTACTCCCCCTCCCCGGAAAGTTATGTACATAGAAACGCACGAAAAATTGGCCACCACAGAGACATGTTGCTTCTATAATTGTGCGATACGGTCATACAAAGTGTTTTTGCATTAAGCTATTCCGTACCGAAAGGGTTAAACAGGAGATAGATTGAAGTGTTAGAAAAAACAAAACGTTACGGGACGGGGGGGGGGGGGCGAATGCGCCCATTCGGAGTTAGGCGGGGTTGTGATTTTGGGCTCTTTTTGTCCCAACAAGCCGTAACTTCCTTGTTATACCATCTATGAAAGTGAACCGCTTAAGCTTCTTCACTAATGTCGAACCATCAACCCCCAATAATACGTCAAAAAGTTGAAGTGAAAAATCCTAATTTTCTTGACATTTTACAATTTTTCCGCCGAAATGCCTAATAACTGTTACATTTCTTGCAAGATTTGAAAACGACAGATTGTTACTTTTCATTTGATTTTACACGTATGTGGCGGGCCATCACGTCTGTGATGGGTCATAAATTTCCGAACTCTCAAACAACTATATGCTATAAACCTAGAATTTTTGAATTCGAAATTCTAGCATAGGAATACCTGCTGAACGCAAAAATGCTTTAGCTAGGTCTAACAATATTTTTCATTAGTATGTCAATGTCCCACCGAAAAACAATCTCGATACCAGAACGCGAGGGATGTGAATGTAAAGGAGCGGAATCTCCATTCACAGGACCTGAACCCTTACAAAAAAGCACCTAGTAAGAGAAATAATGTCCAAAATAGAAAAGGTTCACCAGATACAATGACAGAACCTTAACTAAGGCACGCAAAGAAGTTCATTAACTTGCTATAGAAAAACTTTAAAAACAGACTATTTACTGACATAATGACTGGCCATTGCTCACTTACGTACATTCTTAAAAAAATGTACAAGACTACAAATGTTAATGATGCAACGAGGAAATCGAATCTCCAGAGAGCACATACTCCGCAGATGCGTTGGACTTGCTCATTAAAGAATCTCGGTATAAGACGTCCGGAAAACTGACGGTAATGAAGCAATAACCTCCCTAAAAAGGGCGAACATGGACTAGGCCTAAGCCTAACATGGCAGGAGGATCTTGTAAGTCGTAGTACTTAGAGATCGGATCTCTGGCATCACATCCCACTTATTTACTTATTATAATCATAATACCGTCTCTACAGTTTTTTCTTGTGAGGTGATAGTTACATAGATATGAATCTCCTTAAGGTAGCACGTCTGATTTTCAATTACTAAATGCGACTTAGCTAAAAGGTAAGAAGACAGCTTAAGATGATCGATCCATCCATCAAATGACCAAATTTGATATATTGAAATTCGATATTAATAAATAGGCCCCCACTAATAACCTTTACTACAGACAGAACACCGGTTACAAACAGGAGTTTATTTTTATCATCCACAACCCCCTTCTGATGTATGTATGTAAATATTGCTGAAGAAAATATCAGTTATCCCTTTATTTATAGGAAAACAAATCGCCTAATTTTAAACCAAGAGTCTTCAAGGACTAAGCAATCAAAAAAAAAAACCAAAAACCACCTCACCACTCTGTCACACAAATTTATCATACTCCATTAGAAATGGGTCAACATTCCAAGTGAAGGTGAACAACAGGGAGTTGAACCTAATTGAGGCGAAAACACTGTGTTTACAGAGAGAGACTTGCGGGGCCAGATAAAAGGCAAAAAAAACGTAATTTGCAAAAAAAAAAAATTAAGAGGGAGTTGGCTGGCATGAGGTCCGTGTTCTTTGTGATAGTTCACCAGAGGATTTTTGTTTTTTTCGAGTACTTCAACGAATCTCATCGCTTGAATAGAATTAAAACAAAAACAAAAAACCGTATAACGGACCGACCGGACGGAGATAGGCGTTATTCAATTTGTTTACTTGTTTACGTATCCAATACACAAATGTTTACTGTTTTCGTGCGGATTCGCTTTATTGATTCCAAACGCTCATTACTACGACAACACTCACTACCTCAAACGTGTTTCCGTCAATTTTCGTAGATAACACCCCCCCCCCCCCCCCCCCTCCCTCTCAATCAACCCTAATACCACGATAAAGGGATGAGATTACGTAGGAGGGGAGCAGAAGCAAGTGAGTATCAAACACACACGTATCATAGGCGATATCCAGCATCACCGCATACACATGAATACTTAAAGGCACAAACAGGATATATGACATGAAAATGACAGTGCCATGTGGAATTATTAGACAAAGTTTTGAGTACTATGTTTCCACATCCAAACAGATATATGTTGTAGCACACAAATGGAATCAATTTACGGACTGAAGTAGAGGCAGGGAGGATTACTTTTCACCACCATCCCACCACAACCACTATACCACACTATACCTCAAACTTTGTTATAGATCCGAGAGAACCGTAGGGGGTCGGTCGAGGTTGCGGGTGGTTGCCGTGAACGCCAAATATATAATACGAGACCCAAACTTCTTGTTTCAATCAACCAATTACGATTTGGAGCATCGATCTGCTTCGGTTCTAGTTTTAGTACCCATTATGTAATAAAAAATTAATTCCCGGTAAATACTCGTCCTTGCTTGGAGTATAGATGTGGACCTCGTTACCATTGAATGACCGCCAACTTAAATTAATTAAGAATGTGGTCATGGAGAGGGGGCCAGGCAAAGAGATATATGTATAGGTAGGGAAAGTTTTGTGCTATGCGTGAAGTATGGTAAATTGGTTTTTGGAAGTTTTGTGTTGACGAAGGAACACCAGCAACAGCAGCAGTGACAGCTTATGAAGATTTGCAAAGAAAGTAATCATCATTTTCTCTCTCCTCTCTCTCTCTCTCTCTATCTCTGAAATATTCCGGTAATTGTTTTTCTTTTTTTGCAAATATGCCCGAAAAAAGTGTTAGGTATGCGTGCTTTTTTGTTTCCCACATATGTAGTCTGGATAGAATAAAGAATTTTTGGAATAGTTTCAAGACATCATGAGGAATGCGAAAGTCGGAAATATTTTCCAAGAGAGATTGTTACAATTTTATCTTAGCAGCTACCCATTGCACCTCTGAGCGATGGTAATGAACGGCAAAACACTTGGCCAAAATCCGCTCTGAAATGGATAACTCCGTAGCATTAGCTTATTGGAAAATCCCAATTGAAGCTTTGAAAGAGGACATTATCATGGGCACCTATCACAAAGCAAACCTCTGGTGGATCAACAGAGAAACGTTTCTTATTTCGAGTCAATTATGGCGTGCATATAACAGGAAGAGGACAAAAGAACTGCTTAATGGTAGTAGAACTAATACCAAGAATCTAGTAGGAGCAGGGGGAAAGAAATCGAATCTATTCAACAGTGATTGGGTCTATACATAAGTCCGTAACGAAAATCCGAGAGATGTCGCTCGTAGTTATTTGTTCCGCTCGCACATATGTCAAAAATGCGATGTTGTACATTAAGTGAGAGCTACAATTTGTGCTGACATTTTAAGAAAATATTCATCGCGATCACTGACGTATATGAAATTTAATTATTTTTTGAATCCTACTGATCTTGATCAAATCAAGGCTTTAATCGACTACTACGGAGATCGGAAATAACCTCATAAAATTTACGGAAGCTTAGGATGGTGAAAAAGCTTGATGTTTAGGTGCCGCACGAACTGAGTGAAAACGCTCAAACATTGTAAAAACGAACCATTGTTATAGTGAATGATCACTAGCGATGGAAAGTGGATTGTCTAAACAATGTCAGTCAAAAAATATCATGGTCGAGGCATAAGGAGGCTGTTCAGATGATCGCAAAGGCTGGATTACACTCAAAGAAGGTCATGCTCAGCATCTGGTGGGATTTGAAAGGAGTAGTGTATTATGAGCTGCTACCACTCAACCAAACAATTGATTCGACCGGGTACTGCTCATAACTGGTCAAATTAAAGTGTGCAATCGGACGGAAGCTGATCAAATTGGTGAACAGAAAGGGCGTTGTATTCCACTTAGGACTACGCGAGACCCCACGTTTCTTTGACGACCAACAAAATTTATTCCAGCTTGCGTGGGATGTATTGGTGCACCCACCATATAGTCCAAACCTTGCACCTTCAAACTATCACTTGTTCCGGGCGCTACAGAACAGTTTAAATAATAAATCCTTCAGCACCCTGGACGTTCGTAAGACTACTTTGCACAAAACTCTCAGGACTTCTACAAACGAGGGATAATGACGCTTGTGGATAGATGGCAGAAAGTCATTGAACAGAATCGAACATATATAATTGATTAAAATCGTTTTATTAGTTAAAAATTTTGCGTTTGAAATTTACTCGATTTTTGCTACGGACTTATGGATATACCCAATATTTTACGATCGCCCCACTCTGATGAACAAAAGAAGTGAGCTACTTGGTAGCTACCTACCTTCAATTCAATGAGCTGCAAAGTGAAAGGCTCAGATGTATCTTGAAATTTTATAGGGAAGCAAGATGAATCTAGCGCAATTTCGAAAGGTTATCCGATAAGCTCAAGGGGCACAATGGACCAGCTGAAGGTCTAAGTCTAGCAGTCTAAACCCAAACCTATGATCTTAGGCTTCGCGAGCTTTTACGAAATTTTTAGGACAGTTTTTCCATTGCTCGGACAAGAGTCGGTTTTTCACATGTCTGATTTCTTTCTTTGATGGATTAATTGAATTTTTTTCTAGTGAGCAAATTATTTCTCATAACTTATTTTATTTCAAGGTCATCATCATGGCTATAGGAAGAAATTGCACAGAACATCCGGTGCATACCGTAGTTAGCGCTATAATGAACATTTTGGAAGAAGTTATGAAATGTAAGAGATCGAAGAAGATTTAAGTGTCGCAAGTGAAGAGGAACCGATAACTCTTCTGTGAAAGATTCAAAACAAAACGATTTTGGAATGGTTGCATCTTCCGTAAAAAAAAATGTCCGAGGAAAGTGGATTATACCTCTCTGCATATGATAGCAGCACAATACGATCGCTCCAAGCATGTTTAGGAAAAACAAACCAAAGGAATCTCCAATGAACGGCTGCAATACGGTTGATAATCACCGTGTGAAAATGAGCCTAAACAGGGCCAGCGTATTACAAAACATGCGTGACAAACCCACAGTAGACAGATTTATAGTACCTCTATTGAGCCGATATAATCTTCAGGAAAAACGTGAGCTCAAATCTTTGGTTTTGTCAAGAGTATTGAATGAATTTTAAACTCAAACAAACATCGCTATTGTAATATCCGAAAATGAAGTATATCTCGTAGGATGAAAATTCGTATCGGGCACATTATCTTTCCTTTGTACAGATCCAAGAATTCATTATACTGATTCCAGAAGGCGAAAAACCCGATTTTTAACAGAAGAACATGAAGGTAGAAAACCATTAGCATGACCACCCTGTTCATATTGTACAAATGACAGGTAAAAGTCACTTAGAATTACAAGGGCGTCAAATTAAACAAATTTGGCTCAATATTTTCAGGCTCGAGGAAGTCTATGGTCTCTGTCAAAGCCTGGAATTTCAAATTGAAGAACTCTGATGCGTCAAAGAAATTTTCTAAAATTTACATCTTAGTATTGCGGCTAAAATCTTTTCGAAATTCGAATTTCAAACATAAATGTGATATGACACCGTGGGGACCACCGAGGGGTCATACCAATGCAACCATTATGGAAATGCGCAATCCTCATTGTAATATAGTTAACTGACCTTCATAAGCTACAGAGGGTGTTAGTGTCGATGTGCAATGTGCTGAAGTCCTAGACAGACTAGAATTTCGAAACAATGAAATGCCAACCTCTGCTAAACTCTGCTGTAATACGTCAACGGTGCTTTTTGAAACTATTGGTCGAATCAAAGTAGAGACATCAAAGTTGCACTCAAAGTTGAAAGAAGACCGGTGTGAAAGTAATCGAAGCTGCAAATAAGCGCCCAATACAGTAGGACAGTTGATCTACGAAAGACTAGATTCATGATCATCTACAGTACCAGAGGGCTTAGTTTGTAATAAAGAATGTAGCTGTATATACCTTCCACAGAACATGAAAGTTGCTAGAATAGAGAAGAATGTCGCTGATGGATTATCGTTTCTTACCTCTTTTAATGGACAAAAACCATTATACTAGTTTACGTGTGCGAGCTGAGACGTTAATGCGCATAACTAAGCGATAGAGTCGTTTATTTGCTCTATTACGGTTCCGCTAGATCTTATCGATTAGCTTGGTGCAAGGTGACGCAAGCGGTAAGCGAATTGCCTTGTCCGAACTTGTTCAAGTCCACAACAGATCCGTTTCTTGGAGAAAAAAAAAAGAGATTTCCAGTAAAAGATCTACTATGATTTATTACCAGAAGGCTATACACGGCAATGTGTGAATTACTTAAATCTAAAACAACAAACCGGTGAAGGATCTTTTGGCTACATAAGATTCTCATGAAAATTTTATCAAGCGTATAAAGTGCACTCAAGAAAACAGACGGCACTTTTCAATAAACTAAGTAGGAGACTATGAAGGCTGAGCTTCGAATTCATTTCACATCTACCTACCAGTGATTGAGGAGACAGACGATAGCGTTATGACAGGCCCGCTGGACTTTCATATGTTTAAAAGCAAATTAATTCTCACTGCAGCTAACCTTTCAAATTCTATAGGTACCGATGGAAGTCTACCCTGCACTGCTATAAAAGGGCACATAAAGTGACATACTGATTTCATGTTTGTGTAAGATGTTTGGGGCTTCTATTAGACTAAAGTATATACACTCTGCCAGGAGGACTGTCAAAATACCCTTTAGACATAAGGAAGCGCGAATTATTTGAACTTTTTGGCCAAATATAGTTTCTTTTGAGAAAAAAAACGTTGTTTTCAGGACAATTACTTCCTATATGCATGTTTTCATCATTCAACTTACAGCTACGTTTACAAAGCTCTACAGTCTGGTTCAGAGGTGAATCCTGATCCTTGTGGACCTGCACCTGGCAGTTAGATTCCACACGTAGTTTGGTGGAGGAAAAGCATATTCGAGGTGGAGTAATCTCCGCCTGGCCAATCCTTCTCAATTGCAGAGCAGGTACTTCAAGGTTTCGTGCACAGAAGCTGCAGGATGAAGTCACCGCCAAACCCATCTTATATAGGTGATATACCTCAATGGGCATTTGCCTCAGAAGAAACTTGTAATCATTTTGAGTTCTATTCGCCTAAGGAATAGGAGTTCTTTTATTTTCCGCCAGAGGTGTCGATAAACTCTTTTGGCTGACGAGGTATAGCCTTTCCCAATAAAAGGATTTTGGATTGCTCTCCCAGCCAATTAGGGTAGCTCTTAGATAACCCTTTGAGGTGCCACAAAATGGCTCTGGTCCAACAAAGGAAAATTTATATATATATGATGAAGCGAAATTTTACTAGAAAAATGAGATCAGACTATTCCCGTCTATAATTAGAACTTTAAGAATAACCACAGTCTTCAGTAATCAAGGGAAATACTAACTTAGTCAGATCAGATTCTACAATTCCCCTGCCACTTCTGTCATCATTAATGATCAATTACAACTATGTAAGGACTGTCCTAGAAAGTAACGCACTGTTTTCAAAACCTTACTAGATCAATACGAATGTGTAAAATAAAAATTTTTTTAAAGAAATATGTTTTTGCCGGCAGAACTATCGCAATTTTTTCTTAATTGGAGCCATCAGCTTTTGCCCAGTAGAATCACTCATTTTCCTACTAGCTAGTTTCCATAAACTAGAAAAATTTTGCAGTGTTGTAGCACTTTTGTCTTGTTTTCTCAAGATATTTTTGACCGAAGTCCAGTAGCGCTCAATAGGTCGAAGATGGGGGACGTTGGGGGAATTTATTCCCTTTTCTACAAAGTTCACTTTATTCTCTCGTGACCAGCTCAAAGTTTTTCCAGAATAGTGACAAGTTACTAAGTCTGGCCAAAATAGTGTAGACTTCTTATGCAATCTGAGAAACAGCAATAATCCTTTTTATACGCTAGACGAAATCTATAGGGGTATACTAAGTTTGTCATTCCGTTTGTAACACCTCGAAATAATGATGGTAGAGCAAAATGAACTGGACACCCACGCATAATATTAAAAGTTATTTTGATTTTTGCATGTACGTCCGTCTGTCTGTCTGTGCGAACGATAACTCGAGAACGCGTACACTTAGAGAGCTGAAATTTTGTGCAAGGACTTTAAAAAAAAAAAGTAAAATTAAGTTCGAAAATGAGACAAATCGGGCAACTCCTTCGTGGGGTTGCCATACAAAACTTTCGTTTTTCACTATATATTTGGACACTGCCTGAGAACGCATCAATATAGAGAGCTGAAATTTGGTACGTGATGTTTTTATTACATTAGCAAATAAAATATCAAAAATGGACTAAATCGGGCAACTTCTTCTTGGTGTTGCCATATAAAAATTTAGGTTTTTTACGTATACTTTGAAAACGATCAGTCCAAGACATTTTTATTGTACTAAAAACTTCTGCAGAATACGAAATCCTATAAAATTGGTTATAACCATTTTTTCTATGCGGCAAACTGTTCTAGAAATATATGCGAAAAACAACTTCAAAATCAAACTTGAATAGATCGGTGACCATACGAAATTTAATACGGGCATTCATCTAGGGTATCATAAGAATTGGTCTTAGACCAATTCTAGCTTTTTTACTTGTTTCATGCACTAGTTTATGTATACGTCAGTAATAATACACACCTCAAAGAAAAGGGGCCGACTGCATTGACCACACTGACAAATGGCCTGCCAAACAAGAACTTTGCGGCTGAATTTTCTTATAAAAATTTATTTCTCAGCATCAGAAAAATTGTCTTTATCTCTTGCATTATAAAATTGAGGTCCAGCAAGAGTACTAAAATCATATTTAAGGTATGATTCATCGTCCATTACAATACAGCCTTCGCTCAACTGACATAATTTATCATACAACTTTCTGGAACGTGTAATGGCAGTGTTTTGTTGTTTTTTTGTTCTTTTTCGACATTTGATTTAGAAGTGTTAAACTTTTTTTGCAATCACGCACTGACACTGTTATGTTTTTCTCAATAAATTTCACTACCTTTTTTTTCTAAAATCTTGTGAAATGCACCTTCGGCCTACCACTTTTTATTTTTGCTGCTATTATCTGACTTTAACGAAAGCGATCTTATGTCCTTTTTACAACCCATCGGTTACTTTTAGCCTTTTTAGCGATCCATCAATACGATTGTTGTTTATTTTCTAACCAAATGCATAAAATTTCACGGTGGGCTTCTTCTCGCTCGGAAGACATTGCGAACAAAATGACAGAAAACCGGGTTACTGCATTTATTTTAGAAAGTAAACGAGTCATTTAACGGTTCCTATTAATTTTATTAAAGTGGGGTTCATAAAGTCATTACCTACAGTAGGCTAAAACAAAAACGTGCCTTACTTTCTAGGACAGTCCAGTCATCATATACATTTGGAAATGAAAATGAACCGAGAAAGCCAAATTTTGGAAATTACGTGGTTCCCCGTTGAGATACGAAAATTTTTATGCAATACTTTTTTGTTGCTCTTTGTACGATCTACAATTAAGGTCCTATACATTTTTCACGTATCGATCATCGTTATCGAGATATCGAATTTCGAATTTCCCTATTGTAGTACTAGATTCGAAAATCATACGTGCATAACTTCTGTAAATTAAGTCCGATCGAGGAACGGTTTTCACTGTTAGCATTGCTTCGCCAGTAGGAACATTTCGTAGAACAACTTTTTTCCATTGGCGGGGTTTTTTTCATTTGAGGGGGGGGGCATAAAATTTTTAAGGGGGGTACATGTTGCATATCAAATTAAAGCTCTCGGTGAGTACAATCTAATGGTATAGTTTTTTTTTAAATTAACTTTACTTTAACCCCTTTTTTGCCATACTAAAATCATATTTAAGGTATGATTCATCGTCCATTACAATACAGCCTTCGCTCAACTGACATAATTTATCATACAACTTTCTGGAACGTGTAATGGCAGTGTTTTGTTGTTTTTTTGTTCTTTTTCGACATTTGATTTAGAAGTGTTAAACTTTTTTTGCAATCACGCACTGACACTGTTATGTTTTTCTCAATAAATTTCACTACCTTTTTTTTCTAAAATCTTGTGAAATGCACCTTCGGCCTACCACTTTTTATTTTTGCTGCTATTATCTGACTTTAACGAAAGCGATCTTATGTCCTTTTTACAACCCATCGGTTACTTTTAGCCTTTTTAGCGATCCATCAATACGATTGTTGTTTATTTTCTAACCAAATGCATAAAATTTCACGGTGGGCTTCTTCTCGCTCGGAAGACATTGCGAACAAAATGACAGAAAACCGGGTTACTGCATTTATTTTAGAAAGTAAACGAGTCATTTAACGGTTCCTATTAATTTTATTAAAGTGGGGTTCATAAAGTCATTACCTACAGTAGGCTAAAACAAAAACGTGCCTTACTTTCTAGGACAGTCCAGTCATCATATACATTTGGAAATGAAAATGAACCGAGAAAGCCAAATTTTGGAAATTACGTGGTTCCCCGTTGAGATACGAAAATTTTTATGCAATACTTTTTTGTTGCTCTTTGTACGATCTACAATTAAGGTCCTATACATTTTTCACGTATCGATCATCGTTATCGAGATACGGCGACTGTTAGAGTTTGGGCATGGGTCAGGTATAAAAGACCCTTTTCTCATGTTCGTGCCGGAGCATCTGCTCCTTATTCGTAGCATTCCAGTCAGTTGTCCCGAGTCTTTTGAAGCGAGCGTACGTGTTTGAAAATTTGTGTGAAAATGGGTGATTGTTACATTTGCAAAAAACCTCTGATTGACGATGTTTATGTGGCTAAAAAGAGAGCTGTTCAGACTCTCTTAGCGGCGAGCGTGAAAAGACGGAGGAAAAAATGGCAAAAAAGGGGTTAAAGTAAAGTTAATTTAAAAAAAAACTATACCATTAGATTGTACTCACCGAGAGCTTTAATTTGATATGCAACATGTACCCCCCTTAAAAATTTTATGCCCCCCCCCTCAAATGAAAAAAACCCCGCCAATGGAAAAAAGTTGTTCTACGAAATGTTCCTACTGGCGAAGCAATGCTAACAGTGAAAACCGTTCCTCGATCGGACTTAATTTACAGAAGTTATGCACGTATGATTTTCGAATCTAGTACTACAATAGGGAAATTCGAAATTCGATATCTCGATAACGATGATCGATACGTGAAAAATGTATAGGACCTTAATTGTAGATCGTACAAAGAGCAACAAAAAAGTATTGCATAAAAATTTTCGTATCTCAACGGGGAACCTAGTTATGATGAAAAAACCGAATTTAACCCTTTTTTCAAGATGGCGGAAAACGCACAAGGTTATTTTGGTCGACAATTTGAACTTAAGCTTTTCTAGCCGCCCCCCACGTAATATCCAAAATTTGGCTTTCTCGGATCATTTTCATTTCTAACCCGATTTTTCCGACGTAATGACTGGACTACCTTACATGCATAGCGTTCATATTGCTAAGATGAGTTTCCAGTCTGCCTTCCCTGGAATGATTAAGATCAGAAATTGTTATGCACTAAAACAAAAGGATCGGTAGACTCCGCAGTAAGTCCACGATCAGGACAGTAAATAGAATGCCTTATTTCAATTCTTTTATAAGTGATTTTGAACGGTGGGAGAATTTTACTATTTCAGTAATTTGGATTTGAGTTAGTCGAATAGAGGAAAATATTCAGAAGCAGTAGATACAGGCATAATACTCTTACTGTTATTCAATAAGGCTGAATATGTATAAAAAAAGTTTTACTAATTCTAAATTTCAACAATCTTGATTGCCTCTTTTCTCATTCCTTCACCATCCATCCACCCTTCATAACCTCGCCCTAATACGGTCGCTGAGTGCTTCATAGAATATTCAAAATAAATTGCAATTTTCTAATTATGAAAATTTATCTCTTGATGAACGTGCACAACATTTGCACGACATAAAATGCACCTTGTAGTCGTTACCTTCAATAGGCGCCTCCTCAACAAAACTCTCATAAATCATATTACAAAGTAGTTCACATAATTACAAGCCTAACATATATGCATGCATATACATATATACCAATTACATAGGTACATACATACATGTACACCTGTTGAGTGGTTTAAACTTAAATTTAAAAACTTCATTCCAGGCGAATCTTCTGGGTCTCAGATTGCTTAGCATTCTAGGATCACTTAAAATATTTGCACAACTTTACATCTCTTTGGCTCGGTTCGACTCAACTCCGCTGGAGTGTGTGTGTGTGTTGTTTTTGTTAGTGCCGTATGTATGTAAATATATGAAGGTAAACACCTTTCCTTACATTTTCCTTGATTTCCTTTGCATACTAATTAAACTGAAGAAAACTGACACATATCAGCAACAACGGAGTATGTATATAGCGAAGATAACTAGACTCTAGCAGAACTATCTTAAGCGGCGTATGGCTGAACTACTAAAAACTGACTATAGTGGTGGAATTTTGTTGTTGCATATTCCGATGCTATTGCTGGTGAACTATATACATATATACCTATTCGCCCTAAACATCATAAAGACATAGGTACCTACCTACTTCAGTTCTTAGGCTTCTAATTAATTATTCATGCCAGGACATGTGTCTAGCGGGATTACGTAACAGAATTTTAGCTAAAGCCTGAAATGAAAGCCTCCTGCCCTAGTGGTGGAATTTGTGCTGATGCTGCTGTTATATGTACTGCAAAAAGGTCCATTAAATTGGATTTTTTTATACCGTCGTCCATCACTCCCACTCTCTTACATTCTGTCTCCCTCTCTACTTCCTCCCTATGTTAATGGGCTTATATTCATTCACGTTTCCATTGTTACTGGAGCATCATGCAGTTTCTGCGATTCAAGTGCACGTTTCGTAACTTTTCCAAGTATTCACATGCACGCTGAAAGCACACATTTTGATCATCATTCGTTTTTGTTGCTGGTATTTTACAAAATCCTTGCCTTCCCAACACGGGCCGGGCCCTTTTTCACTCCAACAACATCATGGACTGACTCAGTTTGGTTAGTTTGAATCATTTTGTATTCTCTAACGAACGAACAAAGAACTACAAAAAGAGGCCCCACCTCCCAACCATCCATCCACCCACCCACCGTCTGTATAGCAGCGGGATTACGAGACTACGGCGGAGGACTTGCGAAAATTAGATGGAGACCGACAAATGATTACTCCCATTTGTTCGCATTATTATCACGCTCTGTTCCCAAACTTAAGTGGTCTTATGGGGCCTTTAGTTTGATTTATTTTTTATTCACTTAAATCTCGAAAGGTATATGTAGGTAGAAAGCGTATAGCATAGCTACCGAGCTACACACGTGGATATCGTGTGCAGATGCTTATATGTATCCTATCTGCGGCGAGTAACAAAATAAGTGGTTTTCCCAAATGTGCGGCATAAATGGGCTCAAAGATGTTATCTCACGTTGCATAGACAGACTACATATCCTCGCCGGTCTCATTGCATTTTGTGTTCATTTTGTAATGTTTTTTGTTCCATTGTGATTATTTAAGCGTGTGCTAATTTTATGCGGTTATGTTTGAGAAAATTAACTGCACAGTGTAGAAAAGCTAATAGGCGCAATTAGTATGTAGTAGCCTCGCGCAGTTTGTTCAGTAATTTAGTGTTAAGGAAGTCAACATAATATACGACGGCACGTACACATAATGTGATAAGAGAAATCTATTGGACAAATAATAGTTAAGACATTTGACGACTTGGACAGGAGGATATAAAACTGTTGAATCATGCTAGGATTTTTTAAAGCTATGTTCTTATTTAGGCTTCTGGTATTAAATCTGCACATCAGCTGACTACACCAAAAGCCCTTCTGAAAACGTTTTGACGGTATACTTCCCAAGAGGAAGTTGAGCCAATGACATCGAGCCGTAGTTGTATAAAAACCAACTTGCTACGAATCGACAAAACCATCTCGACATTAAACCATAACTTAACTACAAATATGAAGTTAAGTTTCAGGAAACCCTATGCAGGGTGTCCCGCAAAGGGTATGAACCCGAAGGCTATGCATACGTCATAATTAGTGAGCTAAAAATTGTATGGGTGGTGGGGGAAATCGTAACGGTTTCCCAAATAACGGGACTTAAAGATATTGGGGTATGCTTTCACAGATAACCCTGTAACTTCTCCACGTTACACCTTATGATAATGATTTTTGGTAGATAGACAACTGTTGGACTTCATTTTTTGCACTTTTTCTGAAGCAAATCCAACAAAGTTCAATAAGTACACAAGAACAAAGGCATTTATCTTTTGAGGACGAGCTTTTTAAGTCATTTTCACTGGATATCTTCAAGAAAAAGTGCAAATAACGCAAAAAGGGTCACTTTTTGGGTACAGAATGTAATAGGTCATTTTAAAGCTACGCTTTTCGGCTTCTTAAATCCAATATGAAAAAGTGTCTATCTATATAAAGGGTTTTCCAATAAGAGGTGTTATTTTAATTAGCCCGCTATTTCGGTAGATGTCACTTTTGAATCTGTCATTTTTTGACATTTGACAAGTAGAAACTACGCCATTAATAAAAATGGAACGATACATGATTCAACAACGCATTGAAATTATTAAAATTCACTATAAAAATGGTGAAAATGTGGCAGAGACGGTTTGTAAAACTCGAACATTTTTGGGTCGTCGTGAAGCACCTTGTCGGACCGCAATACAGAAATTGGTAGAATAATTCGAGCTGTCGGGACAAGTTAGTGATGTGAAGAATAAAACCCGTGCACGTCGCTCAAGAACAGCCGAGAATATTGCTGCTGTAGGCTGTAGCCGAAAGTGTTGAAGAAAACCCAGGTTTGTCCATTCCTCGTCGTTCCTTGGAATTAGGCATTCCACAAACGTCATTACACCGTATTTTGCATAAAGATTTGGGTCTTAAGGCTTATAAAGTTCAGTTAACACAAGAACTCAAGCCGACCGATCATCATCAACATCGAGTCTTTGCTGATTGGGTCCTTGAAATGCATGAAAATGATCCGGAATTCCATCGAAAGCTCATCTTGAGTAATGAGGCCCCTTTCCACCTCGATGGCTTCGTCAACAAGCAAAATTGTCGCATCTGGGGCTCGGAAAACCCAAGAGTTTTTGTTGAAAAGCCTCTCTATCCTCAACGTGTGACTGTTTGGTGCGGTTTATGGTCCCGCGGGGTCATTGGACCTTACTTTTTCGAAAATGAGGCTGGAGCAACAGTTACGTGAATGGATTGCGCTATCGACAGATGATTAATGATTTTTTATGGCCGGAATTGGATGGTATTGATCTGGACAACGTTTACTTTCAACAAGACGGGGCTACGTGCCATACAAGCAACGAAACCATTGATCTTTTACGGGAAAAGTTTCCGGACCGTGTTATTCTCGAAGAGGTGATCACAATTGGCCACCGAGATCTTGTGACTTAACACCTTGCGACTTCTTCCTTTGGGGCCACGTGAAAGAGAAGATCTACGCCAACAGCCCAGCGTCGATTCAAGATCTCAAAGATGGAATTCGTGAGGCTATCGAGGACATAGGGCAGCCACTTTGCGATTTGGTTATGGAAAATTTCATGAAAAGGATATGGTCCTGTGGGGTAATCGTGGTGGTCATTTGGCTTATGTTATTTTCCATTATTAACGGCATACCTTCCTCTTTATAATGAAATAAAGATCCGATTTATCCATTTATCTCAAAAAATAGCATTTTTCTTTGAATATCAAAATAACACCTCTTATTGGAAAACCCTATACTAGTATGCTTAAATAATTGTCATAAAGTGTAACATGAAGAAGTAACAGGGTGATATGTGAAAATATACCCAAATATCTTTAAGTCCCGTTATCTCCTGTTATCTCGGAAACCCTTAAGATTTTCCCCGACCACATATACAATTTTTTGTTCGTCTAAGTATGACCTGTCCATAGCCTTCGGGTCTCACACCACTTGCACGATACGCTGTATAATACAAAGTATAGATTTAACAAGGAACGCATTAATAAGTGAATTGTGGAGGAGAAAACTTTCATCATAAAAGTCGTATCTCAATTCCACGGACGTATACGGCTTGCCCAGGAGTAATCTGTCTGGAGAACCGAATTCGCAACCTATCTGAAGCCTATGTAATCCAGATTTTGTATAACACTATATCAATTCTCCAAGATCATTTATAATTTAAACGAAATACATTGATGTGGCAGTAGTGGTCCACCTCAGTGACAAGGACACCTACTGAAAGTTACATCAAAGCCTAGAACTACATTAAGAAACTCCTGCCTCTCTCCAAATATCGAAGGAGCACTTATTAAGTGATCCTCATCAAAAAATCTTGCTTCTAATGTCGCACCTTCATTAAGTGCTTTATTTGTACCTTACCTACTCTTCATCTTGTTTATCCACAATTTCAATATATCAACAACATCTTCATCCATATTAATATTTGCATCATCAAACTGTTCTCGATGTTGCATACTATTTACATATATCTGTCCTTGAAGTACCAGGTAATTTATGAAGGTTCTTACTGAGCCCAGAACAAATTTTTGAGCTCTTAAAAACATCTGTGGGATTTCTTCAGTCATCCAAGGTTATAAATCTATTGAACTTGGACTTTTGCTGTGTTTTTCGGAAAGTATTACAACACGCTTTATTATAAAAATGTAATGTTGATTCGACCTCCATGACAGTGTTCTAAGTATTACATATTATAATGAGTATAGTTAATTAATTAGTAAATTACGTATATAAACAATTTTTCAAATACTTCTTCTCTCTTTCTATTCAACAGTTCTCTTAATTAAACACTTTCTTAAACAACTTGAGACTTCCGACGTTTAGTGCGATCTACTAAGAGCTAATTCCAAAGAGGGATACATTTCCATTATTCTAATAGTCGAGTGAGTCACTTTAGGCCCAATACCTCCAGACATGAGAGATGTCTTAGGCGCTGGTTTATGATTTTCTGAACATATTTTATTAACAACGTTTATTTTTTTTATTTTTTTTTTATTTATTTATTTAAGCGGGGGATAGCTTAGGCGATCGGATGTATCTTGAGCGACTTTCATGGATGAACAAATGAATTTTTTTACCGTTCGTGATTGTGCGGGATGAGTGCGTAGTTGAAAATACTTAACTTCCTATGAGAAAAATGTTAGCAACAGAGCACTAGTAGCCGTGCCATAAAGAACTACAAAAATATATGCGAAATGTAGTAGCTGGAGTGTATGTGACCAAAGTGCATAAAAATTGGTTTTTCGACGGCAAAAACGTCCCGAGGAAATTTTCTGAATCGGGAAAGAAGTACACCACCCGATAGTACTCGACGAGAACTTTAATTTGATATGCAACATGCCGTATTGGAACCACCCCCACCGAGGGGTTTCTCCCCCCTCCCTCTACACTCTTAGGAAATCCAGAGAGAAATTTTCTTCTACGAATTGTAGCTGGTAATGAACTGCGGCGAATAGTGAAATCCATTTTCCGATCGAACGAAACCCTAACGATATAGAGCCGATCTACGGTACGAAAAATTTAGTACCTCAGTTCGAATAAAAAAAAGAGGGAAATACTAAAAACGTGAGTATGGGGATCGCTATTTAAGCCTCCGAGTATAGGAGTGTGGGTACTCAAGCTTTATCTCAGGACTTAAGGAGTTTGATTCTGTACTAAATGTACCAACAAATGCTAAATCAAACTTTGAACCCCCCCCCCCCCCTCCCCCCACAACCTACGCCTGGCCCTGCTTAATTGAAATAAGCATTGTTAATAATAATGTCAATTTTTATTGTTAATAAAATATGTTCAGAGTATCATAATTCATCGTTTTAGGACATCTCTCATGTCTGTTCATGTAGGGTCTAAAATGGGGATTCCCTTTTATGACTATTTGTCATCATCATTATTATGAGTCAGGAAATTGCTGGAAACTTTTAAATTTCTATAAAATCCAGAATGAATCAACTCGTACCACTTGCACAGCTGAAATTTTCAAGAGCTATGAATTTATTGTGAGCAAATGCAATGATTGGTGAAGAAGATCCCAAGGTGAAATTTGGATACGTTTTAGTGGATAGAATAAATTAGCAAATAAAAAATATGAATAAAAGTAAAAGTAATAAAATACTTATTCTTGATATCCTTTTTCTCATAAATTTTTGATATGGCATTTTTCCTAGATAGCTTAACTTTCAAATGAGCTATATTTCACTGTTCTAGCATGAATAGAAAAATAATTATGAATTTTTAAAGAAGACCATGAAAATGCTATAACTCATTAAATACGAAATGTACAGGAAAAATTTTTAATTCATATTTTTGTTTTCACAAATTCTCCAAGTGTGTTGCGTTTAGGGGATCTACTATCAAGGGCCTCGCCACGTTGTGAGGGGAGGTGACTTTAATGTGAAGATTCTCCTGGATGATTCCTTAGCTGATCGTTTCTTACACCTTTTCCAAACAATTCAATTTAATGTAGTCAACTCCCAGCCAACCTATTTTAACGCAACAAGCTCTTCATTACTCGACCTGTTCGTGATGACTGATACAGGTAAGGTGTAGTTCATCGTTCAAATCGGCCCTCTTAATGTATAATAACTCTCCAACAAACTACTCTTACCGAGATTACAATAGCATTGATGTTGAATCTTTGTTTGAAGAATGCAGATAATTGCCATGGGAGATAATATTTGATTGTACCTCAGTGAACGATCAGGTTGATATTTTGCCCATATTTACAAAAACAAGTTAAGGAAATTCTTGCAATACTGGATTGATTTTGGTGTATCAAGGTACCCACTAAAAATTTGATATCACGCGAAAATGGTCAATTTAGTTGTCTTCTATAAAAAATTTAAATATGTACGTCAAAGCTTGTATGTAGGATGAAATCGCATTTATATTTTGTCCCCTAATTAAATACGTAATTAATTTTTTGGGTCGGTAAATGGTTTAAGAGATAAGCACAAATAAAAACAGCTGATCTTTGGTACAAAAATGGACATATTTTCAACATCTTTGTAAAGAACTGGTAAATCGTGGCAATTCATTTTCCATGAGAAAAATTTTCACAACAGATTGATAATGGATGTGAAAGAATGCAAGAAATATATGCAAAATATAGGAACTGGGGTGTATATGACCCAAATGCAAAAACTCCGTCTTTCGGCGGCAATAAGTCAGTTATGACATTAAAATTAACGAAAACAAACTACAACACTTGATTACCCGTTCCTCCCTCTTTAATCTGATACTAAACATAACGTATTTTGGACAACCCCCAATGAGGACTGGTACAAACCCTCGTCCCAAAAAGCCCCTCCGCAGAAATTGTTCACCTATATTTTTGTACACTAGACCATAAGTCAGTAGGAATTAAACCCAATTCTCTACGACCCTCCCACACAGAATTAGCCATCCTTCAATATTGCGACATTTCTCACGTTTTCCCTAACTTCACAAGTATGTTAGAGAATCGCGAATGGAGAGTTAGAGAGGTTTAATCGTTAAAACTCATTGAAGGTCACTTTGAGAACTGGAAACTGTATCTGTAAATAGGCCCTGAAATAGATGTTTTAAAATAAAAAAAAAAAGAAAACAATAATAATAGAAAATTATTCATTCTAATGTCAGAGAAGCAACGGAGAACAACTCCAAAATACTGTAAAAATAAATAGAATATTCATTCGTTATAGCAAGTCAACATAAAGAAATTTTTCTTTCAATACGCAGTATATCTTGTCTCTCAACAGAATTAGCTCACAAGCGAAGGATAAATAGAGGACGATTTCACTCGTCTGTCTACGCTGTCACTACTGATCCGCAGAAAACCTTCTGCTTCATCGTTACTGGCGCTGTTGTAACACTTTAACACAGGAGAAGCCGAAGGGTGAACTACGCCGCCGTTTCATTCATGTTCCCAGAACTGATGAATTAAATATAGTTCCGAGTACCTCTGATGTTCCCTTACGCCTCCGCCCTTGCGCGATTTAAATAATGTTTTATTTTCAGCCCAGACTTTCCTGTCCTATGCCAGTGAATGTCATTAGCTACCTATCAACAGCTATTCGTACGCTGCTGGGCTGTCTAGCCCTGCTTCAACTCTAGTATAGTGGATAACACTAAGGACACAAAGCCACTGAATTCGAACATCTGCGGCCATCAGGTTGGCATTGATTCAATCTGACACCGAACTTCATCTAGTTCCAATCGCAACTGGAAAACCGACATTGGGTCGACTGTTATACAACGTCACTCACTACGAGTGCAAATTTACCCTCCTGACCGTCATAGGGACAGTCAGGATCATCCGTGAACAGCTATCGACCAGTCACCGTGAAGCAGTTCCTCTCTTTATTTCAGCTTCTTCCTCAGATTATTGTGGAAAAACGAGAGTTTGAGCTACATCTCAGTCCTATCGCCGCCACGCTTCCAGCGCTAGACCTGCAAGAAGAAACTACCACTATATCCGCCTCTTTCTACCTTGTCAAGTTTTCATCTTGTACTGCGGATAAATACCCTGAGGTACAGTATACCCCAAAGAGTAGATCTGGAGGAGATTACTGCTGCCGTTTTTTCAGTGAAGTCTAATCCGATTGGGTCAGACTCCCTCCCACAAAGCCTAATAAAAACACCGTTACCTGTAATAAATAAATATATCCTTCATATTTTCAATACCTGAATGAATAACGTCATCCAATTTTCGCAGTATTTGGAAGATTGCTAGTGTTCTGCCGATCCCGAAGAGTATGTAATAATGCCAAATCACCTGCTGACTTTCGCGTTTCGCCCCATAAGAATCTTATCATTTCTGTCGAAGGTGCTCGCAAAACTCATGTATAATAATCATATCCTTGACTGGATGGATCTGTTCACATCTCTGATTCCTTGGTAATCTGGATTTCCAACATCAGGGCTGTCTTGAATTATAATGATTTTGGCATTTTAGTTCTCTTGGACTTCTCTCAAGGTATATAGAAGACAATGTATTCCCATTAAAATTTTGACACATTCCAGCTGATAGCCTGTGACGTAATTCTGTGACTGATGTACATATATTTTTATAGGAAAGACAAAGAGAGGAAAGAGAGTCTTGTGTTCTCCATACCGTGCTTTCCTATACATTTCACGATATTACGTCACCTAATGGTAGAACATGGTTCGTAATGGGAATACCTGGTATTCTATATACCTCGACTTCTCTAAAGCCTTCTACTTCATAAATTGGCAACCAATTACAAATTTATGCATCAGCTATCTCCTTGGTTAGAGTGCTAATCAGTGGTCGTTCTCAGCTGGTTAAGGTTGGTAATGAAATTTCAAATGTTTTGCCTGTGCTATGTGGTGTTCCACAGGGTTCTGTGATCGGCCCATTATTATTTAGCCTCTTTATTAATGATCTTCTTTTAGTAGTACAGAATGTGACGATGTCCAGAAGGAGGATTGCATTGAGCGACACAATTCTAATCTACGCCATATACACAGGTGGTCGATTCTCAATGGACTTCAGCTTAATCCTACAAAAAAAAAAATCACAGTGCATAGCTTTCTAAAACAGCGCTCTAAACTTCATCGATATACCACCGGTGATCTTGAAAGGTTGTGGCCAGAAGGGTTACTAATTTGGGAATTGTTCTGACCTTTAGCATGACGTGCTGCGACAACATTAGTATGATTTTCAATAAGGTTTATGTGGGGTTGAAAAGGTTATGGCTGTCGGCGAGTATTCTGGGTACAAATATAAGATTGAAATTAGTAATTACACTGATTATGCTCTATTTCACATATGGAAGTTGATATTTTTCGTAGTTCGAATAGTGAATGTCGGCGAAGGATAGAGATGGCTTTCAATGATTGCGTGCGATTTTTTTATAGCCTTTGAAGATTTAACAATGTTTTTCCATTTATTAACACGTTACTTGGTTGTTAACTGAGTGCGTCTCTTAAGCGGAGAACGATTCTTCTTCTCGTCAGAATATTTAGTACAGGGTGGGCCAAAGGTCACCATGGGGTTTAAAAATTAAATTGGTAACATATGGTAGGATGAAAAAAAGGAGTGGTAAGGTGGGGTGGGGAAACATGCTTACCTATGAAGAACAGACAATTGGCTATCATGTAAAAAAGGAATGAAGAGAAACGGTCAACACGGTGTGGAGCAATGTACAAACGAAAAAGTTAGTTACTTTTAAACCCCATGGTGACTTTTGGCCCACCCTGTACAACCACCCAGAATATCTTAGAGAATTTTTCCAGCTCTCTTCTTCGCCACGTACTCATAATATTGTAATTCAGCAATTCAGTAAATTGGTTATGGAACATTCTTTCCCGGTTTAGGCTGTGCGTCTTTGGAATAGTCTAGCTAATGGGTTGGTGTTCAGAGGGCCCAAACTGTCAGTGCATTTAAGACTTTCATTAAAGCTAACATTTAACAACAATTTCCTCCCATTATTACGTATATATTTCATGCCTCTTAGATGATCTTGTAAATTATTGTTGCTTAGCTAATTTTTTTTTTTTTTTTAGATGTTAACTAATTCATTAATTTCTTAGGTTTTTCTTTTACTTTTGTGAATAATATATTTGTGAACTCGTACCTTATTATTGTTGTAACTAGTAAAAGATTGGAATCTTGTGTAAATACATATGCCACAGCTAAATATATTGTTATTATTATTAAATGATTTTGAGTTTTAGTGTTAAGCGCAGAAATCTGGATTAAATTGAACTATATTCCAAAAATTCCCATACTAAATCATATTCAAAAGAATAAAGACAAAAATTATACCTTTTCGGTGGAAATAAGTACCACAATCAACTCCATAATTTCACTAATTAATTTCCATCTGATTACAAATCCTCTTCATCGTGCCCCTTAAAATGCTCACTTAAGAAAACTTATGAAGAACTTTTAGACGTTTTTCTTTTAGTCTAGATTCTTTCATTCACCCTTCCATCTCTCTATCTCTACATCAATGTGATTTTGGCTTTCTAAATCATTCCGTTTACTTTAAATTTTGTCTAAAAGACAAATGAGATTTCTTACAGCGCACAGCATACTCTCTTTATACAAAACAAAAACTAAGGAAAATGCTGAGAAAAGTTGTTTTTGGTTTTCATTCCTTTTTTTTCTTTTTGCTTTTCATCACCTTAACCATCTTCTCACGAACTGATTTTATTGCAGATACGACGAATTTCTACCGACAACATCCCAAGTTAAAGGAGCAGAACGCAGAGATTGAAAATTTTGTTAGAATCACCCACAATTTTTCTGTAGGTCAGGAACGTGCAAAAGGGTATGCGGGAGGAAAATAGGTATACCTTCAAGATAAAATTTAAATGTCATTTACAAATTACGCTTAACGTTTTCAACAACGATAACATTTTGAAGAATTCCTAAGTAAAATACCACGGAGGAGATGAAGTTGGTTTTAAAATAGATGTCCATATATATATGTGCAAGCATAGACTCAGGACTTGATTTGATTTATACGTGTATATGTGTGCATGTATAAGCTAACGCATCTGACTAGTATATACAAATATACACACATACTCAGGTTAGCATATGTTTTGAGAAGTTCCAATGGAAAGTTTTTCAAAGATGTCAAACATGGGTATACGCAGAACAAAAGGTTACAAAGTTATTCCTGGCAATGTGTATATGGGAATTAAATTATCTTTTGGAATTGAGTTTATTGTTGAACTGTCTCAAGAAAAGATACCTTTGTGTTAGAAGAAGGGGATTTTAAACTGTACTACATATCACTCAAGCTGCGAAAGAGAAAATACCAAGGAGATATTTGAAAGATGCTGATATACCAATTTAGAAGATCCGTAGTATCTACATATACATATACCTACATATATATATTTATACTTGTGTCATGAAGGACAGAAAGGTCGAAACGGAGCATGATTAAGTACTTGGTCCTTATCTTATCCTACCATACCCTATTCCATTACCATATCTACCTTACCCTATTCCATATCTTTTGCAAAGTTAAATGTTGGTGATGACATTTTAATTTCTTTTTTTGGGACAGTAGCAGACAGTTAAATTAACCTAGTGCTAAAAATATAATTATTCAAGTTAAACTGAATGACTGCATTACGTCTTGGATGTTATATTTGTGTTGCTGTGTTGTACCTTGACTACAAAAGAGTTGGTTTATATTTATAACGTACCGCTATCCATCTGCATTTCGAAAAAAGTGTATCTTTATTGTTCGAATTCGAAAATATATGAGTAGTTTCGAAATAAACCTTTGAAAATTTCTATTTGAAATTGACTGATATGTTTTTCTTATGGATCATAAATGAACGGAAAACTTTTTTTTTTTAAAAACTCCGTTGGTTTTTTCTAAATTACTGGATATACGGCTAGAGAGGGGAGATACATAAGAAAATGCAGCCTTTTCATTGTTTTTTTTTTTTTAAACTTGAGTAAGTCGAAAATGATGGGAATGAGATTTTCACAGATTATAGAAAATTTCGAAATATTAATTTGATATTAATGAAATTTTATCAAAAATTTGATTGGTTGATTGATGAGGGGCAACACATAAGAAAGTGTGCGCGGCGTGTATTGTATACTACCTGGAAACAATCAAAACAACAAAAAACTTGAATAGCAAAATGCTGCGTGCGAAACATTATTCGTGAAAAAAACAAAAGGTAAATAGAGTAGCTGTTCTCGTCACTGGAAAGTTCTGTGGCATTTCAGAGGTCACTAGAAGTACGGGTAGGTAAGAGGAAACTAAACGGTTTTCACGAAAAATTTCGTCTATTATCATTACATTATAGGCACAATTTTTATATATATTTTTTTACTACACCACCCACATTCCTCGCAATATAAAACTCCTTTGGAAACTGACTAACATCAGCTTTCGCATAAGTATCGTCATCCAAAATGATGTAGTTGAATAACTCGTATAGTTTCCATGCTCGTTTTTGGATCCCATATTTCCGGATTTCCTCTGCAGTTTGAAAGACCTCAGTCCTCCACCTATACTTTATTTTAAGCACATAAGACGATGAGATTCCTAAATTATTAGCAACATTCCTTATGGAACAGTTAGAATTTTTCTTAGAAGTCGTGTAATTACATTTTCCGCCATCTTTAGATTTATCGGCCCTGACTTTCTATCCGAATCAACTTTTTGCTCAACAGTTGATCTTTTATGCAAACTAGAAAGAACACTTTGGTTGTTCCAGCAATTCCAAATAATTTTGTAAATTTATATTGCGAAAAGTGAGAAGATGTTGTGGAAAGAGTTGTTTCTTATACCGAACTTTATTTTTCATCTAAAATTAATTCAATTTCTCCAAAGTCAGACGAATAATATTTTATATGTCAAAAATTAAAAAGGTAAGTGAAAGACAAACAAGTCAGGTGAGAAAAATATTGGACGAAATTTTTTGTGAATACATATTGGTTTAAGATGGGCGTGTGCTCCTTAATAGAAAAAGCCATTCATACATAACTTGTCTGTGCATTCAGACTTCATGTTTTTGAAGTTATGCTCTCCAAAGTTTTCAGAATAATGTTTGGTCACACTTTGTAGGTAACCCGAAATTAAACTGATTTCCAGAAACAATGGCGATAAGTAGAGAGTAAACAACTTCATAATCGTAAACCATATCTCCTTTTCGAAACTAACAACTTGCTTCATTTCTTGACGGAAATGAAGCAGATTGCAATGAAGACTCAGAAGTCTAAGGATGATAACTAGAAGATACTACACATATGTACTATTTCTACTGATAAGAAGGTAGTTACTTATATTAGTATGTTTGTTAGCCTCTGACTGATATTTGAATGAATCCTCTCCCTCTTGTTTGCTATAAAAAATAAAAGAAAAAAGCTTCCAAGTATCCACCTCGAAGGATATTTAACATGCTTTGAAAATTATTAATTTTTAAGAAGTTATAGCGAAATGTGTAACATTCTCTTACCTTACAACAGAGGAGACATACTTAAAGCTACAAGTGTCCATAACAAGGCCCGTGATAATAGCCTTTAAAAAGGCCAATTTTAAAGAAAACAAAGAACTACCAAAAATGGAACTGAAACTGGCTTCCATCTTGGGCCATATCCTATCCAAACACAGGTAATGCGTCGACAATTCTAGGGAAAATGTTGCCTAATTATATTTTGAGGTTACAAGTAACAGGAAAGGGGTGGGGGGGGGGGGTCAAAGTTTGATCTGGTACATTTTGGTAAATCTAGTACAGAGTCGAATTCCTTTGGTCCTGAGAAGAAGTTTGAGTACCCACACTCCTATACTCGGAGGCTTAAATAGCCACCCCATACTCTACTCATTTTTTTAGTATTTCCCTCTTTTCATTCGAACTGAGGTACTAGATTTTTCGCACTTTAGAACGGTTCTAATGCGATAGAGTTATGTCTGATCTGAAAACGGATTTCACCTTCGCCTCAGCTCATAACCAACTACAGTTCGTAGAAGAAAAATGTTCATGTACATATACTCTTAGGAATGGGGTAGGCAGGGGGTGGTTTCAATACGGCATTTTACATATCAAATTAAAGGTATCGCCGAATACTATCGGGTGGTGTAATTTTTTCCTGATTCAGAAAATTGTCAACATTCTCGGGACTTTTTTGCTGCCAGAAAACCCATTTTCATGCATTGGGTACATAAACTCCAACTACTACATTTCGCATATATTTGTGCAGTTCCAATAGTGGTCAATTGTTAACATTTTTCTCATAGGAAGCCATTTTCCACGACGCACCAATTCCGCGTAATCACGAGAAGTAGAAAGGTCCACTTTTTCACCCAAGACAGTACATAGCTCCGATCACCAGATTTTTCCCTCGCTTAACTGAATTCCAGTCAGTGAGAATTTTCAGACCCGGGAATTTTACTTACATAAACCACACAGATATGTTATCGTAAATATAGAGCTTATTCGCAATCTAAATCTACCTCACCTTTACCATTCCCGCTTCAACTAAAGGTTCAAATTTTTCAGGTGTTCTACTCAAAATTTTCGGGGCAACTGATGTAATGCTCCAAATTCTGTTCTCTTTCCTGCCTATTCAATATTTCATCCAATTTGTTTTTTTTTTACTCCACTTCTCACCTTTTTCTTTGAAAGCTCCATTGGGTCTACCTTAAAAATGAAATGAAATTTTTTATGTAATAAGTCTCGAGATATTTTCTGTCAAATCAAAACACTTTTGACACTTATCTCCAATTAATACATTTCTATAACTTTGTATCTGAGAGAAAAGTCTCGAGACTTTTATGGCCAAGTGTGAGAACTCTTCTCGTATATTTTTGTTAGAAAATTGATTGAAGCTACCTTTAACGTGGCAAATATGTAAAGATGAGAAAACGTCATACAGATTTTCGTCCAATCTAACTTATTCATAAATCACATTGAGTAGAAACAGGTCTATTTGTTGAAATTAAATGAAACCTTGAGTAAAAAAAACATTTCCCATTTTTTTTTTTTCAGATTTGTTAAAAAAAAATACAAAAAAAAACAAAAAAAAAACATTTCAATATTCTTCCTGATAATAAATGAACCGAATATTAAAACAATTGTCTGTGTATCCCAAAATACATAATTGATTTACACATCAATAATAATAATAATCGAAGTTTTATAATATATTAAATACGGACAGCATCGAGCGACAAAAAACAACACGAATCATAAAAAATAAATATGCAAAGTTACTCACAAATAATGACATCACTGCAAAATTCGATAACTCTGAAAATATATAGAAAAAAAAAGAGTTATTATAGCACAAAATATTTAAAAGTCAGTGGGAAATTCTTTCATTAAAATGTTATTGGGTGCAGGTCAAAGTAGAATAAATTGGAATTTTATGCAATTGCAATTGGACGTTGTAAATTTTCTCCCACATAAGCGAATTAGCACGTGGAATATATGTACTCGTATGTATGCAAATGCACAAAGATAACTCATACGATCAGGACAATAATTGACTGCCCGTATGTATATAGGTATTAGTGGGAAGTTGAATTTTAACCAGTGTGTATGCATCTCCTGAATCTTTCATTTGTGTACAGAATATATAATAAAGTATATCGTTACTTGTTTATTAAAGTGTATAATATGAAAAATTATAATAAATGTGGAGACATTTATTGGATATTGTTTGGAAAAATGTTTCAGCCGTTGATACATAGTGCGGTGATACAATCATTTCAAGCAATCAAAATTTAATTAAAATTTCCATATTTATTTCCCTTGGTACGTATTTTCTGTGATATCCCACAAGGTTCAAGTTTAGGTCCAATATTATTTTTATATTTAATTAAAAAATTGTTCTTAGTTCATTCCAACAGTATACAGAGCAATTCAATATTTCTTTAATGTTATGCAAGGAAATTGTCAGTGTTTTCAATGTATTTTCAGTATTTATTATCACAATTTGGGAAGAACTTCGTTGAGTAGAAAATCCAAGTAGTATACCTTAACTAACTAATTTCAAATAGATTATATTTCTCTGCTTCATTAGGTGGCGATACTGTCGTAAGTTTTTTACGTCACGTACTGCTTTAAAACAAAAATATTTGCATACCTATATATGTCGAATATGTATGCCACTATAGTGCTGTAAAAACGTTGTACTCCTTACTGTTTATTGTCGTCCCAAGTAAAGCTAATATTTTGGTTGTAAGATTCGCTTTTAGTTTATGTTTTTTGTCTAGGGTACTAGAGAGGCTTATGTATAGGCATATACTTGAGCACGTGGAAACCAATAATCTGCTAACATGTTGGCAATCTGGTTTTCGTACGTCGCACAGCTATCAGTCCGCAGTATTAAAAGTAACCTCTGACATAAGAACCGCCATGGATAGGCAACATTTTGTTGTTTTGGCACTACTAGATTTCTCGAAGGCTTTTGACGGTGTAGATCATTATATCCTCCGCCAAAAGCTATGCAACTCTTTTGGTTTCAGCGCATTTTCAATTGCGATTATTGACAGCCTTTTGAAGGAGCGTCGTCAGTGTATGGGGATCAAAAATTTTGTATCAAATAGTCTACCCTTGCTATGTGGGGTACCACAAGGATCTTACTCTTGCTATGTGGAATACCACAAGGATCTATCTTTTTTTTTTTTTTTTTTTTTTTTATATTATTAAGCCAAGCTCAGGGGATACCCTATGATGCAAAGCACAGCATGGCAGGAAGGAGATAGGGAAAGGATTAGGGGATATGAGGAGAGTGGCGGAGGTGCCGATGTATGTCGCCCTTAAACTTCCGCAGATTGTACGCCGGAGGAAAAACAGAAGATGGTAAGCTGTTCCACATTCGCACTGTTCGGGATAAAAAAGCATCACGGAATTTTACTGTACGGCCGAAAGTAATTTGAAGGGTTAAAGGATGTGCGCGGTTTGCAGCGCGAGTATTGCGTGCAGGAATCATTCTACAAGGGATTAGACTAGATATTTCATCAGAACATTGACCATGCATATAGCGATAAAGGAGCGAAAGGCATCCAACATTGCGGCGGTGCTCGAGTGAGTCGATATGACAAGTTATTGCCAAATCGCCAATGAGCTTGAAGGCTCTCTTTTGGACAATATCCAATGAAGCTAAGGCTGTGCGACCAGCCCCGGCCCATATATGGGAGTTGTACTCCATTCTAGGTCTAATGTAGGACTTGTAGAGGAGCGCTAGATTTGACGGGCTGAAATATTTCTTACACCTTTTCAGAAATCCAAGACATTTCGATGCTTCTTTGGCAACAGAGAAGATGTGATCTGTCCAGTTTAACTTACTGGAAATATTAATGCCAAGAATGCTTAGTGACGGTGAATCAGAAATTAATGCTCCATCAAAAGAAACGGGTGTGGTTAAGTTATGATCTTGTTTTAATGAGATAAGACAGCTTTGGGACTTTGATGCATTGAATTCGACGCGATTCGCTTTGCCCCAAGCGAGGATATTGTTAAGATCGTTATTCAATGATCTAGTCATGCAATCTCGTTTAACACATGCAGCATTACCCCTGGATTCCGCAAGAGTGTCAAAGGAGTAAGCGAAATCAAGAGTACTGTCATCTGCGAAACTATGGATGGGATTGAAAGTAAGGGAAAGCAGATCATTAATGAAAATTAAAAAGAGAGTTGGAGAGATAACAGAGCCTTGAGGTACACCGGCATTTATGGGATGCGGTTCAGATGTAACGCCATCTAATACAACACGTATTTGGCGACTAGATAGGAAACTTTCAATCCATAATAGAAGAGGAGGGGAGAGACCAAGTGCTTTGAGTTTGGCTAAAAGGGCTGGATGCCAGACTCTATCAAAGGCTTTTGAAATATCTAGGGCAACGATTTTAGACTCACCAAAATTGTGAAGACTACGGTTCCAACGTTCCGTAAGAAAAGTCAGCAAGTCTCCAGATGAGCGTCCAGCTCGGAAGCCATATTGGCGATCGTTGATGAGATGATTAGTTTCAAGATACTTCATTAATTTAGAGTTAATGATAGATTCAAAAACCTTTGAAAGAATCGAAGTGATCGCAATTGGTCGATAATTTGAGGGATCGCTACCCTCTCCCTTCTTGGGAATAGGCTGAACGTGAGCTAGCTTCCAAGCAGTTGGAAATTTTCCTGTCGAATAAGACAAGTAGAAGAGTTTGCGCAGAGGTTTAGCCAAGGAAGAGGCGCAGCTTTTAATTAACAGGGGCGAAAAACCATCAGGGCCTGCGGCTTTGGAGACGTTGATCCCCTTAAGGACCCTGAACACATCCCTCGTACGAATGTGTATTGGCTCTTGTACACATTCACACGGGCGATGCAAAACAGGTGTTTGTGAAGTTGGTGGAAGGCGAGAATTTGAAGCGAATCTAGCAGCTAAAATATTAGCTTTATCCAGGGAGTCAACAATCACTTCACCATTATTAAGTAGTGAAGGTATAGAGGAACTGGTGAAATTGTTCCTGATGGTTTTGACCAGGGACCAGAAACCTTTGCTACCTTTGCGGCTTGCCAAGATTCTTTGTCTAATATTCTGGTCAAAAAGAAATTTTTCTCTCTGGATAATGGACTTGCAGGTGTTCCGTGCAGTCTTGTAGACTTGTTTCATTTCCGGACATGGATGCAATTGATAGGCGCGAAAAGCAGACTCTTTCGCTTTTATAGCTTGGTTGCACTTATCGTTAAACCAGGAGCGATCATGCTGTTGTTGAGACCTGCTGTAAGAATACGGAATGTATTCACGCATGCCAAGATTTAGTATGTTACTAAATTGTAATGTGCATTCATCAACATCCCTCGCAGCAAAACAGACCGACCAATCAATTTCTTTAAGATACTTATTGAGACTTTCCCAATCAGCATTCTTATAGTGCCAAAGAAGCCTACTTGAAGGTGGAGCAGTTGGGCGGCACAGGTTTGAGGTGGTAAATTGAGCCGTGATTAAACAATGGTCTGAATTTCCAAGAGGGGAACCGACTGAAATGGAATATTTGTCAGGATGGGATGTTAGAAACAAGTCGAGTAAATTAGCTTTATCTCCAGCTGCATCAGGAATTCGCGTTGGTGCATCCACTAGCTGTTGCAAATTAAATGATTCACAGAAGAGTTCAACGAAACGGCCCGCAGGACTTGTGGTAGAAGAATGTCTGAGCCACGGTATATTATGAACATTAAAATCGCCTGCCAGGACGATTTCGGAAGAGGGGGAGAGAGAAAGCAAATGATCAATATTGTTGGAGATATTGTCAAATACGGATACCGTGTCGTCATCAGACATATTTGGGCTGCGATAAAGGAAACAGAAGTATATGATGTGCTTGTGAAGTTTGAACCTAATCCAGATGTAATTAAACTCTGGATTGGCAGAAGGAAAATCTTGAAGAATAGTAAAGGCAACATCATTCCGAATATATACTGCGATCCCTCTATGCTGAGAAAAAAGAGGCACGAAGCTGTAACCAGGGACGTGATACTGATTAATATCAGCATCAGAAACGACTTTGGTTTCACTTAGCGCAAGAATTGCCGGATTTTTTGAGTTAAGGTGGCAGTACACCGAAAACCGATTTGCTCTTAATCCGCGAATGTTGCAGAAATCTAAAATGAAATTCTGCATGCTGAAGGCAAAAACAAAAAAGCAAAAAAAAAAAACAAAAAAGCGACACACAGCAACACAAATATTTGGGCGCCGCCAGCAGCAGTCAACGACACAGCGAGGTAAAAAAAAACAACAATAGTGTTATGCCTATTGCTGCTTTCAATACCTCAGACCGTGTAGTTCAATGACCACAGCTGGGTGCACCCGAATTGATGATCAGTGACAAGTGCTAATGCAATTGCACTGATCACAGATGAAAAGAAGGAAAGGAAACATTACCGTGCTGCTGGCTTATAAAATGTTGATAGGGCATAGAAGAGCCCTTCAGTTGGCTGATAAAATTTATTTTAATAATTTATTAAATAACGGTCGCGTCGGATTTTTAAATAATTATTGATTATGGATTTATATGGAGACTGTTTAGCACAACACTTCACTTTAAATAATAAAGGGAAAAATGCACCAAAACAATAAATTTATAGCGTTAAGGCATGGATTTAAAAATGTATTTATGCATGTGTGTGTTCAAGTTAAATTTTTTTAATTTTTATTTTATTTTGTATTCATGTAAAGGGTTATCCAATAAGAGGTGTTATTTTAATTAGCCCGCTATTTCGGTAGATGTCACTTTTGGAGCTGTCATTTTTTGACATTTGACAAGTAGAAACTACGCCATTAATAAAAATGGAACGATACACGATTCAACAACGCATTGAAATTATTAAAATTCACTATAAAAATGGTGAAAATGTGGCAGAGACGGTTCGTAAAACTCGAACATTTTTGGGTCGTCGTGAAGCACCTTGTCGGACCGCAATACAGAAATTGGTAGAAAAATTCGACCTGTCGGGACAAGTTAGTGATGTGAAGAATAAAACCCGTGCACGTCGTTCAAGAACAGCCGAGAATATTGCTGGTGTAGCCGAAAGTGTTGAATAAAACCCAGGTTTGTCCATTCCTCGTCGTTCTTTGGAATTAGGCACTCCACAAACGTCATTATACCGTATTTTGCATAAAGATTTGGGTCTTAAGGCTTATAAAGTTCAGTTAACACAAGAGCTCAAGCCGGCCGATCATAAACAACGTCAAGTCTTTGCTGATTGGGTCCTTGAAATGCATGATCCGGAATTCCATCCAAAACTCATCTTGAGTGATGAGGCCCATTTCCACCTCGATGGCTTCGTCAACAAGCAAAATTGTCGCATCTGGGGCTCGGAAAACCCAAGAGTTATTGTTGAAAAGCCTCTCTATCCTCAACGTGTGACTGTTTGGTGCGGTTTATGGTCCCGCGGGGTCATTGGACCTTACTTTTTCGAAAATGAGGCTCGAGCAACAGTTACGGTGAATGGATTGCGCTATCGACAGATGATTAATGATTTTTTATGGCCGGAATTGGATGGTATTGATCTGGACTCAACAAGACGGCGCTACGTGCCATACAAGCAACAAAACCATTGATCTTTTACGGGAAAAGTTTCCGGACCGTGTTATCTCTCGAAGAGGTGATCACAATTGGCCACCGAGATCTTGTGACTTCTTCCTTTGGGGCCACGTGAAAGAGAAGGTCTACGCCAACAGCCCAGCGTCGATTCAAGACCTCAAAGATGGAATTCGTGAGGCTATCGAGGACATAGGGCAGCCACTTTGCGATTTGGTTATGGAAAATTTCATGAAAAGGTTATGGTCCTGTAGGTGTGGTCGTGGTGGTCATTTGGCTGATGTTATTTTCCATTATTAACGGCATACCTTCCTCTTTATAATGAAATAAAGATCCGATCATTTGTCTAAAAAATGGCATTATTCTTTGAATATCAAAATAACACCTCTTATTGGAAAACCCTTTACATGCTTGACCTCCAGTCCCGCTGTAATGTAAATGTAATGCGGATTATAATTAAAACAAGAACTAGTACCAGATCCCTTAGCAAGTACGAAAAAAGGAATTATTGTACCCGGAAATTCATACTGGCTCGAAGCTCTTAATTCTCCTATCACGCGTTCTATAAACATATATATTAAAAACACTTTTTCCATAGAAGCTTATCTTCCATAATGCCTTCTTTAAGGACATCTTCAAGAAATGAACTGAGAAGTATATAATTGACCTCCAGTCCCGTGGCCATTTAAGGAAGGTATGAAAGAAGGCATTATTATATCTCAAAAGTCCGACTGGGTATGATATTCGTGTGCATTATACACGCCTTTTATCATATACAGCTATATATCGCTTACAGATGGTAAAACGCTCTCTGAGTATGCAGGCTGCAGCCCACAGAGCTTCCAAAAGCACATCATTCCATCTGACGGTGATGAAATCAATTTAAAACGCCTAATTGTATGCAAAGAAATTTTTGTCGTTTGCATGGTTAACATTATTAACTTTTTTTCCTTTATCATTATACTAAACAATTTGAATTTTTTTTTAATAAACAAAAACGGGTTTGATTTTTGTTACAAATTGAATTTTTTTTTTTTTTTTTTCCATTAAAATCTATCATAATTTTGAAAAGAGCAACTTTCAAACGAAAAGATATTAGTAATCAAAACTTTTTTATTGGTTTTGTTTCCCTCACTTATGGTGGTCCATAAAGCGGGAGGTGATAGTACTCAACTAGACACATTGACATTACGTCAAACAGACGATCTCCCCGCAGCAATTGGTATAAAAATTGTTATTGCAATGCCATGAGGAGTACATCACATGACCAAACTCAGCAGCTATAAAAAGGTGGCGAACGATAGTTAGATCACCCATTTCCAAATCAGAGTTAATCTGATCAAGTCCTAAGCCTTGGGAGTCTGTTCTAAGAAAAAAATCCCAATCCAAATCAGAAGTTAATTCTGAAATCCAATATAGAAGTTAATTCTACATACATTTTGTCTAATTTATTGTTTCTTGTTAATCATTTTAATAATATTTTTTTATTTTCAGCTTGTGAATGTCATCGAGTGACTTTTGGAATATTATAGGAACTTTGAGGAGCACTTGTGGATAGTTGCATTTTTTGCTCATTTTAAAACTTGTTACTTTTTGCTTTTTTGTTAATTTTTAGGAAATGTCTAATTGAATATATCGAGGGATTTGTAGTTCAGTGGTGGGCCGAACAGCTATATTCATGGCCTAAGATATCACCGAAATTAATTCATAGACCAATTATAAATTGTTTCCTAGTTTTTATGTATTTTTACAAAACTTCAAAGAACGTGGACGTTGTAGTTATTGACAGAGTTTTAATTTAACGAATTCCCTGTATAGTACTGCAAGTAAACGCAAGAAATAAAATAAATCAAGTCGAAAAATACTTTATTTCTTTATTGTTTAACAATATTTGTATTGCACTACGATTTTCTGTGCTATACCTTATCATAATAATCTAATATTTATAAGTAACGAATTAAAATTTGAAGTTCATGAAGTTAGTACTCCTTTAACGCCTATTGATTTTCATCATAAAGCTGTTAATCTTTCCATTTCTGTTTATGAATTTTGTTCTCACTGTAATGAACCAGATATTTTTGAATATAATTTTGTTAAGGCTGATTACCATAATCTTAATAACTTCCTTTCAAATTATGAATGGAATTCGATATACTCTGATGATTTACATCAAATGTATAGCAGGTTCCTGGACGTTATTCATGAAGGCCTTAAAAAACATGTTCCTACTAAGAGAATCTCATCCAATAAGCATCCAAAATGGCTTAACAAAAGTGTTATTAAACTTAAAAATGCTAAATCTAAGGCGTATAAAGCTTAAGATTTATGTACAATCAATACGTTTGGTCTATGGAGTGCATTATTAAATCCAATAGCAAGGCATTTTGGTCATTTATAAATACTAAACGTAATTCAACAGGTCTTCCAAAATGTTGCAATATGACAACAAAAAGGCCTTTAATTTAGAATCTAGTTGTGACCTGTTTGCTGAATATTTCGAATCCGTGTACAGTGATGACTCTGTTTACCTTAATGTTAATGATTTTACGCCTCCGTCTTCTCTTGATATTGGTGTTGTCTCTTTGTCTACCAGCGGCGTACTGCAGTGCTTAAGAAATCTAAATTCTAATACCAAATCTGACACTGACTTTTTATGCACTTCTCTAATGAAAAATTTCGCTGACACCTTGGCATATCCATTAACTTCAGTTTTCAACTTATCTTTACAAACAGGGATTTTCTTAGATATTTGGAAAGTCTCCTTCATTATACCGATATTTAAATCTGGGCAAAAGGATGACATCAAAAATTATAGAGGTGTCTCTGTTATGAATACAATTCCTAAAATTCTTGACTCGTTGATTCTTTCTAAAGTTATACATTTTTAACCAAAGAAATTATTTCATTGGAACAGCATGGTTTTATTCCTGGTCGATCATGTGTAACTAATCTTACTTCTTTTTCACATTACGCTATTAATGCTATTGAAGATTCATTTCAAGTTGATGTTATTTACACGGATTTCTCTAAAGCATTTGATAGAATTGATATTTCTCTTCTTTTATGTAAACTTAGTATACTTTTGGCTTTCAATCATCTTTTTTAAAATGAATTGAATCCTATCTGACTGATCGTAAACAATACGTCAAAATTGGTAGGATCCTCTCCAGAGAGATAAACGCTTGCTCTGGCGTGCCTCAAAGTAGCCACTTAGGTCCTCTGCTCTTCTTGCTTTTTATTAACGATATAGTAGAAAGTTTCAAATTTACTAGATGTTTGTTGTTTGATGATGACTTGAAATTGTTTTTAAAAGTCAATTCTGTGGATGATTGCACACCCATTCAACGTGATCTTAATGGTCTCACTTACACATTGGTAAATGTAAAACTATGACATTTCATCGTTTATCCAATCCAATAATTTTTAATTATCTTATAAATAACAGTACTCTTCCTAGGGTTTTTGAAATTAATTACTTGGGTATTATACATGATATTAAATTGAGCTACATTCCACATGTTGAGCTGATAGTTTGTAAGGCTCGTAGATGCCTAGGTTTCGTTAAGCGTAATTCTAAAGACTTCAGAGATGTTCACACTCTTAAAGTTCTCTACTTCGCTTTGGTAAGGTCTATTTTAGAATATTCAAGTGTCGTTTGGTGCCCCTATTACAAAGTTCATATTCATCGTCTTGAATCAATACAGAAAAGCTTGACTAGATATGAGCTTTACAAATGTAACTACCGATATGATAATTTACCTTCATATTCTGTAAGATGCTTACTACGGGAGGCTAATTGTGCTTACGACGGGAGGTTAACTGTGCGACTTTTATTAAAGATATTTTGGATTACAGAATTAACTCGCCAGAATTATTATGATTGATTAGTATATATGCTCCCGAAAGGCCAATTCGCTCTAGGTGCTTGCTGTATATTCCTCATCACAGAACAAATTATGGTAATCACGAGCCTATTTCAAATTGTTCGTCAATGTTTAATAAATTTTCATCAATTGTCGATACTTCCATGACAAGAGATAGTTTTAAATCGTGTATTTTCGATAATTATAGAAGTCTTAACTCATCTTAGAATTAATTTTTACATTAAGTGCAGGTCTGTAAGATAATGTAATCTGCAGACAATTAAAATAAATAAATAAATAAATAATCACAACGCACAGAGAACAATGACAGTCCTGTAAATGAAAACCTTTTAAACCTTTGATTGACTAATTTCATTAGATAATATCACATGTGCATTTGGGCTGGACAACAACTAGATTTGTTTTTACTATGAACATCCCCAAAAATCAATTTGTTTCATATACTGCATAATTATGTAGGTTCGTAACAACTCAAGACACAATTAGAAAAGTTATCATCAATATTGGATAATGTGGATGATGTATAGAAACACTCCTTAGGCCGTTCTATATATTGATGATACTAGTATTATTTTATATTAAATACAAAATTAAAGTAAACAAAAATCCATCCCTTCCTTTTGAGTCCCCCATGCATACATGTTATATTCAGAGTTAAAATTAATATCAAATTCAAATCTCATTGAACTCCCTAGGATCATTGAATTTAATTCACAATTTTTAATGTTAGCAATATAAGTAGAAAATATTGCTCAAGTCTATAAGAGTCTATATATAGAGTAATTCATATGTACAGAATGAACATGATGAAAACCTCAACAACAACCACTTCACATACTACTCTCTCTTCCTTATACGTAGTTAAAAACTTGACAGAGCGAGCATACATAATAATCCTTACGATTTGCTCAAACCTAAAAGTTTTCCGAATTGCTTACATTTGCTCCTATTTACACCCAACTTGAAAACTTTGTCAAAAGTTCATTTACTTACATACTTAGTTACTATTGAAAATGTCCTTAGGGCTAAAAGTTCAACTATACTGACGGAATCCCCATTTTGCCCATCAATCACTCAAAGGATCATTGGGGTTTGAGGGGACTCTATTCTCCCCGCATGTCTTCATGGAAAGGGAATATTCATCAATACTTGAAAAGGGGCCCAAGAAGCTGAGTACACCAGCTGTCTGAATTCAATTTGAAAATTTTCACTTGCGGTGTTGTCTGGGGTATTGAAACCATTTTAATATCCCGCAGAGGGAAACTCAGAGACTCCTCTCTCTCTACAGCTATACACTTACTTATTATACGCGAATTTTGATTAACTCTACGGCCACGACATTTTGCCCCTGAAATCTGAAATTATCAAATACGTCTCACATTAATTCACTTTACTCATATACGTAGAAAGATTCTCTTGGGATAATTTCAAAAATCATTCCTATCCCGGTATATACCTACATAAATAAATAAATAAATAAATAAATATACTATAGACACACGCATATAATGTATATAGAGAGAAAAAAATCTATGAAACTTAACAAATTGGTTCTTCGTGTTTTTACAAAACTCCACTAAAAAAACAAATCCCCCGAAAAAAAAATGTATGTGACGAACTCCACAGATTGACACTTTGCGGCGTGTTGTAGAATTCAACCCCATGGGAGATTTTGATTGATTTACAAACATTTCCGTAAAGGAGGAAACTTTTCATCCCTTTGGGACAGGATACAAAAGAGCAGAGAGTACCTATACTACATACACTACTGCATGGTGCCAAATGACTGAAAATTTGCCTAGCGTAATCGATTCGGGTGTTTTTGAGCTCGTTTCCCGCACTATGTTAGTCGACGAACTATCAATTTGGAAAAAAAGAGACTTACAGATGATTTGACAACAAATCGACTGAACGAACCGAAATTCCTTTGGGTGCTATTTTTCCTTTTTTATATTTTCCACATCTTTCTTTCACGTTTATCGCAGGGAAAAAAATCCTTGTTACGGTATGACATCACATTTACATCTCGATAAGGATGGTGGTGAATATTACTTTCGGTGACATATTGGATACCTTAAAAAAAGATTCATCGATTTTAAATTGATTTATTCGATTTATTTAAAGAGGGTCTAACAAGGACATGAGAGATGAGATTAAGTTGGAAATCAGTATTGGTGTGAAATTTTTATCACCAATAAATTCATGTTAAATTTTCGAAATTCTACATCAATCTATCTCCAGACATAACATCAATTCTGTTATCCAACTCATTAGTGAATCAATTGATCAATTTGTTTTCGTTTTAAGGCGTTTCAGGAGAGTTGACTTAATATTGGTGTACCTACCTTACTGTGTGGATTGATGGAAGCATAGTCGACTTAATTGTGGCACGTAAAGATGTTTCGCAGATGCTTTATATTCTAAGAAATCATATCTCTTTTTGGTACATTTGAAAGTATTAAATAAATTTAATTTAACCGTGACATTTCTATTTGCATACATTTCAGCAAGCAGGACGGCCATAGAGACTCGCCCTAGTGGTCAGCAAAATGAAAAAAATTTAAAATTTTCTATAAAAACTGAATTTCAAAATGGTTTCTATGCACAAAGAGATTAGAATTAAAAAAAATTTATAGAATGGAAAAATTCATGTCCAGAGATTATTGTTTCACCATTTAAATTCGGGTTAAATTCTGTTCGAAATTGGGTCACTCGTTTTCCATGTTTCGAGTTTTAGAATGAATAATAAGGAAAAAAAACATCTTGTCATCACGGTTTTTAGGCTTAATTTAATCTGAAACTTTTCATTCAGATTTGAATGTGGCATGTTAATTCAGTCAAGTGTCTTCTATAACACTATTAATTCGTACCGGGTTATATGGAAAGCGTGTTATAAGAAACTCAGAATTAATTCAAATCATAAAATGCGGTCCATGGAAACCACGTTATAAGAAACATAGAAATAAGACAAATCATATTGATTTATACCGCATTATACGTAAGCCGCGTTGTAAGAAATTCAGAATTAAATAAATTGTAAAAAAGGATTTCGTGTTTTCGTAGAAATTTATCTCCTCCCACAACCTACAACAATCATTAAGATTTTCATTTATTTTTCCCGGACGGGAATCGTATCCACACATTTTAGAATCGGTCAAAGATGGAGCATAGAAGAATTTTAAGAACTTTTATTTTTAACGATTCTAAATGAAATCATAAATTAAGATGTCGTTATATTCGAAACTTAACAAAGCGTTCCATATGGTACTATTCGAATTCGAATTTCGAAAATTTTCGAAGTCCAATGGACCGAAAATTGATCCGATTTCCTGAATGTTTGGTCAGAATTTTTGGAGATTTTTTTATTTTTATCAAGAAGAAATTTTTGTTTTAACATTTTTCCAGTTAGAGTAGTAAAACGAATTCGGAAATGACCAATTTCGAAATTATTTTTCGTCTAAATGGATTTTTAATGACATTTTTTTATGTACCTATGCCGAATTTTCGAAAATACATCTTTTTACATTTTTCGATTTTCCAATTTCGAAATTCCCATTAAGTAATTATTCGGAATCTCAAAATTGTCACTATTTTTTTTTTTTTTTTTCATATCTAATTACATTTTATCCGATTCTTTTTCTAACTATTTGATAAATCTGATAAATGGAAATTTCACTTTTTCGATTTCGGTGGATAGGAGTGCGGGGGTGAAAGAGATCAAATGGAGTAGTGATATGAAATGGAAAGCTACTATTCTAAACTTATTTTCTATCCCACTCACATTCTTCATATCAGAGTTACTTACCTTCTTAAACTAAAGAAGGAGCTCCAAAACAAAGGTGTTCCATTCGACTTCTATAAGGAGAATTACTGCCATTTGATTTGATAATTATAGGTCTGTTCGATGAAAACCCCGGGTAAACCTAGAGCTACACCGGGCTACACTATCCTGTTTTTTTTTTTAACTGGGCTTACACGGGGTTACAGCAACACATTCGTTGAAAACCCGGTGTTTCTGATTTCGTGCCCCGAACTTACACTAAAATTTTCTAGAGGTAAATGTTTGAAATTTGTCATTTGTGAATTGTTACTTGGAATTTGTTCGGTGATTGCGATCAATTGGTCGATTGCGGTATATAAAAGTGAAAAATTCGTGGAGCTTATACCAAATTCAGATTATAAAAAAGAGTTAGTTAAGAAATTGGATGATAAAATACCCATCGATAATATGTACGTAGAAAATTCAAATGAAAATGAAATTTTCGAGGAGGCGATTAAGATAGATGAAATCTTAAGATCTACCTTTCTAGTAACAAATTTTTATAAACTTCACGGTATCCTCGCAGCTACCAAGCAAATAGGTTTGAGATGTCAGAAAAAGGTTTAATAGTTGTTCGAGAAGAAGTCAACGGGATAGAGAAAATCATTTCTGGAAATTTTCATCATCCAAATATTATTAATTTTATACATACTGACAAAGCATCTGATGATAAAAATGAAAATAGTACAGCACAACTGTTTCTTGCAGAAATGATGGAGCAATATCTGGTCACAGATGAACAAATTGTCATTTTTTCAAAGTTAAGTTACAGAAAAAGCGATAATATCTGGCATCGATGTAAAAAAGCTAATAAAAGAATATATAATTAAAAATAAACTGAGAAATATTTTTTGTGGATTTTAATATTTATTTATTTTTAAACTTTTAATTATTTCACCTATTTTATAAATAAATTTTCATAAATCACTGGAAATTAAAAGTTTAATTATGCTCAGGAGAACTGTCAGAGAAATGTCATTACACTAACTTTACTCTAAACTGCAAAAATCTTGTTCGATGAGTACACAAAACCCCGAGTAAATAGCCGCCATATTGTAGGGGGAAAATTTACATAGTGTTTTACACCGTGTTTTCATCGAACAGACCTTATAATATCTTGAAGTTCTATATACCGAGGGGGCTCGGTAGCAACCTTTCTACTACGGTAGCTAGATATATTAAGTTACTACGGGAAGACGTAGCTGGAATCTAAAAGCTTTCCGTGCTTTTGGCAGAGACACCCACAAAATCTTGCCGCATAATATTTCCATTCTATATTTAACATTTTTTATCATCGACCCACCGGGGGAAATATGAAAAAGGATTTCTGCTGCGGAAGCTGATAAGGCGACGGCTATTTGATACCTTCTCAGTTTTCTTCGCTGCCTCCTCTTCCTCTTCCAACTCTAATTTTTCTTTTCATTTTCACCTTATCTTTCTCTCACACATCATTTATCTGACTGCGTCCATTCCCCATTCCCTTACCACTTTCTTCAGCCCTGGGCGAAGCCCGGAGGGGTGAGAGCTGAGCATGTTTAAGAGTGGAAATTTATTTATTAATTATAGTTAAACCACGGCCCCAAGCAAAGCCTGGAGGGCTGGCAATGAAAAAACTCCATCGTTCCCCTATTCCTTTAACAACTTCCCCAGGCCAAGATAAAGCCCCAAGGGCTGAGCGCTGGGTATGTTTAGGGTTGGAAGTGTCCTTTATTGCCCTCTCATCTTCCCTCCCCCAACCACTACTTCCTCTTCCTCATACATTTCATATTTTTTCCATCCTCCTTATCTTTCTCGCTCACATCAATCATTCTCTCGGATCTCAACTTATCTTTCTCTCCCCGCTCTGCGTTATATGAGTGATTGAGTCATGAGAACATAGGTAGAAAACGAGTGCATCTGAGCCACTGACATATAATAAGAATGGACTGAGTGTTCTTGCTTAAAAAATGGCACAAATATTGAACAGGCTGTGAAAACCTTTTATTTCGAACAATTGCACACCGATATATAATTAATTATTATTTGTCGATTGGAAACACTAAAGATATTATAAAATAGTATTGCATTAAATTAAAATTATTTAGGAAGTTAAACTTGTTTTAATTAAAACAAAAAATTAATTTTTAATATTACTGAAAAATGTGTTCCTCTGCAGATTTGATGTCAAATATTATTGAGCTTGTAAGAGATAGACGTACATAAACAATATATTTTTTCTGAATTTTTATGTCAATTCCAATGCATTCCAATTATTACAGCCGTACTGTTTCCGAAATTGGCTACAGTTCAGTGTAGATTTTGAGCTTGAAAGAGACAAATAGATTTTAGCAAAAATTTTTGCCATTTTTTACTATAGGAATTAGATAGGATGGCTCAGTCCATTCTTATTATATGTCAGTGATCGGAGCACACATCGTTGTTTCAATTCCAGAATAACGGTCCAATTTATTGTCAAGCTCAGTAAGTCCTGTACGGTTAGAAATTTTGGTATAATTCACGAATTTTTTTATTCCAAAACATTTATTAAATTATTTATACTATATTTCTTATAAGCCCCTATACATTTGGAAGCATAAAAGGATATATCCGAATTTTTTTAAAACATTTATAGGAAATAACTAAAATCTATTCTGAGCTATGTATTGCCTGTCTAGTTATACCAGTTTAATTCAAAACCCAGCTATATTTTGTACTGAAGTCGATGTACCACGTGCATCTGAAATTGTGTAATTATAGGTATGTATATAAGCACTATGACAAAACTAACTGAAATTTGTATCTAGGGAACTATCAAGCCCAACAATGCAAAAAGAGAATACATATGTTTTCACTAGATGATTATTCTTATTGTTCTATCGGATTGAGTCCTGAAAAATATTGTCTAGTTTCAGTTTTCAATTGGAAGTTGAACAGAGTAGAATAATTAGTGAGTGTCATAATGTATTCCGGGATTTTTGCCCAAATGGAATGTGAACCGGTAAGTGTGAAAAATATATTTGTTCACTTCTTCGCACTCTGAATCTTTTTGAATTTTCCTCTCACAGACTTGGACCCTACAAGGTTTTTTAATAATAAGTTTATTAAAATTACTACCTACTCCAGCAAATGGAAGCAAAAAACTAAGTCGTGTGATAGATTAAGAAGCAGTTAATCGTTTTCTTATTTTTGAAAAGATAAGCAATTTAATAGAAACTTAGTTGAAATATTTATTTAAGCTTGAAATATTCAACCAGGACTCACAACAAATGAACTTTGAGCTGGATCGGACCAAAAAGCACCCCATAGTCCACGACAGCCAGCTTATACCACTTCCATGTGCTAATACATTTCTGGAAAATTTAGACTTATAGTCTTTAAGCTACATTTCCTATTTAATAATAAGGAAGGACAACAAAATGTATTTTGAAAATGAAATAATAAATAAAACATAAAGAGATTTAGAATAAAGTTTTATAGGATCTAAGTATATAAGAGTCATACGAGTATTCGAGTTGACATATATACATACATATGAAAGCTTATAAAATTTATAACAAAATTTCTAACCGTGCGGTGACTGATAAGGCATGTTGTCTAACCAATCTTTTAGCACAACTGCATATCCATAAATGTCTATACTGCACTTGACGAATGTTGGCCAAATGCACAGCAGTTGTTTAGGCATCTAGAACACTCCTTTCAAAATTTACAGACATTCAGAATCACCAATAAACCCCACACTCATTAAAATAATGAGTGTGAATCCAGCTATGACCAGTATAATGATGTCAAGCAAAGCAAGCATGCATTATTTTCATTTGAACCCTAAAATCAAATGCATAAACTTTCTTTTTGACTCTTTGAGCTTTGCTTTTGATTACCTATAACATTTTAGTTTCACCTAGCACTATTGATGGTAGGATAAAATACAGGGGCACTGATTTAAGAAAAAACTGGTTACGTAGCAAGCAGGTCAATATCCGTAATTTTCTGATCTACAGAGATAAGAGATACAATGCGGATTCTTGCTTCCTGTAATCGCACATAAGGGAGGTTTAGGTATCTGGGAAAATAGCAATATTCTTCTGCTTTATATTCATATCAAGAGCATAATTCGGTACTATTTGAATAGTGTCCATTCCAAGCAGTCTGGTGGGCTATCCGAAAGAGTTACATCCTTAATAGAAGCACATACTGAGAATCGTCGGCCGAAACGCAATTTTCGTAATATAACGTTGCATGATATACAAAATCTGGAGATTGTAGTAATTCACTCTAAACAACAAATTAAATTGTGGCACAAATGGTGCAAAGTATTTTTAACATCTGCCTTAAGAATTGTAAAACCTGAAACTCTTCGAACTCATATCCATATCGTACCACAATAGATGCCCTGAATATGTAGCGTCGAACGCCACCTTTTCAACCTCCACTTTTACTTTCCATCTTGATAACACTACATCAGTCAATGTTATTACAGGATCGCAGTGTCAGTTTAGCACTCAAAAATAGGCCTTCTTTCAGCCTACTCCATAGGAAATGAGTCGACATCAGAAGCCTGCAGACTTATTTCTAAGCAGGGTTTATCAAATTCTCCGAAAATGTCGAAAAAGGTCTACTGTTTGTAATCCCTGACAAGCTTCTGCGAATATTATGGGCAATATTCTAGTTGAATTCGCCATTTATCAATTGAAGCGAAAAAAAAAAAAATGTGGACAGAAAAAATGTCCCCTTATAAATTCTGAGATTATTCTACATTCAACTTACCTTAAAATGTTCTCTTTAATTGCGGTAATATTCCTTCCCTTTTAATTGATTCATTACAAATTAAACGCCCAACTGTTTGCATAATTTAGTTTTTAATGTAGAATCCACACAGTTCGTTCAATTCAAGCAATATACTCGTATATTTCTGTATGTATAATTTGACTCTATTTACCTTTATATATATATTTATTCACATATATGTACATATAAACGATCATATAAACGCACATCATGCATATAACCTTTTGTATATATCAACAAAGGTTAAAGCAAGCCACTTTTATCCCTCTCATGATTAGGTCACCTACCACAGCATAATTTATTCTCTTAAAATATCCACAGGATTTATAGAGCCGAGACTAATCTGTTTATAGCAATCTCGTTATTTATCCCCTCTGGAAAATGTTAATATATACACTCCCGCGGCCATCCAGGTCGTTTCTAATTTAGTACCTGCCTGCATATATCTAGTTCGGTGTAGCTAGATATTTTGACCACCATATGTCAATCAAAATTGCATCGAATTCAACCAGCCACAAAATTTAGGTCAGCAGCCTTTTTGAATTATTTCAGTTTTTATTTTCTTTATATTTTTTTTTTTTTTATACTTCAATTGATTGCGCACTTGTTTAGAGTCTTTAGCAAAAAAAAACAGCTAACAAGAAAAACATCCCACCAGTATCGTAGTATTTCCGACGAAGCTTTGGTTATTTTTCGGTTAATTCCACTCCAGAGTTTCTTTTGATCCTCCCTGTTTTTGTAGAGTAGGTGCTTTCAGGCATAACTACTGACGTTAATGCTTCAGGTTTATTTTTAGGTTTTAAGGATTGTGTTGAGGCTTGCCATTTCGAGACTTCTGCTTTTATTTATTTTTTTTTATTTTCTAAATTTGCTGCAAAATTTAAATGGTAGCAAAACACAGTCTGAATGTGGTGGAATTTAAATTTATGTTTTCATTTTGAAACATATATCTGCATAATTTTACCTTTTAGTATCTATATCGATTAAAATTCAGGCAACACAACCATAGCTAATAAGCTGTTGTGTGTTGGTAGTATAGTAGTAGTAGTAGTAGTAGTAGTGGTGGTACTTTAGTAAGTTGTTAATATCAAACGGCTGTCAAAAGCAATCAAAGTGCATGGTGTGTGCAAGCATATCAGGGTAGATTTCACATTCGACAGAAACATGGATGCTAATTGCAATTTATGGATTTTTGGAGAAAGAAATTTGTACATGAATGCAGTATCTACCTACCTACCTTTGATGGTGGACATTAATATTAATTTACTAAAATATTACCATATGGTACTCAAATTTACAGCTATTATAGAAAATGAATGCCATCATTGTCATGCTGAATTATTTGCATGTTTGATAATCTCATGAAAATTGGATCTTTATTCATAAATTCATGTGGACAAAAATATTGTAATGGAGGAAACTCTATCGTGTAGACAAAACATTGACAAATACTTTATGACCATTCGGCGTTTATAAAATATTAATATGAAATGAGATCATTGTGAAAGTGTCATACACAAGCGGTCAGAAAAATTAATCTAAAATTTCCTGAGGATCAACTATATAAAAACACATAGCAGAAGCATCGCCGCTATACAGGATGCTCCCTCCTATGTGGTCGATAGCACAGGAGATAATAGTATGTATTCACCTAGGCAAACAAAAAATTATATGATGGGGGGGGTCTAACAACCGTTTCGGAATTACAGGATGATTAAGAAAAAATTCTAATTTTTATCAAAAACAAGGTAAAACAAGTAAAAAGGCTAGAATTGCTCTAAGACCAATTCTTATGATACCCTAGATGACTGCTCGTATAAAATTTCGTATGGTCACCGATCGATGCAAGTTTGATTTCTGAAGTGTTTTTTTGCATATATTTTTAGAACGGTTCGTCTGACAGAAAACATGATTATAACCAATATTATAGGATTTCGTATTTTTAGTATAATAAAAATATCTTGGACTGATTGTTTTCACAGTATACGTAAAAAAAAATTTATATGGCAACACCAAGAAGAAGTTGCCCGATTTAATCCATTTTTGTAATTTTGTTTGTTATTACTATAAAAACACCATGTACCAAATTTCAGCTCTGTATGGCGACGTGTTCTCAGGCAGTGTCCAAATATATAGTGAAAAACGAAATTTTTGTATGGCAACCCAACGAAGGAGTTGCCCGATTTTCTTTTTTTTTTATTGGCTGTTCAAGAAAGAATTTTTTTTTTTTGTATCTCCGGTACATAGCAACAGCTAAAACATGTTCTAATTTGTTATTTCATCACACCACCCATTAATTTTTGGTGACAAGTTTCAAGTCTTGGTTTGACTCATCAACAGGTCCCAAATAGCGAAATTGGGTGATTTGAAAAACAAATGAAAAATGAAAAAAGAAGAAAAAAATGAAAAGTTTGAAAAATAGAAAAAACAATTTTTTTTTTATTGTCTGTGTGCAAAACTTCAGCTTTCGAAGTGTACGTGTCGTCGCACAGATAGACGGACGGACAAACGAGCGGACGGACGGGCATGCAAAAATCAAATTAACTTTTAATATTATGAGTGTCCAATCCATTTTGCTGTACCATCATTATTTCGAGGTGTTACAAACGGAATGACAAACTTAGTATACCCTTTAGATTTTATCTAGGGAATCAAAAATCCTAAAGGGGAATGCCCATCTTAGGCCCGATACCTCCAGACATGACGGATGTCTTAAAAGATACATTATGATACTCTTAAAATATTTTATTAACAATTTTTATTTCAATTAAACAGGGAAGCCTGGGGATCAGAGTTTGATCTAGTACATTTTGGAAAACCTAGTACAGAATTCGTCAGGTCCTGAGAAGAAATTGTAGTACCCCCACTCCTATACTCGGAGGCTTAAATAGCTATTTATTGACATTTCCATACCCACTTTTTTAGTATTTCCCTCTATGTTATTCGAACTGAAGTACTAGATTTTTCGTACCTTAGATCGGCGCTAACTCGGTAGGGTTACGTCCGATCGGTAAATGGGTTTCACTACTCGCTTTAGCTCATTACCTGCTACAATTAGTAGAAGAAATTTTTTTCTCTACATACCATAACGATGGAGTATAGGAATCCCCGTCGGGGCGGGGCGGAGGGTTGTTTGAATACCGCACGTTATATCAAATTAAAGGTATCGCCTAGGACTATCGGGTGGTGTTGTTTTTTTTTCCTATCCTGAAAACTGTCAACTTTCTTAGGACGTTTTTGCTGCCAGAAAACCCATTTTCATGCATTGGGTCACATACACTCCAACTACTACATTTCGAACATATTTTTGCATTTATTTCTACCATGGCCATAAGTGCTCTGTTGTGAATATTTTTCTCATAGGAAGTCATTTTGCAGGACTTACCAATTCCGCGCAAGCACGAGAAGGAGAAAAGTTCACTTTTCAGCCAAGAAAGTCACTCAAGCTGATCGCTAAAGCTTCCCACCGCTTAATTAAAATAAACATTATTAAGAAAATATGCTCAGAGTATCATAATGCATCGTTTAAGACATCTTTCATTTCTGGAGGTGTCGGGTCTAAAGTTGTATGAAAAGTGGACATTCCCCCTTTTAGTTTTGATCACCGTAGCTCCTGCGAGGAGAGGAGTACGGGGCTGGTTGAGCAATCTTTGGAAAGGCCATGAAGTTAATGCAATGAGCTCTCGACAGTACTTTCGGGTTGTTTTGTAAAAAACCAAAACAAAATCTTAATTAACCTGTAACTCCGAAAGGGTTGACTTCCCCTTATCTGGGCACTGAAAGAGGCAATGAATTTGCTGTTGGTCCACAATTGTAACAGCAATCTTCTTCATTACGCCACAGTCATTTCGTGACAATTTCAAAGGACATGTTAAGACTGTGCTGTATTCCTATACCAACACAAGCCTCAACAAGCGCTTGATAAAGAAATTCATCACTACACCTCTGGTAAAAGAGCAAACAAATTATTTCTTCTTAAACTTTTTATGTGGTTCAAGATTCGGGACACTGTCGTTTACGCTAAAGAACATAACATAAACGAAATTGACTAAGTTGAAACTACAATCTATTGTGTTCTGTCAGGATGATAAAGAAATCTAATAAAACATGTTATACAACTACGTAGGAAGCCTGAGAGATGTATACTAACATTAATCATCAATAGCATCAACCAGGGCCGGGAGTAAATTGTAAGCGTGGTCTTACCATAATTCTGTGACGTGGCAATGAGTGTGCAAATAATTTCTAAACATACGAGGTCGATAAGTTCGTAAAATGAAGGGGAAGGAAATAAAAAAAAGGACATGGTATTATTTTTCCTCTTCAATATACTCTTGAAAAAAAAATATTTTGTCGTTTTGCGCCTCAAAATAGGCCAAAATCTAGACTTCAATTCTTTATCGTCCTAAAACTTCTTCCCTAAAAGTTCTTTTTTTTTTTTGTTGAGCACTTCGAAGCCATACTTCTCAAATGCAGCCATCTCAACTTTGCTAGTGTTTACGGACGCATTGTCGTGCGAAATAAATACACATTTTCATATTTTTTTCTCTCTGGCAGCGTTTTTTAATTGCTTAATCAGCATCCCGAAAAACAACCGTTTGTGACGCCTTAAATTTCTAAAATGATGGTGTGCCCTTTTCATGGCACTGCATGGACGCCTGCTTCAACTTAGGCTCATAGTGGTGAATACAAATTTCATCTCCGGTAACAATCCGACACAAAACCCCATCTATGTATTACTATGTTTCCATGCGGAGTTCAGTCCGAATTTAATTCAAATTAGTGCTCATGGAAACGAGAATTGAATTGAGTTTCGTTCAATCCATGTTAACTCCACGAAAACAGTCGAGTTGAGTTGGGTTGGTAATCTTGGTCACCGGTGGCAACGAATTTGAACTCTGTGGACTAGTGCAGAACGCTGTCCGACTGGTTATACAGTGGGATACGGATTTCGGGCTTTGCGTCAAGCCATTGCCTCTTTACTACGAAAAGGAACATTCGCACATTGAATCTACAGACAGAGCGAATAAAGCTCTTAGAGCCTTCGCGATGTGCCGCAGGTGCATAGGGACCGCGGATGATCCTATATATTTATACTAGCGTCATCTGACCCATGCTAGCCTACGGTTCTGTGGTATGGCGGAAAGCAGTGGAGTTCGCCAATCATCGTAAGATATTGGAGAAGATTCAAAGATTGTACCAAGGCCTTGCCAAAATCTTTTATATTGTAAAACCACCCTTTCACAGAACAACAGAGTACTAGTACTTTAGGTGCCAGATCACAGCAACATTAGCAGGAATGAGAGGGCGCACGAACTTGCTCGCTTTGCTGCAATCTCAGAGGCATCCTCCTTCACAATTGAAATAGCACCAAAACACCACCTCTAATATCTCGGTTTGGGCCGACTACCAACACAGTCGCCTTTGGTTAGATGAGCCTTGAGGTAGAACTACAAAGAATCTGTTGGCCAGACATAACCCAAACGAAACGAAAAAGATATATGAACTAAACAATTCTGTCAATTGTCACCGGGCACTCCTCTTTCAAGGGTCACCTACACAGGTTGGGGCTTGTTTCTGATCCTATATGCAGGGAAGCGCGGTGAGGAATCCGAGACGGTGACTCAGTCTCTTTGTCGCTGTCCGCCTCTCTCAGGAAAGCGTTAGAATTCCTTGGCTCACACCTCCTGGACGAACTCCATGAAGCCGGCAGGGAGAGCTGGGAGCCAATACTTGCGTCCGGTTGGGACCTATGAGCAATTGACTTATAAGGGTGAAAAATGGGGCGTTTCAGAGACCCCATAGGGGGCCTCAACTTCAGTTATCAATTAATCAATCAAGCAAGTATTAATAAGAATAGCGCGGATGGGTGGTTTATTGAACAGAAATTCGGCTAATTTATATGAAATATTTTATCTGTGGACTCAACTCAAGCCGTTCATGGAAACAGCATCGAGTTAACTCAGTCACCAAAACTTAATGCTTAGTCAAACCTAACTCAACTCAACTCGCTCATAGAAACATACTTAGTGCTTGTCTTCACCACAGATCTCCAAAATTTCATGTGGCTGAAAACTCAACGCATTGTTGTTTTTGAAGAGGCACGAATATTCTCAGCACCCTTTTAAGCGCTGACTTTTGTATGCCAAGATGATTATAGATAATTTCCAAAATGTTTGCCTGCTCTATACTCCAACTTTTTTGGTGCTTTGACAAGCCGTACCGGGCGGAGGTCATCTTCTATCAATTCTCTGAAAAAAATTATACCACTTTTAAATCATTGTTTTCCAAGGGCAAAGGCAGACAGCTCTTCTAAAATGGTTTGAAATGTTTTTCTTTGTTTTGCTACGAACTTTCTAACTGCGTGCGATACTTAATATTTCCACGATAGACGCTTTCTTCCCAATTGACTTCCCAGGTGAGGGGTATCTTGATAGATTAGTGACCCAATTGAGTTGAAGTTTCGTATTCATATTCATAATGTATTGCATACTACAACTATCTGCCAAACCTTACCCTCATAGCCCTCTAATCCCTCTATTACGTGAACTTATCGACCACCCCCTCTACATAATCTACGTACAAAAAAAAACGTTTCAACTCCATAAAACCCAAAAAATGACATACAAAGAAATTTATTCCAGCAAAGGTTTAGACCGAATTGGATCATTAAACTCAACCAAGAAATCATAAATCGCATAATAACTTCATCGTTTTTAGCTCTTTTATCTCTTTATCAATCACTAAATCAGCATCAGCAACCAAAATTATTACCTATTCGATCATATTTTCTGTTGCTTAAGCACACCAAATTGCCCATTCATTGAGCATTCAATAGAAAAGTTTTTGGGACTTGAAGCAGCAGCAACAACAACAACAACAACAACAACAACAACAACAGGTAGAACCAAGTTACTCTGAACGCTTATACCTTCCTGCTTGCCTGCCTATCCCAATAAATCGTGAAGTGTGGTTGGTGCGCCTTTAGGCTTGCAACGATTACGATTTATCTGGCCTTAATGAATGTTCCTGTAATTTATGCTTACAGATATTACGTAGAACCTATAAATGTCGTTAGGCTATTACCTGATAGGGGTATAATAGTTGAGGTCTCAAACACGTAGCCTAATTGAAACTACATAATTAAATTATGTTTTCTATGGTTTACGTAAGCAATGATTTCGGGCGATAGCTTTGATATTAATTTCGATATTGCTTATGTACATAAAGCATACATATAAGACGTAAATATATATATACAAATACACCACATTCTATATACTTCGGGGTTTAGTATTAATCAATGTCGACAGCATGTATTTAAAGCCTATCAGGGCAAAACAAAAAATAAATATAATAATTTGCTTAAAATATTACGTATTCGGAAATAGGCTCTGTTTGAGCTGCCTTTACCTCTAGCGGGTAAGGACTGGTCGTTAAATAAAGGGTGAATCTCCTCTTGTAGAAATTTTTTTATATTCATTCAACTATGAACACTGATTAGGTCTGAGACTTAATGTAAATAAATTTAGATATAAGAATCAAATTCAGGTCTGAGATATTAAAAATATGTATAATAATAATAAAGTTAATAACAGCACAAGAATGCCTTTCAATGTAAGCCAGCGGAGAGAGAGAGAGAGAGAGGGAGAGAGAGAGAGAGAGAGAGAGAGAGAGAGAGAGAGAGAGAGAGAGAGAGAGAGAGAGAGTGAGAGAGAGAGAGAGAGAGAGAGAGAGAGAGAGAGAGAGAGAAAAGGTGAGTGCGTAGCGGTCCAAACCCAGCTAAGAATGCCTTTCATCGCGAGGTCACAAAAATGACAACAATAGGAATTGTTTAGTGATCCACCCACAGCCCAGCCCAGAACGCCTTTCAACTCAAAGCAGGAAAATATCAGGAAAATACAATGTGGAGCTTGATCTTAACACGTCAATGAATCGATCATGAAAGAGAAATGTAAGTCAAGTCAAGTGCTTTTGCGCTTTCAAATTTCTTCATTGTCTTCCTTCTTTGGATTTTGTTAGATGATTTTTCACATCCTTCAGATTGTCTTCTTTAGGGCGTTAGGGCTCAGTTGGATTATATGTTTTGCTTTTTCTTCTTTTTAATCCTTGGTTTGGTTTTTGATCACCTCTCGTGTTGTTGTTAGTTCTTTTCCTTACAGCTGCTGCGCCACATCAGCTGTAGTTAATGACTTTCTCGCAAGAGTTTGACCAGATTATGTAAGTGATCTGCTCGCCCTCTTATAGTGCTATGATGTATCCCCACCACAAACCAAATCCGAATTCCGAATTTAGTCCGAAATTGTTACGATTTTTTTAGCTCAATATTGCTGCTGATGATGTTTTTCTGTAGATCAATGCTAGTCAGCTGTCTGTGGTGAAGTTGATGCTTTTGATAAAAACAACAGAAGTTATCTCAAAAATTGGTCTGTAAATTAAGAAATATGAAAATTCTTCTCTTTATTTTGAGTTTGAATGAGCAACAATTTTGGAGAGGAAAGCCGAATATGAAAACTTACTTGAATTTGAGTTGGTTTGTGTCTAAACTAATCACTGATTTAGTTTCAGGCTACAATTAAATTTTACTTAGCATTGTGAATGTCAATCACAAGCAAATAATTTTACTTTAAATTCTTTCTCTGTTTCCCCTTTTTTATTTTATGTCGCTCAGACAGAATTTAAATGAGGAAAATTTTTTTATGGCTTCAGTCATCACCAGACCAAACGTAGATGATACATAGAGTAACAGACAGTCAGAGTGTGTAGTCCTAACGTATCCTAAACGGTGTGTTCCAAAGCAACGTCCTCCTCCAAAATCGACAATCAATTTCAGATTGATTTAAAAAAAAAAATGCCAGAATATCGGTCGAAAATGCACATTTCTTAAGGATAATGATAATGGCAATTATACCTTTCCTGTGTATTATCATGCAACTATGAACATATTGCACGTTTTTTATATAATTCAGATAGAATGGGATCCTAGCACATCCCCGTTCGCATGACTCGAATTGATAATCTTGCATATGTATACGAACTTTTGTGGTTATATACAGAGTATTAAAGTGTTCAATCGGTTCACAAAATTGTCCTAAAATTTAGTTGAAAATGTGGTTTCGAAACACCTTATGTACTAATATTTACAAATTTAATTTATTAAAACAATGTGCGGCGCATGTGAACTACATCAATACCGCTAACAATCGGTATGTACCAGAATTCCTTTCCTGACCAATAAACGTTTTATAACACTCTAAGATGCAATCCATCACAGAAGCACTATTTTCTCATCTGACTGGACTTTTTAATTGAAAACTGTGGCGATTCGATTCGTATGTGACTAATATTTACTAGAGGACCTATGTTTCGACTAGAGCTGAAAGTATCAGCATAATTTTCTATTCGAACCATCGGGAATAATTAGGATCCGATTCTTTAAATCCGGATATCCAGATCCAAACTATCAACAAAAACAAAAGTTCAAAATTTGCTCCAGATTACATTGTTTCATTGGAAAAACATAAATTTCATGACTTTTCCATTTTCCCAATAAAACAATACAATCTGGAAGAAATTTTGAACTTTTTGTTGTAAAGTCTGGATCCGGATAATAATCCAGATCCGAATAGATTGAATCCCTATCCGAATTTCAGGAATCGATAATTCGTATCCGGGTATCCGAATATTACCTAATCAAGATCCAGTTTTCAATTGTAGTTTCGACACCAACCTAGATGGATCACTGTCCTAATCATTTTCTCTGAGTGCAAAACAACGTCCTTAGGTTGGCCCAAAATGTTCGTAAAGAACTTTACGAATCTGTACGAAATTGATGTTTACATACGGATGAATTAGGCTTTTGTTCTAAATAAACCTTATATTCCGTTGGGATTATTATCTTAACATTTAACGGTTTCTATTTTAAAAAGTGCAAAAGAGCAGAAAAAAACATTTAACCAATCGAAATTGATTTAATCGATTGTACGTAAGTAAGCTTGCCCTAAATTCACTTTACCGACGCGTACGGTTGTACGTATGTAAGCTTGCCCTAAATTCACTTATATACCGACGCGTACGTCTTACGTTAGTAACTTTACTTACGTACACGCTCATTTTGGCCAAGCCTCTATTTGATAGAGAGTTTTGCTATGAAAATTCAATCTGAAATTGACTCAGTTTGCTGCTAAGTCTACAGCACGAGAATTGAATGGAAAAAACTCTTTATGAAAACGAAAATCTTTGAAAAAAGAAATTTCATTGCAAAAAGAGGGCGTTTCATATAAGCAGGAACCGTATAATTGTCAGTACGGCTTGGGTCCTGCCTACCGTATACGCCAAAGCAAACAGCCAAGCTGACCTCATATATAGACTTAAAATAAATTTTAAGTGTGAATTATATGAGGCGAAATACTACGTATTTACTTGAATGCCTAGCAAGATTTAGCTCTATGCGGGACTAGCATTTCATAGAGTTTTGCTATGAAATTTCTGCTTGGCTGTTTGCTTTGGCGTAGACGGCAGGCAGGAACCAAGCCGTACTGACGGTTCCTGCTTATATGAAACGCCATCTTTTTGCAATGAAATATCTATTTTCGTTTGCATAAAGAGTTTTTTCCATTCAAGCCTCTATTTATTAATAATCTGGCATAGACCGAGTTATAAACAACGCAGAAACCGGGCTTTTATAAGTACCATAGATGAAATCACAGGGTATATCTACTCTATATTCTATAATCAAAGCACGAGTTAGTGCACTGTGAAAAATGCACAAACTGTTGCCACAAAGCTTGGGTATTTTTCCCTAAAATATAGGGAATATTCCCTAAAATTTAGGGGGGAAAGACCTATATTTTAGGGAATATTCCCTTCATTTTAAGGAATAATTCCTAATCTTATCGAAAAATATCTAAACTTTGTGGCAACAATTTGTGTAAATTTTTTACTGTGATGCAATTCACCCACCCTATGAAGATGATTTTTAAGTCAGAATTAAGCCGTCTAACGAATGTCGAACGGTCACTCCACACCACCTTAAGTCGCTAGTTATCGGACGTCAATGTCAAAAATTGAAAAGTATATCCCATTTTTATTAATTTTTGACGGTTTTCCCGCCAAATTTCATCTTTTCAGATTTCTTGTAAGAATTGCATACATTTAGGTGATATTTCTATCGTCAGTAGAAAAATTGACGAAACAATGAATCATAAAAATTAGCTTATCTCAATAACGGTGGCATGTAGGAGGATACATGTGCAGGATGAAATGTAATGTAATATTCTGAAGTTTCCAAATCTTGCAAGAAAATGTAACGTTTACCAAATTATCATATTTGCGAAAAAATTGTTAAAATTTGACAAAGTTAGGAATTTTTCCCGGTTTTTCTTACTTTGAAGTCCTATAACTCTTGATAGAAAAGGTGTGGAGAGCTGGTTAGACATTTATTCGACGGTTTACTTTCACCTGAGGAAATATTCCTTTCTTATAGGGTATTTAACAAAAAGTAGTGTCATATGAAAATGTACTCAAAATCACAAAACCCCAATACCTCCCAAACAAGCCATTTTTCCCTCTCTCTGAGTCCTATCACCCTGTAAAATTAATGTATAGTAATTATACTTAACACCTTGTATATTAGTGCGTAATGGAGTGTGAGTAGATAATAGAATTGTACAAAGAGATACAAAACTTGGATTTTATCCCAGAAAATAATTGCCTCTAGAGAGCCACATTCAATCGAGGGCACGCTTTAATACATTACATCATAGATGGCACAAGAACTAGATATCGCATGCAGTATCAAAAAAGTATACAAAATTTATATAGCTGGGTGGTGGGTGGGTGGTTATTCATATTTTTTCGTATCTAAAGAGTTGAGGAAGTCGATCAAATGTAAACAAAACTGCTATTATAACAAGTAAAAAAGCTAGAATTGGTCTAGGACCAATTCTTATGATACCCTAGATGCATGCCCGTATAAAATTTCATATGGTCACCGATCAATGCAAGTTTGATTTTTTAAGTGGTTTTTCGCATATATTTTTAGAACGGTTCGTCTGACAGATAACCAGTTTTATATGGTTTCTTAAGTTGAAGATGTTTTTAGTACCTACAATAAAAATGTCTAGGACTGATCGTTTTCACAATATATATAAAAAGCATAAATTTTTATATGGCAACACAAAGAAGGGGTTGTCCGATTCATTCCACTTTTGATTTTTTTTGTTTTATTACTATAAAAAGACCATGTAGCAAATTACAGCTCTGTATGTCGACGCGTTCTCAGGCAGTGTCCAAATATATAGTGGAAAACGAAATTTTTGTATGGCAACCCCACGAAGGAGTTGCCCGATTTATCTCATTTTCAAACATTTTTTTTTTCTTTAAATCCATGTACCAAATTTCAGCTTTCGATGTGAACGCATTCACGAGTTATCGTGCGCACGGACGGATAGACGGACGGAAATGCAAAAATCAAAATAAGTTTTAATATTATGCGTGGGTGTCCAATCTATTTTGCTCTGCCATCATTATTTCTGTTCATTACAAACGGAATGACAAACTTAGTATATCCTATAGATTTCATCTAGGGTATAAAAACATTCGCTTTCGGTATGCTCTAAAACATGTTATGGTCCATTCCAGAATGCACTACCCATTTCACAATCTGTATATTCTACTCTAGTATGCCATGCGGTATTTAGTTCGTGTGCCATCTATAATTGCATATACCTTGGTATTTTTGATAAATATTTTTAATTTTAAAATTATTATAACGAAATTCGTTGAAATTCGCTCGTTCAGGGACATTTTTATTAGATTATTTTGAAAATTTTGAACTACTTGGAACTGTCACTTACCCAATTGTCAAAATTGGGAATATTAAATTTTTTGTCTATCTTTTAGATCCTTTTCAAAATTCTTGTATCCATTTTTTAGTCTCTTTTGAGAATTTTGTGTCATTTGTTTTTACATTTTTGTGTCATTTTTGTTGTATATTAGTTTTTTGAATTGTTTTAAGTGTTCTTATTTGTCCCTATTGACCTTTATAACATTTAGTTTAGTTAGCGTCTTTTTTTTTTTTTTACACAATGTAGAGCCTTTTGCCACCTATTTTTAAGGTATTTTGAAAAGAGCCGAAACGCCACAAAATAAAGAGCCTATTTACATAAAAAAATAAAAAATTATTATAACGATCATAACCAAACTTTTTATTATTTTACAAAATTCAAACTTTTTCTCGTACATCACATGAAACGATTGTGTTTGTATTAAAAAAAAAAAATAAATAAATAAAATAAAATTTTCCTAAAAAAACCCAAAACACTTATTCCCATTCCATTCATGAAAAACCAACATGAAATCCCATAAAAAATTCTATAGGATTACTTTTCACGCACAAATAGCATACTATAATAGGCTTTACTATGCTTAAATAAATTCAGAAAAAAAAAAAAAAAAATCTCATCTGACCTTTATCTAATTTTAATTGGAAGACCTAAATCCCTTTCAATCAATAGCTTAGAGATTTTTATTTTCTATTATATGAAGAGAAAACATTTTATTATTGCCACACACAACATAATACCCAGCCATAAAGCTAAAGCTATCTATTGATTTATCCTTCAATTCAGATCATTAAATTTCATTTCATTATCAAAAAAATAGACTCACGACTATAAATATATTCAAAGATAAATCAAAGTGTATCTGATATACCTCCTCGCATCCATAAAAGAAGATATACAAAACATCTGTCTGTAACTTTTTAGATAGATATAGAAAAATGTTTTTTTTTATGTAATCGATTTCCACTTAAAAGTGCATCTTTCAACTTTACTCATCTCATCTCATTCCTCTTCTTGATTTCAGCATTGTTTGCAATAGTGGTGTATCTAGTAAATTCAAAAGTATCTCGAAGGAAAAACATCTCCTCCAAAATGACCCAGTAAAGAAATGGAGTTAGAAGGATTAAATTCATTACCACTAATGCCTTCCACTAAATCTTTTTCCAACACACATTTAATAAATGTTTTTCTTTTCTTTTCTTTTCTTTTTTTCTTCGTTTACTTTATTCTCAGCTTTCGTTTCTATTCATCTCTCAAAGAGAACTACAGACACGATTTATATGTATATGTATAGAAAGAAAAAAATGGGTCAAGCCAGTATAATCCTTGCCTTCTGACCAATCTCTTCTTATCACTAGTTGTAAGGATATGATACGACCGAATGACGGGTTAAAAGGAGAAAGATAAGCATTTTCATTTTAGACATCCTTGCAATAAGCAAAAGCAAACATAGAATCAAAGACAGAAATGAGTGCAGAAAAGACGAAGTGGTTGATGCTGGAAGAGAGAATGAAACGGATCTGAAGGTAGAACTTTCATCACCCACTTATTTCATTCATCTGTAAAATCGTTGCGCTTCTATCAAAGGAATGGAATTTTCCCTTTTTTTATATATATATAGTGTAGGTGGTATATAGCAAAGCAAATATTAAAAAAAAATATATATATAAATCCGGGATGAAGAACCCTTTAATTCTCTGCTTTTTTTTTTTTTTACATTTCATATTCATAACCAGAAGATCTCTGTCATCTGGTAGGTATATATACTATATGAGTGGGCCCTCTCTGAAATATTTGTCTTTTAGCCTTTGTGCCCTCCTTGATCCTTTTCAAATTACACACGAAACACAGGAATACTATTATCATTCAAGGTGGAGTAAAAGATGTATAAACAAGACAACAATA